>JAULUF010000050.1:17630000-18035000 GCA_031834385.1 Semotilus atromaculatus
ATCATTCACAATAAGAGCATTACGTAAAAATGTCATGCTTCTAAAGCAAGATAAGAATAGAAGCTGTTTCTAACAATAACAGTGAAGCCCTTGATGTGGGCCCTAAAACTGCTCTCTCAGATTGCTTGGAAGTGAGAGAGACTTAATGACCAGCCAAACCACATATCAGCCAACAAAACCCCTTCATCAGGTCTGCCATAAACACCAGACACACATTCCCAACTGCACTAAACACCTGTCCATCCCCGTCCCCCTCTTCTGAGACGTTCACACACACACACACACACACACACACACACGGCGCGCTCTTTAATAAAACCTCCCAGTGGAGTTATTTATTCCCCTCGGGATAGGGTGACCACCTGCTAATAAGCCCAAGGGGGGACAAGGGGTATGTTTCTGAGGGACAATGTGGGACACTGCCTGGCGCGGCGGTGCCACCACCCCACGGGCAGACTCACTGATAGTGGTTTACCCATTTCTAGCACATACCACCTAAACATGTGTAATTGCTGATGTATGCTCATGAATAGGCCAACCAATGTGTATTTTTTTCTAAATAAAGATTCATAATATTTTGAACATTAGTGAATTGACCGATGCACTTCCACTTACGATTTACTTTAGCTATTTAGTTTTATTTATTTTTTCATTACAATTTATTCACTTTAAATAAATTATAATATAAAATTATAGGATTAACAGGAATTGTAGTTGCTCAACACCTCAGGAACAGTAAAAAAAAAAAAAAAGAAGCCCCTCTCGGTATCCCCCTCAACCAGAGCCGGCCCGAGCCTTTTGGGGCCCTAAGCAGAATTTGATTTGGGGGCCCACTACGCGGAGTCACCTGTGCTTGACGATTATTGACACAAATGTTACGCAATAATGATGCATTATAAATGAATACAGTGAGGTTATGTATTAATACAAAATAAATACTTAATAAAAATAAATGCCTACTTAAAAAAGTTTTAACTTTTACTTTACTCTTTTACTAATTCTTTGAAACTTCTTAAACTGTCTCAAAACATATAAAATAAATGATTTGCTCAAATAATGACAAAACTGAGAAATCAGAAACATAATAAGAGCAAGGGTTCAACTTCAACAATGGCAATTATTGTTAAAAACTGTAAAAATATTAATATTAGGCCTACTATTAATATTACTGTCTCAATACAGTGTAACTGTCCTCAAAATATTTTTTATTATTATTATTGTAACAGACTTTGCTGGATTGTACATGACAGAATCCAACAAAGTCTGTTACTATAATACCGGTTGTACTGGCGCTCGTTGTATGTGTGTATGCAATGTATTTTTCCCCTCGGGGCTTGCCGTAGATAGGAATGGGTCGCGCGCACTTGGTACTGGAGTGTCACGGGTTTTTGGAGTAAGTGATCTGATATGTGGGGTATAATAAAGTGGAGAAGAGTTCAAACTGCTATGTTTATTATTTATTCAATTTCAAACTGCTACCCTTAAACCCCTCTTTTTAATTGATGATGGCGGTGCGGTGCCTCAGACTTCAGTATCTCCATTTTTCGAATTGGAAAGCGCGCATCTAAAAGTTCCTTCCCAGTATGTCTGGTGTGCACGTGCGTGCGCTGTCATGACAACAACGAAAAAGTTGACAACAACCTAGTCAGCAGTTCAACTGACGGGTGGGTCACGTAGGTGTGGCAACAGTAGCTTGCTGAACTGTCAAGTAATGTTCGTTTGGCTGCCTGGGGCTCGAGGATATAGAGCGACCAACTTTTTTTTTTGAGCAAGCATTGATTATGCGTGACACGGTCTCAATTTGCGGGACGCATGAATTGGGCTTCAAACGCTGTGCGCGCACGCGCTACGCGGGACGGGTGGTCACCCTACCTCGGGAAGGTAAGACACACGGGTAGGAGACATCAGCAGGGTTAGCCTGTAAACAGAGCCGGGTTGCTGGGATATCCAGGACGGATATGAGACTTAGGGGACAGACAGAGACGTTCTGCCCCTCCAGGACAATAAAAGAGGGAATGAGGGAGGGTGTGTTTTTATCTTTGAGCAACATGCTGTAAAACACACACAAAGCTGTGATCAGAAACAATGGTGCTGGTCTGTGAATGTGTCGGGGGTTGCAGGAAGGAAGCCAACACAACACAACACAACCTTACACAACTCAACTCAGCTCAACCCAACCCAGCTCAACACAACACCACAACCCAGCTCAGCACAACTAAACCCAGCACAACACAACTCAACCCAGCTCAACCCAGCTCAACAACTCAACACAACCGAACCGAACACAACGCAACACAACACAACACATCTCAACACAACCCAACTCAACTCAACAACTCAACTCAACACATCTCAACCCAACCCAACTCAACAACACAACTCATCTCATCTCAACTCATCTCAACACAACACAACACAACACAACACAACACAACACAACACAACTCAACAACACAACTCAACACAACTCAACACAACTCAACACAACTCAACACAACACAACTCAACCGATCCCAACCAAACACAACGCAACACAACACAACTCAAATCAACACAACACATCTCAACACAACACAACCCTTACCCAACCCAACCCAACTCAACACAAAACCCACCAGACAAGATGTGGTGGGTGAGAACTGGAGAACCAAAGGTTTGGAGGACATGGGAGAGCATGTCTTATGCAACATCAAGCCTCAATAACAGAATGCTTGCAAATGATATTGCTTTAATTTAGTATAAAAGTGTATTTGAATTATATATTTTTTTCAAAATGTATTTAGAACATCTGCTATTTGCATCCAATATGCAGATTTCACGCAGCCGCCATTTTGAACTCGAAAGTGAAGCTCCGGTGGGAAGAACCAATCGGAAGTAAAGATACACAACAATGCCTTGGACCACCAACCTGAAGCTGCCGCCGCGATCTACACTACTGGATGTTAATATCCAATATAGGATATTTAGTTCGTTCCTGCTTCTTTTTTTACTTTCTGAATTATATTCAAAAACAATATTTTATTAATATTTTTATTTCACTGTATAGCCTATTGTCTAAAGTATGAAAGAAATGTACAGTTTTAGAATAACTAATTTCTACATTAAACTAGAGCTGGGCGATTTTTTTCCCTAAAAAAATTTGCGATTTTTTTTATAAAAAACTCGATTTATGATTCGATTTGATTCCCCCCCCCCCCGTGGGGGAAGTGCATTTTCGGTTTTCGGCCGAAAGACTTTTCACCACCGAAACAATACGTTACAACACATTGTTGCAATGTGCTAAATAAATATTAGCATAATTTGTAATTGATTTGAAACTTTAATATTAATACATCCAATTGCAATGCCTTGATTTTAGTAAAGTTAGTACACAGTCATAGCCATAAATTCAATGGTACTAATAATTGGCATAATTTCTTTCTGTGTTTCGGTTTTCGGCCTTGGTTTCCTCTTTTTCGGTTTCCGGTTTCGGCCAAGAATTTTCATTTCGGTGCATCCCTAATTACATGAAACTCGAACTGCAACATTTGGGAAAGCAAGCGCTGAACGTGGAAAGTAGAGCGAAGAGAAAAACAGCACAGGAGTAAAATATGAGCAGAAAATGTAAGAGCACAAACAAAGTACAGAGTAATAAAACCATGGAAAATATAATTTTTAAGAAAACATAAACATAAGATTAAGTTTTGTGCAATATAATTTTTAATGCGTTTAATGTTTGTATTGCTACTTGTTATTTTTTGATTCATGCAAATTATATTTTGATCCGTGACTGACCATGTTTCATAAATGAGTCCAGATGTCATGCAAACAAGAAACTATACTTCTAACCACAGGTCTATGGATGTCGTCACAACCACGCAAGTTGACGCAACTGTGCGATGCTGTTTGCGAATGTTCATTGGATCTATGATTTCAGGAAACACAGACTCGAACTACACTGCAAGTCAAAAGATTTGGATCTGTACGATTTTTAATGTTACAGAACTCTCTTCTGCTCACCAAGGCTGCATTTATTTGATTATAATACAAATAAAAAAACAGTAATATTGTGAAATATTATGACAATTTAAAATAACTGTTTTCTATTTTAATATATATAAAGTGTCATTTATTCCTGTGATCAAAGCTGTATTTTCAGCATCATTACTCCAGTCTTCAGTGTCACATGATCCTTCAGAAATCACTCTAATATGAAAAAACATGTATTATTATTATTATCAACAGTTATCAACAGGATTCTTTGATGAATAGAAAGTTCAAAGAACAGCATTTATCTAAAATACAATCTTTTGTAACATTATAAATGTTTTTGCTGTCATTTTTGATCAATTGAATTCATCCTTGATGAATAAAAGTATTGATTTCTTTCATTTCTTTCCCCCCAAAAATAAAATGTATCTTACTGACCCCAAACTTTTGAAAGGTAGGCCTAGTGTTTAATGTTACAAAAGCTTTCTATTTCAGATAAATGCCGTTCTTTTAAAAACATTAAAAATCTTTGGGCTGGTAGTGTGTGAAATCGCCACCATAGTTGTGGACCATATGGCCTTGTAGGTCTATAAGAATCCAAATCCTGAACCCTAAACACGTGTGAAAGTTTAATTGTACATGTTGTACCAATGCTAATGAGGAACATCTGCACTGGTTTCTGGTCAATGCATTGGTTTTTAAAGTTTAAACTGAGCTTGATCTGTAACAGGTATATGGTGCTATGATGAGAGTGCAAAAGTGCAACTATCAGTCCAAGAACAAGGAAAAAAACAAAAGGAACGACCAAAATAATCAAGTGAGGAGAAGTGAAATCGAGAGCTTTCTCAGAAACGTGCCCACATTTCGCAAGTCTTTGAGGAACATCGGCGTTTCCCAACAGCAGCTCAATAATAAAGCCTCTGAAAGACACCACACAAGCTCTTTCACTGAGCCGGGATCCCAACCTGCATCTGAATGCGTTTGTACATCAGTTCCCTGAAATATTCATGTTCTTTGTAAAGTATTCATGTGAGGCCGCGAGGGAGCGAGCGAATCCAACGACGCCCCTTCACGCCTCGGGACGCTATTGACCGGTGCGTTCGCGCGTTTAAGACCGTCTAGCTTGCTTTGCGCAACCATGAGCTTCTCTTAGCTTAGCCTTGATTAAATAAACTGTGCTATTTGTTGAGTTATGCATTAGTGGTGGACTAATATGGGATTTTTTTTTTTAGCTATTTAATATTTCGTTATAATTTCTGGCAGATGCTACGGAAGCGTATTGCATTCACTTGAGAAAAAAAATCTCTGTTTTTCTGAATTAACGAGTTAATTATCTCAGAATTGCGCGAAAATTTTTCATGAAAAAAAGTTTTTGCTGTTTTTCTGAATTAACAAGTTAATTATCTCAGAATTACGAGATAATTAAGGCATTAATTAAGAAAAACAGAGCAAAAACTTTTTTTTTCCTCAAGTGAATGCAATACGCTTCCGTAAGATGCAGACATAACTATATGTAAGCACTGACTATATTTGTAGGGTGATACACTGTGGCGCTATGTTTGTTTGCCAAATTCACTGTAATATATGGAGAGAAAAAAAAAATTTCATTATCCATTAACAAGCCAGAATGACCACTTGTGTTAATTAGCACAGTTTTCAATCCACTGATCATTTCAAAATATCACATATCAGTGACGCACGATATATCGACCACCTTTTCAGATTCAGTATCGGCCGACACATGTTGTTATATATTACGTATTTTTAATGTAATCGCTATCTCCCAAATAAGAAAATGTGTCCGATATATTAAAGCTGATAAATTAATGTGTTATTTCCTTTAGCTGAGACACTTCAGATGCGCATGTTCAACATGATGGTTTTGAATCACTTGAAATATGATTGGAATCACTTTGAAAAGCATATGTCAGCTAAATAAATTTATAATTAACATTATTATAATTGTGTGTTTGAGATTTTAATGGTTAGCCTTGATTAATTAAATAGTGGTATTTGTTAAGTTACATTATGTAGTGGTGGACTAATATAGGAATTAAGTGTGTGATTTTTTTCATTTAGCCATTTATAATATTTAGTTATAATGTCTGTTGCAGACTTAACTTTATGTAAGTACTGACTGATAGGTACGCCAGTTGTAGGTTGATACACTGTGGCGTTATTTTAATGCATCTGTTTGTTTGCCAAATTTCACTGTATATGAAAACAAAAACATGTGCATTATCCATTAACAAGCCAGAATGACCACAGTTTTTCATCAAGCAACTGATCATTTCAAAATATCAAATATTAGGGATGCACGATATATATCGGTCACCATATCGGTATCGGACGATATATGTTAATTTTGAATGTTATCGTTATCGGCCCAATAAGAAAATTTCCCCGATATATTAAAGCTGATAAACACTGTGTTATTTCCTTCAGTTGAGGCACTTCAGATGCTCATGTTCAACATGATGGTTTTGAATTGCTAAGTTGAAATATGATTGAAATCACTTCAAAAAATGAAAAGTTACAGTAAAGTGCAACATGTAACAGTCATATTGGCTATATAAAATGATAATGAGAATACTATTATAATTGTGTGTTTGGCATATGTATTTTAATGGTGAGACAGTGAGACTTTTGTTTTTGTAATCAGGCTCTCAAAAATTATATAAAAATTTGGATTTAGATTAATCTGCCAATATATCGGTTATCGGCTTTCAAACATAAAGAATAATCGGTTATCGGTATCGGCCAAAATGTTCATATTGGTGCATCCCTATCAAATATCGTCCAGTCCAATTTATCACTCATATGCATTGTTAAAAAAATCATTTGACACATGTCATGCTAGATACAAACACTGTGTAAAACCGATAAAGGTGCAGTTTCAGTGTTGGTGCTACAATAACGTCACCGCATGAATCAAGCAGGAGACGGTAATATTCCAGACAAAGCTATAAAACTCTGAGCTCTTGAGTTTTATCTCTCGGTACAATCCCTCACCTGTCTCTATCATTGAACAGTGATGACAGCTAAGGGCACGGCAAGCTGGGGGTGTACGGCCAAAAGACACTGTCATATCCGGTTAACAGCACACCTGCACCCTTTAGCTAACATTAGCCTAAATACTCGTTCCCCAAGGCCAAATGGACTCATCTACAACCACCAATATCAGAGAGTATGGAAACTGCTGGAACAATGCCTTGGTATAGGCACACATTTGATTTAAAAAAGGACCAGGATATGTATAAACATTTTCTTTTCAATAAATTCTAATGCATTTTAGCAGTCTGAATTGGGTCACAATAATAATTTCTGAATTCATAATCATTTCATGTGTTTAAGTAAATCTGTTTGTTCCCAAAATAATCTAAACGCAATTATGACACTAAATGGATTCATGTGCTTGAGAACGTCAGGGCCGGCAGCCATGCAAAAAAATAACATTATTCAGGTAATTGATTAAAATGTACTATTTTTACAGTAGATGAATCGCTATTGATCAATTGGGCAAGAATGCATGTTTTAGAGCATGTGTATCTTTGTTCAAAATAGTGCAAATTATTAAGAAAACTGTATCTGACTATATGAACCTTTTTACTCATTCATACAGTAACATTGCTATTAAGATAAACATTAAGACCCTCCTTAGTAGGCTACTCAAAAATGAATGCACTACAAATGCAAAACAATTTAGACCTACATTTTTTTTTTTTTAAATATTAAGATACCACGTTCATTGTGTTCTTAAACCTTAATTTGAAGCACAATTTATATAATTTAAACTTATTTTACAATAACTTACAGATAATATTAGCTGTTATATGCCCAATATATCCTCATAAACGCCTGTCACAATTCATATTAAACCGAGATGTTGTTCACAATGGGTGTGTTATTCATGAACACAATGATTTGTAGTCTTATGTCTGAACTCCAAGCATGAATATGATCATAACAACCGAAAAAAGACAAGAAGTGATCATGTAAATCTAAACAATCGATTCAATGGTTTTCAAATGGTGTACATTGATTTTTTGTACCAGCTGAAAATAGCAAAATGACAATATCAATAATTCGTTTTTAACGTGTAACGTTAGGGTTTTTAAAACTGATATCTGGATTAAAATATTTGTATGCTACAATAAAGGTTTTTCGTAGCAATGAGAAAGACTACCAGACATAATCAATCAAACTCAGGCCTGATATATTATAAACATAAACACTAATCTCAGCAATCGTGCGTTTCAAAATCATCGCTGTTTTCCAAGGAAATGCCACTAGGATGAGATAGAAACACAACACACCTGAATGCGCCGCCATGGGTAAGTGTGAAGGGTAATATTTCCCGGGTGGGAAATGCGGCGGGTGTTGCACAGCCCCGTGGCCGGAGGAGGAGACGCGTGAGGCGGCGCGGTGGACGAGCGTGGCCCGCTCCGAGAGGAGGTGCGCCGGAGCAGAGAAATCACGACCCTCCATTACTGACAAAACTGAAGATATAATCCAAAAACCGAGGGGAAATCAGATGAAACCTGTGTGGTGTAATCCGTGTGCGTTTGAGATCGCGGAAAGCTCGCCTCTCCTGCTCAGGTTGAAGTCCTCAATCATCTTTTCTACAAAGAAAGAAAGAAAGGAGAGACGCTGTTATAATCTCGGTATGGCACACTAGCACTAAAGCTAATATGCTTTTGCTTCATGCTATTAGTACTCGACATATTAAAGAAAACTGCGATATAAATCGAGAGCTAATTTTGATTTACATTCGCTGAAAAAGAAGAACTGCGTTGGTTTTTGAATGCACGTCCATTGAATGAATGGATGTGAAAAGGCCAGAGATGGCAGTGATTGAATAGGCCTAATAGAGAGAGACCGATGCGTGATAAATATACACGCCTTGTCCAAAAACACAGAAAAATTATCTTTTAAATTGTGTATTCGTGTATTATAAGCATCAAGCACACATATGATAGCATTGGCAAACAAACAACATGGAAGCAGAATCATATTGTTCCCAGCGTTTGAATGTCTCTCGACTCTGTTGTTGCTTTTGTTGTGGTTAGAAGATCATTTACACATGAATGAAATCGTAAGTAAATTATATTGTGTTTCATATGTGCAAATTAAAAAATAAAATAGATTTGCATACATGCGTTTATGCAATTTAATCACTGTTTTATTATTATTAATTGTGCTATTTTATACACTGTATTAGAATGTCATTGTTTTATTTTAGGATAGCTAGTTGGACCATCCATGATGATTATGATCAATATAAAAGGCAACAATTTATAAACTATATAAATACCACGCCAAAAGAAACCGATTTTTTACGCGTACCCTTTGGTTTTTAATCAGAATAGTATTATGAGAATACACTAGGAAAAAACACACGAGTGTGTGTGCATATAGGCTATGTAAACAACTGCAATTTCCTTTTATCTGTTTGAGCTCTTATTTTGAGCAATTAAATCTATCAGAACCAGCTGATATTGCTCACAAATTAATCTATTTTAAACGGGTTTCATTACTCGAGCCTCTTTTGTGCAGCTTTTGTCTCTGGTACAATAATCACACGTTTGGAGAACATGCAAAATGTCACACGACAAATGAATCAAAAGGTTTCTTTAATTGATATACGCAGAATACAGCTTTTTCATAAAATGTACAAATGAAATAAATGCAGTGTTTCCCGTTGTGTCAGGCCATGCACACACACACACACACACGGAGCTTGTTCGGCTTTTGTCTCCCTGTGACTGAATGACTGACTGACTCTATCTCCGTCAGCCATTACTGACCACCAGCCGTCCATTTCGAGCACACAACATTCAACCTTTGTTTTAATCTCAGCATTTACATGCTATTGACGACTTAAAACCTTTGTGTCGACAGGCGAAACGTGATATGTTGTTAAATATTTGCATAATCGCGACGCAAATGCAGCAGTTGTTTGTGTCTCGTGCATGACAATGCACGAAGTAAAATGCGTAAAAATCTATCTTTATTAGTCAAAGTGACCAAAAACCATAACTCAACTGGGTTATCTTGTGTTCGTCGAAGTCAGGCTCATACAAGAAAGACAGTCATGTTATTTTAGCTTGTCTGTTTCGGTAATGTTATTCGGCCGGTAAGCACGCGCTTATTCTCGGGCACCAGCAGTCACGCGAGCCGCTCGAGCTCATACGGAAATATTCCTCATAAATCAACATTTCATTATGATTAAGCACTGAGCAGCTAAGTAATACACCGATCTGAGTCTAATAATAAACAACCCCTGGGAATCTAAATGATGCACGTTTCAGTTTTATTATTATTCTTTGTCATGTTTCAAAGCGGACTGCGATGCATGTCCTTTAGAGAAAATATTTATAATTTAACAATAGCCTACTAAATAGTAGCTACATTTGTAGATTTTAGAAATATTAAAGCGCAAAAACTGCCATATCAATACAACTGTTTTGAGTAACGTTAGCCTATTAATTTGTACGTGGTTACAGAATTCATGAAAATATCACTAGGTAATATGTATTACGGCCTTATGCGTTTTAATTAAAAATAATAATAATTTCGCAATATTACTTAATTAAATAAATGCCTACATTAGAATGTGTAAATGTTGCGTATATAGCACTGTGATTGAATGCATAGATTTATTAAGTTATTTTATATTGATAGGTTTTCCATTTCCCTTTTTTTATGTTGCACAATAATTGTTTGTGCAGTTTCGCTAGTTAAGATTATTATTTTTAATTTTTTTAAAGTCATTTAGATTGTATTCTTCCTAAGGCGACACAATGACATAAAAATAAATGTATTACTTACTGGTATGTTATATCCTCATAACAATAAATAATTTTAATGAGAAATAAAGGGAAAAAATATGCAGGTCAATGATGTCCCTTAATTTTAGAAAGCATATTTCAGTGGTTTAGTCCTTAGTTCCCCTCATACGGTAGAAGCAGCTGAAGTCGCGAATCGAGTCTCCAAACACCGATTCTTTCTCCTGTCCGGTGCCGATCGAGAATCTCCACTCCGGGAGAGTAAACACACGCGCTCATTGGTCAGATTGGCGCATAATAATGAGCTGGCGTCGCTCGCCCGGGGACACTCCGCGTTCTGATTGGTCTAAACCAGCAACCAATAAGAATTCGATATGGTGAGACAGCGCAGTGAGGCGACTCAGACGAGCGGCAAATTCAAGCAAAATAAAACACTTAAGACTGGTTACAAGCATAGACAGTATAAGAAGGTTACAAGGGCTAAACGCCTCAACATTGCTGTGCAAACGACCTGGAGCAATCCTTATTACATTGTCTAGCCACAACGTCTATTAAAATGTTTCTAATGTATTATTTTTTTAAACGTAATCAGTCAACATGATGAATTAAAAAGGGCCTTTAATAAATAAGTGCGATAGAAGCATACAAACGTCTATGAATTACTGTGACTGCACTGAATATAGTTTTCAGTAGTTTATATAACGCTAGCTTTGGGTTTATTGAACATGCTTTCAAAAAGGCTCTATTTAGAGGAGGATTTGATTGGTTGGCCCGTTGCCAGCGTATTGTCACTCACGGAGTGTAAACAAGAATCTGATTGGCTGCTGGCCCGTCCGCATTGGGTTATCTGAAAAAAAGAAATAACTGGATCTGCGGTTTCAAGGCGTCCCCGGGTTAGATGATGAAAACAGATAAGGAGGGACCGTTTCAAGGCGCCCCTAAAGGCGGACCCTCTGGATCTGATTCTGCACATTATTTTGGAGAAGTTGAACACGAAAGTAGAGAAATAAATAGAAGTGTTCGTTATTTTGAAGGATTAAAATGCGTCGTGTGGGATACCTTCAGATCTGAAACGGATAATAAGATACAGTCGCATGGAGGATTTCTCAACACGTCGGTAAGACATGAAGAAAATCCGGGAAATTAAGAGTTTGGATCTTTTTTTTTTACTCAAACTCACATTTTATCTAATTAAGCAGACACGCGATAGACAAATTAAGAATAATACCCGATATAATTAAAGGAAACATTAAGATATTTGACGACAATAACATTAAAGACATAAAAATACATTTTTAAATTCTGTATTTGTAGCTTATAAGAACACATTCACAATTGTGGCTACATTTTTATTTCGGTTTTGTAATGGTTATGATTTCCAGTTACATTAAATTCTATATGTTTTCAGGTTGAAAATTCCATTAATTTTCTCTCAGATCTGTCGTTGTCAAGTCGTGTAGTGGTGAATATGGTGTTTCTACTGAGAAACATGTAATGTAATGCATTGTATTTTTTTCTTTCTTTTTTTTTTTTTCTTATCGTTGTGACCACGTGCCAGCATGGATGTACATAATTGTTGTATAAATGTATGTTTATGCAGAGATTTCCTTAATGACAGATGATGGTATCAAGAGGATTGTGCTCGATCAATGATGGGTCTCTGATTGACAGTTTTATCTCCAGCTCAAGGAAAGCAAGAACAACTTCTCTCAGCAGAAACAAAAGGGTGAAACTGGACATTCATAATTATGTTTTGTAAAACAACGTGTTTAAATATACCCCCCCACCCACACGCACACACACACACACTCACACGCAATTCATAAAAGCCATTGAATTAAATCAAAATTCAATTAATAAATAATCTATAATAGCCCGTTTTGTCTGTCTTTGCTTATCCTGCTTCAACAGCTTGCTTTACAGATTTTTGCATGCGATTTATTATAATGAATTGTTGCTGATAATACAGTCAAACCAAAGTTTATTCAGACACCTTCAACATTTCTCACATTATCAGAGTTTATTCGCTATAGTTTAGAAAATGGTAATTAAATATGACTCAGATCAGTTGATATATTTCAGTGGTTTTGTCCGTCCTTCTGTTAGACTCTCACAGATGAATTATGTTGAATATCTGTCAGCTGTTAAATTTAACTACACAATTACATAATACCAGTTTAGATAAACCGATGACCAAGCAATGCTTCATTCTGTTCAGTCTGTGTGTAAAAAGAGCATTAGCAATTAAAGAAACAACACTTCAGCAAAACATGATCAACTCAAAGTGTCCGAATCATTTTTGGTCCCAAATTTTGTATAAATGTCACTGGTAGTCTCTGTATGAAGAATTTGTGGGTATAATATCACAGTTTACTTTATTTTGCTCTCCTCACTTACATAAATGAACTATAGTGTCCTGCATATATATATATATATCTGGTGTCTGAAAAAATTGGCAAAAAAAGCCAATGATCAAATATGGATGCTTTAACTAAACCAATGGAAGCATGAAGGAGAAAAACTGAGTTTGCTAATAATGCCACTTTAATGCAATCTTTGTGCATACATTTTGTGTATGAATTTAGGGGTGGCGAGGAATCAAGTCCACATTGGTTGCTGATTTAAAAGTGCATTTATCTGCTATTCATTGAAAATATGCTTGATGAAACAATGTTTTTTTCACAAAATGTGATATCGCACAGATGAGAAAAATTTGTAGTTATCATATGTAACTGTATATGCAATAAATACTTAATTTGATTATTTTTTATTGTCCTCATTGATTCTCAATATTAGGATAGCCTGGCAATAAGATGCCAGACATGAATTTCAACATGGACAGACCAGCCGACAAGAAATATCTGGGAATATCAGCTTGCATTAATAAACAATATTGAGATCATGTGACATCAGTTTTACTAGCGCTGATCATCTGAGATCTTGAATATTTATTAATAAATCTTGGATGGATGATACTAATATTCTCTCTGTAACTTTAAATTTACCAAATCCTGACGTCAGCTGTCTCAGTTAACCCCTTCCCTGCCGTTTTTTAAGTGTCAATATTCATTTCAAGTGTTGCCATTTGGACAAAACCTTTGCATATCTTTATGAGAGTTTAATGAAACGCAAACATGACGCATAATCCATCTGAAATGCTACAACAATAAAAAAGCAACAGATTGCAAAAGCATTTTACAATACAATACAGTATAATACAGGTAGGCCTATCCAAGATTTCATACACTAAAGGTTGTGTTGGACCAATGTTTAATTCCTGATAGAAAAAGTAAGACCCTAACATCCTAATAAATTACCCCTAAAAAATGTTTTAACCAGTTTAGGCCAGTGATTCTCAATTCCAGTACCTTGTTTTCCTTGAAATGGCACTTTTCAACAAAAACCGTACAACTTTTTATGCGTTTTAGCCGCTCATTTACATGACAACGGCATTGTAGGAGCCTGAAAACGCAAACTTTTGAAAGTGCAAGATCTTGAAAATGCTCTAGAGAACGAAAACGCAAATATCTGAAGATGATGACGTCATGCACATGCATATTACGTGTTCAGTCAGTGTTTCATCGCCATCTACTGGCCTGGCAGCAGAATACAGCGTTTTTGTCGTTTTCGCGGATCCGTGTGAATGGGGATCGTTTTTAACAATTGTATCGTCTGTACGAGGAAAACTCAAAGGAAAAACGTTTTCCGTTTTAAGCCTTTTTTCATAACTAGTGAAATGGAGACGTGTGTCGTTCCCGTAGTGTCGCTTGCGGTGCGTTTGCATACTTTATCACAGCTGAAGTGAAATAGATGCAATATTTGTCTATTTCAGAGACATTTTCATTCAATACTTGATGCAGCGTCTGTTTGTACAAGAATAAAGTTCAACATAAGTCTAAACTATCAATGAATTTAGGTTTTTTCATCAGTTTTATTTAGATTAACATGACACAATATAACATTGCGACTACATTAAAAGAGATTTTACTGTTTTAAAAAAACAGATTTGTGAGAATTAGGCCATGTTTACACGGAAACGATCTGAAGAGAAAACGCAAAAGTGGCGTTGCGTTTTCACTTTTTATTCTGCGTTTAGACGAGCGTTATGAGGGGGAAATCTGCGTGCATATGGTGACGCAAAAGTGTGTGAAATTCGATGTAGTGTGCACTCCAGGCGGCTAGGTGGCAACGAAGCACTGCCACACAACAACACCAATATCTGAGAATATTTTGTACAACTGCTGAAAAGACTCTTTTATGTTTATCAGAGCTGCTGTGGCAACTTGAAGGTCCGGCGTATGGAAATAATCCGACATGTTAGTTATTATTTTCCTGTACTGGCGAATGCCTGTGACGTAAACGCGCACGTGATCGAGGGCAGTTATGCGTTTTTACCGGTTTTTACCCTTTACACGGGAACGCGACGGTGGAGCGTTTTTAAGTTTTCCACTCTGGAGGGTGGTTTCACTTTTTTGCGTTTTTAAGCCATAAAAACGGCGTCACCGTGTAAACGAAAGGCACATCCGATAAAATATTTTTACGTTTTCACTCGGAATCGTTCTCGTGTAAACAGGGCCTTAGGGGAACTGAAGGTGTGAGAATAAACACGAAACACACGTGATCATCGTCATGTGGTGAATTCGGCCAATCGTGAAACAGACAGGTTTTTCCCCATTTAAAGGTACAATATGTAGGATTTTTCGCTGCCAGGGGTCGCTAACCTCTTACAATAACAAAGGCGTATATTGATGACCCAAAGCATTAAGCGTGATTATGGATCTTGTCGTCAAGCTGATGGATCTTTTATGGATGAGTGAATACATTGATGTTTTTAACATGACTGTGGTATGAAGCTGGAGTGAGAGATGTAGCCTGTGCCACACGCAACGCAAGTCCCACGGATATAAAGGAATATGGACATTTCATTCTACCGAACTACACGGAAGTGCTGAATTACTCACACAGGTCAGTTTATTAGACGAATTAAACTTGTGAGGTAACGCAGCTCTCGGCATCTCGAAAGATGTTGATCTTCGTTTTAGTCCTCTTTTTGTCTCAAAGTCTGCTTGCCGTGGTCCATAATGTTTGAACAAAACAACAACAGCGTGAGCGTCCTGCTAGGCATAACCCATTGTCTAAGTCTGCCGCCATGGTGACTATGGCAGTACGAGCGGAAACCAACGCGGATATGACCCATTGACTGGCGACTCCCTCACCCCTGCTCACACGCCCCTCTTCCTTGGTTAAAATCGCAATTTTATCACGATTTACAAATAGTTGGAAACATTTGGGATATTGTAAGTTATCAACTAAACAAAATATATAACACTGGCCTAGTGGTTTTTGGATATTTTACAGCAAAAATCCTACAGATTGTACCTTTAAGTCTAGAAGATGATACATCCTCCCCATATAAGTAAATGAAGTTGGTATACATATAGGACACAAAACCTTTGGACTCTTTTTTCTCTCTTATAATATTGTCTAATAAGAGTGAGGAGAGGAGCCTTAAATTATCTCCTTGTAATGTTATATAATGTTATATAGGATATATATATATATAAAAAGTTTAACAGGAAGAGAGAACTTTGCTCTCAGTTGTTCAAATGTCACGAGTGTGTCCTGCTCACTCATTTAGCATATTTGGGATGCTCTGGATCGGCGTATACGACGGCGTGTTCCAGGTCATGCCAATATCCAGCAACTTCACACAGCCATTGAAGAGGACCGACATTCCTCAGGCCACAATCAACAACTGATCAACTCTGTGAAGGAGATGTGTTACACTGCGTGAGGCAAATGGTGGTCACACCAGATACTGACTGGTTTTCAGACCCCTCCAACACAGTAAAAATGCACATTTTAGAGTTGCCTTTTATTGTGGCCAGCCTAAGGCACACCTGTGCAATAATCACGCTGTGTAATCAGCATCTTGATCCACCACTCCTGTGAGGTGGATGGATTATCTCGGCAAAGGAGAAGAGCTCACTAACACAGATTTGTGAACAATATTTGAGAGAAATGGCCTTTTGTGTACATATAAAAAGTCCAGAAGAGTTTGAAATAAATTTTAAAATTTAGGAAGAACGTTAATTTTTATGCAATTTATCCTGCCAATTAACGATAACGAAGAAGATTTGCATGATAACTTTATTATGTCTTGTTCTGTCTATCATCTCAGTGAACTTTAACGAGGGTTTACGCATGCGCAGTAAGGAGAATTTAGCGTTGAAAGCTTTTTGAAACGAAAACAGTTTTTCAAATGTATCCAGATTAATGTAGACACAATTACGTTGAAAAGGTCACGCTTCTGTCCTGACGAAAATGTTCTTTTAGCCTTTTTAATATTAAAACACCCATGATACGCACACGAAATGGGCATTTTAAACGATAAACTGACACAAAGACATTTGAATATGTGTATATGGTCCTCCTTCCTCACATTCGTAAACATTGACTCAGTACTTCCGCCGACGCGTGACCTTTTCAACGTAATTGCGTATTACGTGAGTCACGAACGTGCATCACAGAACAGAGCAAGGCGAGCATTTGTGCTTATAAAACTTAAACTTTTTTATTTATTTGTGAAATGCCGATGGTTTCGATAGATAAGACCGTTATTCATCGTCTGGTGTCGTTTAAAGCCCTTTGAAGCTGCACTGAAACTGTCATTTGGACCTTGAACCGTTTGGGTCCTGTTGAAGTCCATTACATGGAGAAAAATCCTGGAATGTTTTCATCAAAAACCTTAATTTCTTTTCGACTGAAGAAAGAAAGACATGGACATCTTGGATGACATGGGGGACAGTAAATTAAGCGGTTCCCAAACCCAGTCACTGAGGACGCTCAGCACCGAACATTTCCTCTCATTTAACACATTTTCTAATCAAGCTATTAAGACTATTAAAAACCTTTAGTGGGATAGAAACCGGAAGAGTTTGAAATAAATATAAAATTTACGAAGAACGTTAATTTTTATCCAATATATCCTGCCAATTAACGATAACGATAACAAATAACGAAGAAGATTTGCATGATAGCTTTATTATGTCTTGTTCTGTCTATCATCTCAGTGAGCTTTAATGAGGGTTTACGCATGCGCAGTAAGGAGAATTTTGCGTTGATAATGCTAATGTGGAGCTTTTTGAAATGAAAACGTTTTTTCAAATGTATCCAGATTAATGAGTGGTTCCCAAACCCAGGACCCTCAGCACTCATCTAACACACCTGATCCATCTCAGACCATCAGGGTCCAATCCTGCTCTTGTAGAGCCACTTTCCAGCAGCGTTTAGCTCCAGCCCTTTTAATTAAACACCTGAACAAGCTATTCAATGACTCTAGAAACTTCCAGGCAAGCGATTAGGCGCTACTCCACAGGAAAGTGGCCCTCAGGAGCAGGTTTGGACACTCCTGGCTTTAACCACGACACTTGTATTGGGTGTGTCCAATAAGGGAGACGTGCAAAATGTTCAGTGCTGGAGGGTCTGCAATACAGGTTTGGGGAGCCACTGCCCTAGACAGACAGACAGACAGACAGACATTTTATTTGCCTGTATAATCCATTTGGGGAGTGGCAGTCCTTTCTGTGAGCAACAAAAGGTAGAGGACCGTATGATTCATACTTGCAGGATATTAATTTAAAAACGTTTTTTAATGACAAATTACTGAGTGCACCTATACTTTGAGGAGCCACTATATAAGCATTACACTAATTAAATACGACTGTCCCATTTTCTTTTTTTCTTCTTTCTTTTGCTGCATTGGTTTCTATGGCAATGACGTTGCGTTGGTAGGCATACGCCAAAAACAACAACAACATCTGCAACATGAAGGGTTTTACAATAAATATGTTGTCTATTTTACAATGCAGTCGCGCTGGATTTTTTTTCCGTGCTGTCATCTCCTCCGGTCTCTTTTTTATTGTAATTTTTTGCTCATCCAGCACTTTGCAACAATGTAGCATTGTTTTGGCAATCTTTCAACATGTTTCCTATAACAAGGTTTGACATTGATTTACGTTGTACGTGAAACTACATAAACTACGCAAAATCTGATCAGATCGTTCAGACTGAAACGGATTTCCAGAAATTAAACAGGATTTCAAACCACATATGAATGTAGCTTGAAACGGATTTGTAAAGATCAGATTTCATGTGATTTTTAACCAACTATCTAAATCTGATCGGATTCCAATTGGATTTGCATAAAAATCGGATTTGCACTGACAGTCTGAACGAAGCCTTTCCTATAACACTGATCGCTATTATGGTAATCAGTGTTTGCGTTAGGGTGCGTTTACACGACAACGATGTGCTTATGACGGAGAAGTTTTTCCTTTGAGTTTTCCGCGTACAGACGACACTTGTCAAAACTAAAAACGCTGTATTCTGCTGCCTGGCCAGTAGGTGGCGATCAAACACTGTAGACTGAACACGTAATACACATGTGCATGACGTCATCGTCTTCACAGATTCACGGTTTGTTGTTTACATGGAGATCGTGTTTCAAAAATTTGCACTTTGAAACCCGTTTTCAAAAGTTTGCGACACATAAAAAGTTTCACGTTTTTTTTTCACGGTGTCGTGTTAACAGCCCCTTAGTTGGGTCCTTGATTTTTTTCATTTTATTTTTAACTATTTTATTTTATTTTATTAAAACAAGCTTTAGAAATGTATCACAAATAAAACAATTGACTCCATGCGCAACTAAACAAAAATATGCTTACAAAATCTTTAACACATTTTTAATAATATCTAAATAAAGGGTACATTATTTTCCTATAGGCTGGACATCAATTTTGACCACCACTGTATAAAATGAAAGTACAAAAATATAATTGAAAGTGGAGAATGCTTTTAATTGCCAAAAAAAATCATAAGAACATTTTTATTGTGTATAGCTCAAAATGCTGGCCAAAAACAAGACTCCATTTGATGAGTCTGAGCTCATGTAACTTTCTAATGTAAGATGTATGTGCTCTAACCGCTCAATCATCACTCTAAAAACATCACAGCATGCCCGTTTCCCTCGAAATCACCACTGACTAAATCTGAGCAAAAGAGACGAATGGTATAAAGCCACATGTGTGATCCTGCGGTTGCTCGTGCCTCTCTGCCGGCCCGGGGACGGCCTGAAGCGCTCCGTCGGGACCGCTCCGGCTAGTGAGCTGTGACACATATTCATTTACGCCTCCGCTTGAGTCTGGTGTGCTTGTGCTGACCCGCCGTCTACAGTCCCATCTTAAATCCATGCCTGATTTTTTATTTAATCGTGTTGAATGGTGCTTGCTTTTGTTGGTGAAATTATATGCAGCACAGCTGCTTTCCCTTCCAAAATAATGTATTATTTGGAAATAAAAAATAATAAAACGAGGGAAGGAAGGTCATTCAGGAGTGTAACAAATGTGCTTTATAAACTCACGGTTACAGCAGCCAGAGAGAAACTAACGAAGACACTGATCACCATAATGGCGATTGCAAACTTCATTATGTTCAATAAAGCAACTAAAGCTTTTGTACATGTATGAAAGAAAGGTAACACTTTATATTACGACCCGCAAACAACTGCGTAAGTAAACCGAAATTATGGTGTACGTTTCTGTAATTATAGTGTACTTCTGTGTAGGTATAAGGGAACAATATGTTAAGTTTTTGGGTAATAAAGGGGTACAACCAGATATACAAGCAAATTATTTATAATGTAATTTTTTTAAACTAACAGGTACCTATTCTGTTCCAGGCAAAAATGTTACGCCTGCTCTATATAAAAGTTTTTATCACATTTCTGGCAAAATATGTTCTTGTGCAATGTAGTTACAGGGTAATTTTGACATCTGTGGGTTGTAAATTAAACGTATATATATATATATATATATATACAGTGAGGAAAATAAGTATTTGAACACCCTGCTATTTTGCAAGTTCTCCCACTTAGAAATCATGGAGGGGTCTGAAATTGTCATCGTAGGTGCATGTCCACTGTGAGAGACATAATCTAAAAAAAAAATCCAGAAATCACAATGAATGATTTTTTAACTATTTATTTGTATGATACAGCTGCAAATAAGTATTTGAACACCTGAGAAAATCAATGTAAATATTTGGTACAGTAGCCTTTGTTTGCACTTACAGAGGTCAAATGTTTCCTGTAGTTTTTCACCAGGTTTGCACACACTGCAGGAGGGATTTTGGCCCACTCCTCCACACAGATCTTCTCTAGATCAGTCAGGTTTCTGGGCTGTCGCTGAGAAACACGGAGTTTGAGCTCCCTCCAAAGATTCTCTATTGGGTTTAGGTCTGGAGACTGGCTAGGCCACGCCAGAACCTTGATATGCTTCTTACAGAGCCACTCCTTGGTTATCCTGGATGTGTGCTTCGGGTCACTGTCATGTTGGAAGACCCAGCCTCGACCCATCTTCAATGCTCTAACTGAGGGAAGGAGGTTGTTCCCCAAAATCTCGCAATACATGGCCCCGGTCATCCTCTCCTTAATACAGTGCAGTCGCCCTGTCCCATGTGCAGAAAAACACCCCCAAAGCATGATGCTACCACCCCCATGCTTCACAGTAGGGATGGTGTTCTTGGGATGGTACTCATCATTCTTCTTCCTCCAAACACGGTTAGTGGAATTATGACCAAAAAGTTCTATTTTGGTCTCATCTGACGTTTTTTTTATTTATTTTTTTATAATTTCGGTTTACTTACGCAGTTGTTTGCGGGTCATAATATAAAGTGTTAATGAAAGAAATAATGTTAAACTGGTTTGTAAACTGGTTTCACAACTGGTTGTAGTTTTTGTGTTTCTCTTCTTTCAGTTCTTGTTTCTCTGTCCTTCAGTGATTCTTGCTTGTTAACAGCAGGTGTTCATCAGTGTCTCAATTCACTCACTTCTTTTCATTCAAGTGGACTATATTAGTGAGGTAATGTAGGGAATAGTAAATGAGGGTATAGGGTGTGATTGTGAACACAGCCTCTGAGTGTCGACTTTGAGAGCTGTTAATTCACAGTATAGGCTACTTTCTCGAAAACATATATAACCCAGAATGCATTGTTTTCTACAGTATATTACTGTTTTGAGGGAAAATGGTATGATATTGTCAGAATTTGGCCCTTTTTTTACAGCAAGGGTTAACAGTGTGTTTTAATGGCCCTTGGTGATGATGTTACAGTCCTGTATCAACTTCTTAAATCATTAACAATTCCACGTTTCACTTGTACAGTGTGTTTACCCTCATGTGTGTTGTTTGTGATATTAGTAGATATTGACCCTGAAGTCACATAATATAAAAATGTCACTGCATTAGATTACAAACTAGATTTAGCAAGATGAAAGACAGATATCTGCGTCCCTGACTGAACTACATTGAGCAGCGGTGTGAAAAACAGGTTTAAACGCTGTGGCGTTTCCACTGATGAGCTTTTCCTGTAGTTGTGTAGTGAAATGCCAAATCGCTGTTTTAAATGTCGCGAACGCAGCCGAGCAAGAGAAGGCAATAATGAAACGTGTTCACCTTACACTCTCAAGTGTAGTTTTAAAGTCTGAAAAATCAGCTCACAATTCATGCAAATTTGCAGATTCAAAAGAACTATTGGGTGAGTGTGTGTTTTGCTGCCTCTCTAATTTAAATTCATTGAAAAAATTGTTTTCTTTGGGGGTTTTTTAACAGGTGAAAATGGTTCTGATTACATTGTAGATTCCATAATTATATTGCAGATGTCTGAAAAACTCATAGGCCTAGCTAGTATAATATGTTCACTTTTATATTTTATTTAATAAAAAATAATTAAAATTACCATGTGCCTTTTTTTTTCTCTTTTTTGGCTGATTGTTGATTGCACAAATATTTTATTTCCAAACTGTTGTTTTAGGCTAAGTGTTTACATAGCCTTCATTGATAATAGTAATAATGCAGTAATGGTGTTCAATGGTAATATTATAAAGGTTACAGCAATATAATGACCTTGATTAAAATAATGAATGACTTGACCTTCAGCCTCCATGTCCTTATCGAAATGTGCCAATAAAGGTATTGCCCACAAAGTATAAATAAAAACAACAACAAAATACATAAGAACAGTACAATATATATATATATATATCCATATAATTTACATATCCACACCTACAAATATTAATAACTCAGCATCTAAAATATTCCAATGGCAGTTCACACGAGGTAAAACTAATTGTTCATTCAGGTTGAATTTATAAAATAAAGATCAATCTGAGAATGCGGATTCACAAACATGTGGTTAAGGATTACACTAGTCCTTTCTGTTCATCTCAGGTTCAGTGTGTGTATTGAAGCGAATGACAAGTCCCGTTCAGATCAACGAGCGACAGACCACATCGACAGCAGAGCCGACGGCCAGGCTGGCATATTACTAATAACTTACTAATAATAAAGAATAATAACTTCTCCTGAGAAAAATGAGCTACTGTATGGCCTCATGATGAAATATGAGAGTATATGAAGACGAGAGAATTGATAGTCCCCCCTCATAGTAGGTCATTCATTATTTGCAAATAGTTTATCTTTATCTTTATCCTCTCTAATCTTTTGTGAAAGATTATTGACTTGTCTCAATAACTGTTGTAATGAAAAGAGCTGAAAGAGTCTAATAACTAAAGTGCAGATCTGTTAGTGTGTATGTTCTGTTGCTGACGGACGTTTCACTGTTATATTGTTTTTTTGCAGTGAAGGTGTTTGATTGTAATAATTCAAGATAGAAATACCTGTGGAATTATAGAAAATGAACATTTCTGTAAAAGTTTTTGCACTTTTTTAAAATGAGTATATTTTATTTTAAGTTTAGTTTTTTTGCTGCAGTTGTTGCTGCCAGTCATTTGACGTTTTTTTTTTTTTTTTTAACTTTTCTTTTGTGAGCACTGTCGACACTTGCTCCATCTGGTGGTGATTTCGTGAATTATGTCAATTATTTTTGTAATTTTATATACATTTGTATGTTATTTAAGAAAAATAAATACCGTGATTTTTGTGTATAAAAAATGACAATTACTGTAATTTGTCTAATAGCATAATAACAGCCGCTATAAAACAGATTTAAATCTGGTCATCATATAAAGCGATTGTTTCTCTTCACAAGGTTTGAACGGGACAAAAAACTAAACCCTTGATTAATGAATTCATTTTATGACATTACTTTTTTTTGTCAAAGTTTTGGCTACCTGGACTTTCAATGGAGTGATAGAAATTTGCAGGTTTCAATAAAATTATCTTAAATTGTTTTATTGTTTTTAATTAAAAAAATAAAATAAAAAAACTTGTGGGTTTGGAACAACATGAGGGTGTTGTTCTGTTAAATAACAGAATTTAACTTTTTTGGGTGAACCTTTAAAACTCAATACCTCTGCTTTTTCATGCCAAAGACTTTATGTATACAAAGACAGAGGCCGTCTCCAAAAAGCGTCTTTCGTTTCCCATGAAATGAAGGAGACAACAGATGGATCCTTCACAGCCCTGCCTATCCCAGAATTCATTGCGCGTTGGTGACGACTGTAAAGCTGACGACAGGATTTTTTTTTTGGAGACAAATTGCCGTATTACACTTTTAAACTTTAGTATTGGGTTTCAAATATCTGATACAAATGTAAAAAACAAAACAAAAAAAACACTTCAAGCCAGTGTTGACTCACTAATTTGCTATTATACATAGTTTATACTCCCTTATACCCAGGGAGTGGAGGGGGCGTGGCTTAGCCATAGGTCAATTGGGCCGCAGCTTATGAATGGGAGAAAGCGCAACACGCACTATGGCAGAATAAGCCCCGCCTTCTAAAATAAAACACCCAATCACGACTGATAAAGAAGTGCGTCACTGCAGCCGGTGTTAGAAGCTTCGGTTCCCATAGAAACCAGTGACTGTTGCTGTGTCCTGTTCGAATCCTTCCCGGCTGAACATTCCATTGGAATGGTTCTAGTTTACTTTATTTTATTTTATTTTATTTTTTGTATGTGAAAATTGATATTTCGTTTGTTCATTTGGGGGGGTGGGGGGGTCTATTTATGAATTTCTCTGTAATTACTTGGTTTCTTTAAATATAATTTACCCAAACCGTGGAACTGGGGAAGCTAGCGTTTGTCTCTTTAGCGTTTTAAATCTCAAAGAGCAACAAAGTCAATAACCATTTATTTCTAGAGTGAACGCTAGAGTATATTAAACCACAACCAAAATATGGGTTTAACGTTTTATTTAAGTTTGTTTGTATGTAAGGGTGCGCCCTTTACCTGGTGTCCTTTATATATCAGATTGTGAATTATGGGAAATGTAGTTTTCGAGGTAATATGGGTTGGGGTCGTGTGTTAATTCGAATGTGTTTAAAGGATGTGTTTTTCTGTGTGTATTTTCATCATTGCTGTATGGTAAATGTGATTTTTATGTTCATTCGAGTTTGTGTATTTTATTATATATATTATATATATATTTTTCCCTTTTATGTTTGATGTAATGGAATGAGAATTTTTGTGAGACCCCTGTAATTATGAAAATGGTTTGGTCTGGTTTGTTAAAAGGGGCTTCATTTTCTTTGGCAGGGTTAGTTCTGGTGAGGGATCACTGAGAAACATCTGAGACCCAATGTCCCATTAATAATCAGTGTTTTTTTTTGGTTTTTGGTTTTTTGCACAATGTGTGGTCAGCACTTCAGTGTTACAGTCAATAAAACGACACTTTGTTGACTCCATGAATGTCTCCTGAAAATGTTAAAACTTTAAAACTATATAGTATACGAACAGAGTATGTCCAAATAGTTCGGAAAACAGATTTAGTACATTTATACTACACACATTCATAAGTAGTCAACATTTGAAGTGGATCATAAAAGTGAATCAAAGTTGTCCGAAGTCAAGACCGGGTATTGTTCAAAATTTATGTATAACTTTGATTAAAGGTTATGATCCACTTCAAATGTTGATAAAATATATATAAAATACTTTTTTAATGGTTGCGAAGTAAATTCAAAATAACGTGATTTCTCATGACTGCACACGCGCATTGGCTCGGCTAGCCTGAAAAATACAACTTTTATCGCTATTTGAGCATAAGAAACAACATTTACAGGGCAGTTCATGTCAGATTTTGTTGCTGATTTTAAATATGCTATTTAATTGTGAGTTCGGCAAGCAGTTTTTGAGATTTCAGGATTCCCCCATTCAAGAAATAGGACTTGGAAACCTGAGACAGTCATCGCAAATATGGCCGGCGAGTGAACAGACTTTCCCTGAAAAGGACTTTGACACCGTCATGTGGATGATCAGGTTGACGGCCGAATCAATGTGCAGTTTAAAGACCCGAACGAAATGAGAGGATGGCCAGTTTTGGGAGTTTTCTCAGCATTATTTGTGTTGAGGTCTGCCTCACACGAGCCTGAGATGGAGACCAACAAGAGGAACTGGGGTATTTGTGTGTATCTTGATGGGATTTTGTTGTACGCAGTTGAGCTCATGTAGCCCCGCCCCTTTTCAGCGTTGCGCTCATTAAAAAATATTCCCGGTCGGCATTTGTTAAGACAGTTTTACAATGCTTATGATAAACATTACAATGCTCATGATAACTTAACTCTACAATAGACCAATTTTCAGTTGGTAAACATAGTGACGTTTTCTGTGGGCGGAGCTTAGGTGGTGGCAGAACGATCCCTCTGGCCGCTTCACTAACGTTAGTTTTGTTAGCTTGTTTATTAACAATGACGGGAGAAAATCCGATTTTATCTCAATGTGCAAGGTCACTCACTGTCTAGGACCACGATTGTTATTTGCAAAAGTTAATTTTAACGAACGGACCCAGATTGGCTGACCCCTACACACTCACTCAATGGATGGACTCACTCAACTCTAAGTTACCGCCGGTTGAGTGGCCTGACTTCTACACCTACCTGGCTGATAGAGAAACCGAGTGGAAAAAGAGGGCATATCTTTAGATGCCTATAACTATGTGCTAAATGGTCATGTACAAGACTTGTGTGTGGTAACGTTACGATCCGCAGTTCTGCCTAGCCAGCGCCAAGAAGACGTGACATTACGGTATAATTTTAATGATGTGAATATTTTCTAGAAATAAAAATTCCAGATACAGCATATTCATTTTTCATCGATTCTTTCACCCAACAACACAACAAGATGACATTTAATAACAATAATAATAATTTAAACTCCTTATTATGTAGCCGAATCTGTAATGGTTTGTGTTGGCCGCCTCCAGTTTTCCGTTCGTTTTGCCACCAGCTAACGCTGTGACGTAACTGTGACGTAGGCTCGAAATTGGTCTATAAGTAAATCCACTTTACCTGCTAATTACTCCTCGACAGCGATGCCATATAGCCTATAAATACGAGCGACCGCAAAAACGGAAGTTTAAAGACAATGTTCTAAAGATGGCGGCGCCCTCATTTCTCTGGTGCATAAGGTCTATACCCACCCAGCAAGCAATTTTGCGTTTTAAAAGACGTCTAATAGCCGTGCGAACACCTGACATCTAGCCTAAAACAAGGCACAATTTGTGCTGTCATTGAAAATGTAATAGACGTCTAACCATCGCCCAAGAATAAACTAGTCATCAATTACATAACATGTCAAAAAAAATGAAACCAAACACCTTGTGATCACTGTTGACTTTGCTTACATGCTGAAAAATCATACATCTCGCAAGGAATTTGACATGTAAACAAATTCAAGGTTATTTTGTCTAGGAGTGAGTATAGCCGGACTCATGGAATATCATAGGCTACATCTCGCAAGTTGTTTTGGCAAAAACGACATCTAAACAAATTCAAGGTTATTTAGGCTAGGAGTGAGTATAGCCGGACTCATGGAATATCATAGGCTACATCTCGCAAGTTGTTTTGGCAAAAACGACATCTAAACAAATTCAAGGTTATTTAGGCTAGAAGTCATCGGACTATATCAGGTCTATAGTGACCCGAGGCGGTGAAATGACGGCTGTTGGGTTTGTTGCAGCACGAGGTCTATCGTGGGACGGGAAGCTGGATGAGAGATGAGAGCACGCAGGGAGTCGTTTCCTATCCGGAAAAATACATTCATCATTTTCACGTCTGTGTGTCACAGT
Source organism: Semotilus atromaculatus (assembly GCA_031834385.1). NCBI lineage: Eukaryota > Metazoa > Chordata > Actinopteri > Cypriniformes > Leuciscidae > Semotilus > Semotilus atromaculatus. The sequence continues at coordinate 17,657,843 of JAULUF010000050.1, forward strand.
TTACTTTGGCACTGAGAGAGACTGTGTTAATGATGACACGAAGGATTGATGAGGTGCGGATGGTCAAACCAGATGTGGACGGTGAAGCTGGAAGAAGAAGAAGAAGAAGAAGAAGAAGAGGAAAAGAGTCATCAGTGAGTCACTTATGATGATGATCCTCACCATATTTACAAAACCACAATTTATTCAGACACATTTCTCACATTATCACAGTTTATTCGCTATAGTTTTGAAAATGGTGATGAAATATGACTCAAATCAGTTGATCAGTTGATATATTTCACTGGTTTTGTCCGTCCTTCTGTTAGACTCTCACAGATGAATTATGTTGAATATCTGTCAGCTGTTAAATTTAACTACACCATTAGATAATACCAGTTTAGATCAACCGATGACCAAGCAATGCTTCATTCTGTTCAGTCTGTGTGTAAAAACAGCATTAGCAATTAAAGAAAAAACACTTCAGCAAAACATGATCAGATCAAGTGCCTGAATAATTTCTGGTCCCAAATTTTTATAAATGTCACTGGTAGTCACTGTATGAAGAATTTTTGGGTATAATATCAGTTTACTTTATTTTGCTCTCCTCACTTACATAAATGAACTACTGTGTCCTGCACACACTAGTAAAAAATAATAATAAAATAATAAAACATTGTATCTGAATTGATTAGACTGTACATCAGATGCTTTCTTGGTCTCCTTAATAGAAAAATAACAACTCTGTCATCGTTTACTCACCCTCAATTCATTATTTACTTTATCATATCACTACAAAAAACTTTGCAGTCATATGGACTGCTCAATTATGTTGTTTTGTCTTTTTTGAAGCGTGACTGTAAAACAAATAAAATGTTGCTGCCTTAAATATTTAAGTATACAGTCAACTTGCATGTTAAATTACATTAAAATGACTTTAAAAATGTAACGAATCTTATATAACTTGTATAAAACAAAAATTCAATTGCTTAACTTATTTTGATGAGGTAAAGCAATTTAAAAACAAACGTCGTCATGAATGTATGGAAAAGAGTACATCATCTAATTTGATGTTGCTTGAAAGAGGGCTTTTTATACTTAGAGTATCTATTGCTTAAATCTGAATGTGTGAACGTGATATAGGACACACGTGGCAGTTGATTCATGCTTCACTAGATTTCCCCCCCCCCACCTTCATCAAGATATATGGGATTCAATTAGTTGAACATCTGGATCCGGCCACAGCTGTCCAAACCCCCCAAACACACACACACACACGCACACACACCTGCAGATCCAACCGAGCCGTGAAGAAGAGCTTGTGCAACAGTAAAGCTGTGGGACACTGTCCTTTACACACACACTTGTTAATTATAAATCATTCAAAGAAAGGTAGATGAAAGAAAAGCTGGAAAAAAACATAGGTATATTTATTTGTATTTGTAAATACACACAGTAACAAACCTAGTACCTAAACATACCTTTTTATTGTACTTTTAGGCACTGGTTTTTCTATCAGGATCTGCAAATCTAGTTAAAATCATAAGACTGTGCTACAAATAATCTGTAAAAATGGGCTGTAAAATTTCCTTCATGTTTTATTTGCAGGCTTCAGAAGAATCTGTGTTTTAATGTGACGTGGCATCACAAGAATATCTACTCAGTCGCTGAATTATTTTAAATTTTTTTCCTTTATATTATCCTGTAATAGAATGAAAAAGACAACATAAACTGCACATTTGCTAATTTAATTACGATATATGACATGAATGATTCACTGAGAATCTTTTGTTTTTCTCCCCAAATCCTCACGTCTCTTTGCATGTTTGTTTTTAACATGGATGCTTTAAAATGTAATTGTCTCCCCTTTTCACTTTTAATCCCTATTAACAGTGTTTAACAGTCCATATTTCGTAAAATTACGGAGATCTCTTTAAAATATTTTCACTCAATGTTAATTTGAGCATGGGAGACTACTGCAGTAATATTTAGCATGTTCGTAATATTGCTGTGGAAATAATTGAGCTTTTGGGGTTATTCATGGTCTGTTGTAGTAATTTGTTAATGCTTTTACACTTTTCAATTTCCTCTAAATGTTTGATGGTTGAAGGGTGAGTAGAATAAAATCATCAGTTTTTGAAGATGCTTATTTTGCTGATTGTTTACAGTTTAACGGAAGTTATTACCATAATTCATGCAAAGTGTCAAGGGGCGTAGGAAAAAGGTGGATACAAGAATAAGGAAGAATAAAGGGATTGTTCATCCAAAAATGGAAATTTTGCCATCATGTACTTACCTTAGTGTTGATCTGCATTTGTTTCCTCTGCCAAAAACAAAAGATTGTTTGAAAAATTTTGGTAACAAGGCAAGGTTTGGTGGCCATTGACTTCCTTTGCAAGGACAAAAAACACTTTCTCAAAATATATTTTTGTGTGTGTTCAGTACATGGATGAATTAGGCATTTTGGGCTGAACTATCCTTTTAAGAGTTAAATATGGAGTCTCTAAACTCATCTTTTCCAATCACCTGTCACCAGTCTGCTTCATCCTATCCCACTCATCTCCTTCAAGCCATTTCTTCCTCAGTTTTACCCACACTTACTCACATCATCAACACCTCTCTTCACACTGGTACCTTCCCTACAACATTCAATCAGGCTTAGATAACCTCATCAATAACAAGTCTTTTGGCCATCTTATAAGATTTTCAAAATGTGAGAGACCACAAACATGAGGACAAATAATCCTAGATTTAACAGTTTTGCTCCTAGTGTGTGGTGTGCCATGATGTGAAGAAGAAAACACACCACACACGAACAGATTTTCAACCAGAGTCCCGTCTGTGAAACTTCAGAATAAACGGAAAGACTTCAGAATAAACACTGCAGACGATAGACAGAAGACAGAAGACCAGACCTCTACAATGACTAAAGAGGCACGATCCTCAGTCTTTTCCTCACCCCTAACAATCCAATCAATCAACTCATCCCCATTTTTCAGGATGGTCGTCCAGTATGTTAATAATAAACATTTGCAGATGATAGATTACCACTCTAAATCCCACACTTTTAGAAAACTACAGACCTGAATCCCTTCATCAAATCATACAGAAGCACTCGAGCGAGTCGTGTTCAACTAATCTCTGCCTTTCTTGCACAGAACAACCTCCTGGACAACAACCAGACTGGTTTCAAAAGGGCCACTGATCTGCTCTTGGTTATTGAAGCTCTAAGACTGACAAGAGCAGCTTCCACACCCTCAGTCTTCATCTTGCTGGATCTGCATGCTGCTTTTGACACAGTTAACCACCAGATCCTCCTGTCAATCCTAAAGACTAAGGGCATCTCGGGAACCGCACTCCAATGGTTCAAGTCTTACCTCTCACACTGTAAAAAAAGATTAGTTGACTCAACTTAACTAAGTCAAGTCATCTTGTTGCTTTGAGTCAACTCCCTGTATCAAGTAATGTGGACTTGAAAACATTACTTAAGAGAACTAAAAAAAGATGCTGCTTGAACTTATTTTGGTATTGCACTCATGTACACTTTGACACTTAGTCAGGTGGAACTGGGGATTGAACCATCAACCTTCTGGTTTGTAGACAACCTACATGAACCACTGAGCCACTACCGCTCAGACTTTATCTAGTTAGGGCAACTAACTTGGGAGTTTACAGAAATTACTAGATTTCAAAAATTGAAGCAAACTAATATCTACAAAGAATCTACATGAGAATTGGCCAGTCAATCTTAAATATTAACTTAAATATTAACACATGAAAAAATAGCTGAAAAGACTATTCATTAAGGACCTTTGTTAAAACCCCAACAAGTCCCACTTCAAACAGCCTTGCTTCAAAATAAGAGTCAATGAATGTCGAGACGTCAAAAAAAGAACTTCCTTGGGACATGTTAAAGAATTAGCCTTTACACCCTCTAACACACTTTTGCTTGGGGCTGCTCACAATTAATTGAGTGATAATTGAGCATTATTGAAGACACCTGATGTTAACAAGCAGAATTACTGAAGGAGAAAACCGGAATTGGTATGTTACCATTATGTTGATCAGTGTTTGGTTTAGTTGGGCTCTTGACCCTCACATCATTAACTTCAGAATTTGTTTGGCTGCTGTACATGATTTATAACAGCCAGATGAATAAAGAGTAAAAGTGATCTGATGGTGTTGGTTGTGATTTAACATCACATACATTTGACCTGAATCACCTAACTCATACAGAGCTCAAATTTTTGAGTTATGTTTACTTTATTGATTCAAACAGCACTGACCTTGAAAAACATTATATTTTTAACTTTTACAATGTAATCCACAAAAAATCTTAAAACTTAATCACAGTCAAACTGTTTTTTTTTAAACGCAGACATCAAGAATCAGCCTGTGAATCTCAACAATGGTGACAATTATAAAGCATTTTGCAATGCATTCTGGGTGCCACCAATCAAATATCATTCATGGCTCCCATCATGCATTGCAGCATGAATAAATAATGAGCTTATGTTCAGAGGTGAGCTGTTTGTCACCATTGTTGAGATTCATACGCTAATTCTTGATGTCTGTATGTGCCTACCTGAAATACTTTTAAAGAGGTTATTTTGTAATTTATTTTATCATTTAGATTTAAGTGAAAAGGCTAAATGCATAATCTATAAGGACAGTGCAGCTGTAATCCATAAATTAAATTTAACTCTAAAATTATGCTCTCAATGAGTTAAGTGATTTAGGCCAATTATTGATTATGTTAAAACACAACCAACACCATCAGATCACCTTTTTTATTTGTTCATCTGGCTGTTATAAATCATGTACAGCAGCCAAACAAATTCTGAAGTTAATGATGTGAGGGTCAAGAGCCCAACTAAAACAAACACTGATCAGCATAATGGTAACATACCAATTACGGTTTTCTCCTTCAGTGATTCTGCTTGTTAACATCAGGTGTCTTCAATAATGCTCAATTATCACTCAATTAATTGTGAGCAGCCCCAAGCAAACGTGTGTTAGATGGTGTAAAGGCTAATTCTTTAACATGTCCCAAGGAAGTTCTTTTTTTGACGTCTCGACATCCATTGACTCTTATTTTGAAGCAAGGCTGTTTGAAGTGGGACTTGTTGGGGTTTTAATAAAGGTCCTTATTGAATTGTCTTTTCAGCTATTTTTTCATGTGTTAATATTTAAGTTAATATTTAAGATTGACTGGCCAATTCTCATGTAGATTCTTTGTAGATATTAGTTTGCTTCAATTTTTGAAATCTAGTAATTTCTGTAAACTCCCAAGTTAGTTGCCCTAACTTGATAAAGTCTGAGCGGTAGTGGCTAAGTGGTTCATGTAGGTTGTCTACAAACCAGAAGGTTGATGGTTCAATCCCTGGTTCCACCTGCCTAAATGTCGAAGTGTACATGAGTGCAATACCAAAATAAGTTCAACCAGCATCTTTTTTTAGTTCTCTTAAGTAATGTTTTCCAGTCCACATGATACAGGGAGTTGACTCAACTTAACTCAGTCAAAGCAACAAGATGACTTGACTTAGTTAAGTTGAGTCAACTAATCTTTTTTTACAGTGAGGTCCTTCAGGGTGTCGTGGAGGGGTGAGGTGTCTAAGACCCAACATCTAGCTACTGGAGTGCCTCAGGGCTCAGTGCTGGGACCACTTCTCTTCTCCAACTACATGACATCACTAGGATCTGTGATTCAGAAACATGGCTTTTCCTATCACTGCTATCATCTTGCTACTGGAGTGCCTCAGGGCTCAGTGCTGGAACCACTTCTCTTCTCCATCTCCATGACATCACTAGGATCAGTCATTCAGAAACATGGCTTTTCAATAACTTTATTCTATCTCTGTTACTTTAATTTCGCATTATCACTGTAAAGATGCTATGAAACAGTCCATATTGTTAAAAGCACTGTATAAATGAATGTAACTGTTCCCTGCTGGCAGAAGCTGCTTAAAAAAAAATCTGTATTGCAAAAATTTTTATATAAATAAAGGTTGACTTGACTTGACTTGGTGAAATGACCTGCCTAACTCAACCCGAGCTGCTGAGTCTTTAGCCATATTCAAGAAACGGCTAAAGACGTATGTTTTGCCAACACTTGACACATTAATCGTAACACTTTCCATTCTATTTCCACTCTATCTATTTGTTCTATATAAAAAAGAAAATAAACTTTCTAGCTCAACATGTTTTTGATCTTTTATTTGTTCAACTGCTTCTAGTGTTCTCTCCATTTGTAAGTCGCTTTAGACAAAAGCATCGGCTAAATGATTTAAGTCCCCCTGTGGTGAAAATCCAGCTTTTAATGTTGTTTATATGTCTATGTGGTGTTTTTAATATGCTTTAAGACAAACCATGTGCAAATTCATCAGTCGAAAGCATTGCTGAGTATTTTCTCCTTAAAATTGCAGTGAACCAAAAACACGGTTTGAAATCGCTGGTGTTTCTGACGTCACAAACCTGTAACCAATCAGAGTGATGCTGAGTGAGTGAGTGAGTGGAGGCGGGCCTCATTTGCATATTCATAGAACTGCGGATACTAAATGAGTCAAGAGTGTCGAGTTACATTCAAGATATTTTAAGGGATAATTTTTTTCAAGGAGGAAACGCTTAAATGTGTAATTTTGTTGATCAAAGATGAGTTTTAAAGGATACAATGATTGACCACAGAGGGACTTTAAATGTAAATGTCTAATTGCTGTGGTGGCCTGAAGTGACTTTGGATGCTCAGAATTTGTGTCAGATTTAAATGACAGTACAGTGTGCTGATCTCCCTCTAGTGGTTGAAACTGTAAACTACCATTGACATGGTCCCATACATTAACAGTTAATGAATGTTAATACCAACTCAGCACATCTGTGCCGAATGGCTAAATAATGAGCAATAAAAGCATTCAATTGGTCCTTCTCAGAAAAGATTGAGGAATCTCTCTTCTCGATCTTCTGGCTCTGGGCGTTTGGTGTGTTTGGTTGTAGCTCAGTAACTCAGTAGCTGATCGGAAACAGGTGCACGGCTTTTACCATGTGCTTTCCATTTGAGCAAATGAAAACGGGGCTCAATTAAACCCAAACACATAGCCTGTCAGATGTGGAAGGAGTTGAGCTTTGTCAAAGCAGATTCCTGGAATGAAAAACACTAGTAAAATGATTAACCTGAGCCTGTGAAGACACACACGGGGATTCAGATGCATGAAACAAAACATGTATTTTCTTCTCACACTGAGCTGGAGTCATTTGTAAATCAATTAAAGGACTTCAGAGCAAGGACAGAGTCACATCTGTTCATAAATACCAAATTAAGATGTCATAGCATCTCCTCACCTTATTTTTGTATTGAACTTCTTTCATTTCTTTTTGAACTTTTATCACATTGAACATCTGACATTGAGCATTTGACGTGCAGTGAATAGTTTTGACATGTTTTATTTACCTCATCATCACCTTTAATTTGAATGTTCCTCATATCCTCACTTTTGTCTGAGCTTAGATGTGTGGGTCAGTAGAGCACAAAACACTCGGCCAATAGAGAAACATAAAGGTAGGAATAATGAACAGTGGATAAGTGTCTAATGTAAATTCAATTCAATTCATGTTTATTTGTATAGGGCTTTTCACAACACACATCGTTTGGAAGCAGCTTTACAGAAAGTGCATGAGTCCACATTACAATTTACAGTGATCTGTTATCAGAGGAAACTGTCTAAGTTATGCTTTTCAGAAATGTACATATACAAAATCACAAAAAATTATTAATTTAAACAATGCAATAATTTAAGGCATAAACAATGAGCTCATTTAAGTAACGAATGCATGTTTGTTAACAAAGGATTATGACATTTAGAAAATGCAGCATTGTAATGCATTTAGGTTGAAATTTGATTGGTTACACTGAATTTCTTTTTCCCTTCATCTAAAAAAAAAATGTAGGGTAATGGTTCACATCTATATATATATATATATATATATATATTATTTTTTAGTTTTTTTTTATTATGCAATCCAATACTTACAAGTGACTGATACAACAAAAAACATCAAGGCCACATACATAAACATCAACACGTAAACATGAACGTGTGTGTGTGTGTGCGCATGTATCACTAGGTGTGTGAGGGGAAATAACTTAACAGAGGAACATCTTACAGATACCACAGACGTGCTAAAAATTAACTAAATATATTAACTATAAAAGAAAAAAGGTATTAAGCGGAGGATGAGGAAGATATGATAATATCATCTTATAAAAATATAATAAAAGTAAGAATGGAACTATAAGCAGTAGCAATAATAACTGATCTTTTCATCAGGAGTGAGGGGGAGGATGGACAAAGAAGAGGACAAAAGAAATAAATAAAAGGCTATTACTAATATGGTAAAAGAAAGGGCTGGGGTTTTCCCTTCCCTTTTCTTTTGCTCGTGATGGATGTATATGTATGTCAGCTGGTGTGTCGCATTACAAAAACGAGACGTGTGGCGTGGAACCAGCTCTGTGAAAAGCCCAGGTCACCATAACCATTTTTTTTCTCCTTTTTCTCATCTATATTTTATAACTTGAGCTAAGGAAAAATATATTAATTTCCCACAATATTTTCTGTCTATGAAAACAATTTCATGAGGATGTTTGGTCGTCATTATGGTGATCAGTGTTTCGTGTAGTTGGGCAGTTTGTGGTCTTTGTAACAGTGTGTGATTCAATGCATCTTGACTTTGGTCAACTGAGTTGAAATTAATTCTGCTCAGCTTACCTCACTACAGATACATGACAAATGATAGCCAATCAGATCGCTGCACTGAAAGAGCGTGGTGCCGTCCACCAGCCAACTTTACTGAACTCCCAGACTTACACAAACCTACTTTTCTGGCAAATTAATTGACCTATGGTTAAAAAAAAGTGTTATTTAATATGGATTCTTGGTTTATGTCCTTTGTAAAATGTGATCTGTTGTTGCAGAAAATAACTACTAAATGCACACTGGCTTCATCCAAGATACTTGTGCATGTGTTGACTTCATCTAATGTGTGTATTATTTGGTTTTATGAGAAAAACAGAAGCATGCCGAATGGACTGAATGGACTTATTTTAAGAAAAACACACACAAGACGCATTATTTACACCTGTTTGCATATGTGTGTGTTACACATTCTGTGTGTAAATGTCCATTTTTATGACACGTTGACTGTGTCTAATGCTCTAAACACCAGTGAACTGTGAAGGTCACAGGCTAAGAGGAAGGTCACGTTGGTTTCTTGCAGTCAAACACAACATGGCATTGTGTGTGAGAGCGTACACAGTCCAGACATGTGAGTGTATCTGTACAGTAGATGTGGATAGTGACGAGATCTGCCAGCTCACACACCTGGGATGCCACAGATCCAGCTGTGCCAGATTCACATCTGCAAACATCTGTTCTGTGAGGGATGTGATGTGTCACTTTAAATCTGTCTTTCGATAACACACACACACACACACACACACACACACACACACACACACACACGCGCACACACACACACACACACACACAGGAACATCACTAATGAAGAAAATACACAGCAGAGATGTCATCCCAACATCATTTATTTTTCTTTTTGTCCACAAAGCTTATTTTATTTCATTTTGATTATATTTTTTCTAGTTTTTAATAAATTTTTTGGGAGATTTTGTGTTATTTTTTTTTTTAATCTTATTTACCTTTAAATGACTATTATCAATAAATAATAAATAAATAGTAATTTAAGCACATTCCTCACAACTTAAATTCAAAATTACTCACAATTTCATGCATAACCCTTTTAATTCAGCTCATAATATCTTACATCGGGTGTCTCTGCGACCTCTTGTGGAAAAATAATAATATAATATGATATTTCATGACTCTAGCCACTAGATGGCCTTATATCTCTATTAGAGCAAATGAGCGGTTCCTCTGGGTCCTAAAGTCAGTTTTTCTTCAGATGCATTCAGATACACATGCAGATATTATAAAATATTTTTTGTGGTAAAAGGTTTAGCATTTTTAGTTAGAATTTTGAGCATTTTTAGGTTTTTCTATGTGTCCTGAAGCATTCCCCACATTACATTCATTCCTAAGGGGTCAAATTGACCCGCGAGCGAAGGATTTGTTACTTTTTTACATTTCAACCATAAAACTCCTCGAATCCATTACATGTTTTGTGTATTCGTGGTTCAAGAGCAACAAAAGTCGCAGGGTCTTGGGCCCCTCTTTTAAAAACACCCAATTTTTAAAAAATCTTTCAGAAAAAACAGTTTTGGCTCAAAATGACCTGAGGGAAGGATGAGGGAGAGAACAAGGAGATCAGATGGAGAGCAAACTGAGACTTTTGTTGAAGTAAGAAAAGTCTCCAGTAACCTCACCTGTTTCCAGACGTTTCCCAACATAGTGTCGGCCCAAATCCGGCCCACATCTGGGCCGTGTGGAGTACATGTGTAGCGGATGTGGGCCGGGTCTTGGCCGTGTGGAGTTCATGTGTAGTGGATGTGGGCCGGGTCTGGGCCGTGTGGAGTCCATGTGTAGCGGATGTGGGCCGTGTGGAGTCCATGTGTAGCGGATGTGGGCCGGGTCTGGGCCGTGTGGAGTCCATGTGTAGCGGATGTGGGCCGTGTGGAGTCGTAGCGGATGTGGGCCATGTGGAGTCCATGTGTACCGGATGTGGGCCGGGTCTGGGCCGTGTGGAGTCCATGTGTAGCGGATGTGGGCCGTGTGGAGTCCATGTGTACCGGATGTGGGCCGGGTCTGGGCCGTGTGGAGTCCATGTGTAGCGGATGTGGGCCGTGTGGAGTCCATGTGTACCGGATGTGGGCCGGGTCTGGGCCGTGTGGAGTCCATGTGTACCGGATGTGGGCCGTGTGGAGTCCATGTGTAGCGGATGTGGGCCGTGTGGAGTCCATGTGTAACGGATGTGGGCCGTGTGGAGTCCATGTGTAGCGGATGTGGGCCGTGTGGAGTCCATGTGTAGCGGATGTGGGCGGTGTGGAGTCCATGTGTAGCGGATGTGGGCCGTGTGGAGTCCATGTGTAGCGGATGTGGGCGGTGTGGAGTCCATGTGTAGCGGATGTGGGCCGTGTGGAGTCCATGTGTAGCGGATGTGGGCCGTGTGGAGTCCATGTGTAGCGGATGTGGGCCGTGTGGAGTCCATGTGTAGCGGATGTGGGCCGTGTGGAGTCCAAGTGTACTGGATCTGGGCCGTGTGGAGTCCAAGTGTACTGGATCTGGGCCGTGTGGAGTCCATGTGTAGCTGATGTGGGCCGTGTGGAGTCCAAGTGTACTGGATCTGGGCCGTGTGGAGTCCATGTGTAGCTGATGTGGGCCGTGTGGAGTCCATGTGTACCGGATGTGGGCCGTGTGGAGTCCATGTGTACCGGATGTGGGCCGTGTGGAGTCCATGTGTAGCGGATGTGGGCCGTGTGGAGTCCATGTGTAGCGGATGTGGGCCGTGTGGAGTCCAAGTGTACTGGATCTGGGCCGTGTGGAGTCCAAGTGTACTGGATCTGGGCCGTGTGGAGTCCATGTGTAGCTGATGTGGGCCGTGTGGAGTCCAAGTGTACTGGATCTGGGCCGTGTGGAGTCCATGTGTACCGGATGTGGGCCGTGTGGAGTCCATGTGTAGCTGATGTGGGCCGTGTGGAGTCCATGTGTAGCGGATGTGGGCCGTGTGGAGTCCATGTGTAGCGGATGTGGGCCGTGTGGAGTCCAAGTGTACTGGATCTGGGCCGTGTGGAGTCCATGTGTAGCTGATGTGGGCCGTGTGGAGTCCATGTGTAGCGGATGTGGGCCGTGTGGAGTCCATGTGTAGCTGATGTGGGCCGTGTGGAGTCCATGTGTAGCGGATGTGGGCCGTGTGGAGTCCAAGTGTACTGGATCTGGGCCGTGTGGAGTCCAAGTGTACTGGATCTGGGCCGTGTGGAGTCCATGTGTAGCTGATGTGGGCCGTGTGGAGTCCAAGTGTACTGGATCTGGGCCGTGTGGAGTCCATGTGTAGCTGATGTGGGCCGTGTGGAGTCCAAGTGTACTGGATCTGGGGCGTGTGGAGTCCATGTGTAGCTGATGTGGGCCGTGTGGAGTCCATGTGTAGCGGATGTGGGCCGTGTGGAGTCCAAGTGTAGCGGATGTGGGCCGTGTGGAGTCCATGTGTAGCGGATGTGGGCCGTGTGGAGTCCAAGTGTACTGGATCTGGGCCGTGTGGAGTCCATGTGTAGCTGATGTGGGCCGTGTGGAGTCCATGTGTAGCTGATGTGGGCCGTGTGGAGTCCAAGTGTAGCGGATGTGGGCCGTGTGGAGTCCATGTGTAGCTGATGTGGGCCGTGTGGAGTCCATGTGTAGCTGATGTGGGCCGTGTGGAGTCCAAGTGTACTGGATCTGGGCCGTGTGGAGTCCATGTGTAGCGGATGTGGGCCGTGTGGAGTCCATGTGTACCGGATGTGGGCCGTGTGGAGTCCATGTGTAGCTGATGTGGGCCGTGTGGAGTCCATGTGTAGCTGATGTGGGCCGTGTGGAGTCCAAGTGTACTGGATCTGGGCCGTGTGGAGTCCATGTGTAGCTGATGTGGGCCGTGTGGAGTCCAAGTGTACTGGATCTGGGCCGTGTGGAGTCCATGTGTACCGGATGTGGGCCGTGTGGAGTCCATGTGTAGCTGATGTGGGCCGTGTGGAGTCCATGTGTAGCGGATGTGGGCCGTGTGGAGTCCATGTGTAGCGGATGTGGGCCGTGTGGAGTCCAAGTGTACTGGATCTGGGCCGTGTGGAGTCCATGTGTAGCTGATGTGGGCCGTGTGGAGTCCATGTGTAGCGGATGTGGGCCGTGTGGAGTCCATGTGTAGCTGATGTGGGCCGTGTGGAGTCCATGTGTACTGGATCTGGGCCGTGTGGAGTCCAAGTGTACTGGATCTGGGCCGTGTGGAGTCCATGTGTAGCTGATGTGGGCCGTGTGGAGTCCAAGTGTACTGGATCTGGGCCGTGTGGAGTCCATGTGTAGCTGATGTGGGCCGTGTGGAGTCCAAGTGTACTGGATCTGGGGCGTGTGGAGTCCATGTGTAGCTGATGTGGGCCGTGTGGAGTCCATGTGTAGCGGATGTGGGCCGTGTGGAGTCCAAGTGTAGCGGATGTGGGCCGTGTGGAGTCCATGTGTAGCGGATGTGGGCCGTGTGGAGTCCAAGTGTACTGGATCTGGGCCGTGTGGAGTCCATGTGTAGCTGATGTGGGCCGTGTGGAGTCCATGTGTAGCTGATGTGGGCCGTGTGGAGTCCAAGTGTAGCGGATGTGGGCCGTGTGGAGTCCATGTGTAGCTGATGTGGGCCGTGTGGAGTCCAAGTGTACTGGATCTGGGCCGTGTGGAGTCCATGTGTAGCTGATGTGGGCCGTGTGGAGTCCAAGTGTACTGGATCTGGGGCGTGTGGAGTCCATGTGTAGCTGATGTGGGCCGTGTGGAGTCCATGTGTAGCGGATGTGGGCCGTGTGGAGTCCAAGTGTAGCGGATGTGGGCCGTGTGGAGTCCATGTGTAGCGGATGTGGGCCGTGTGGAGTCCAAGTGTACTGGATCTGGGCCGTGTGGAGTCCATGTGTAGCTGATGTGGGCCGTGTGGAGTCCATGTGTAGCTGATGTGGGCCGTGTGGAGTCCAAGTGTAGCGGATGTGGGCCGTGTGGAGTCCATGTGTAGCTGATGTGGGCCGTGTGGAGTCCATGTGTAGCTGATGTGGGCCGTGTGGAGTCCAAGTGTACTGGATCTGGGCCGTGTGGAGTCCATGTGTAGCGGATGTGGGCCGTGTGGAGTCCATGTGTAGCTGATGTGGGCCGTGTGGAGTCCATGTGTAGCTGATGTGGGCCGTGTGGAGTCCAAGTGTACTGGATCTGGGCCGTGTGGAGTCCATGTGTAGCTGATGTGGGCCGTGTGGAGTCCATGTGTAGCGGATGTGGGCCGTGTGGAGTCCATGTGTAGCGGATGTGGGCCGTGTCGAGTCCATGTGTAGCGGATGTGGGCCGGATTGGGGCCGACACTATTTGTTGCTGTCTGGGTCAGAAGAGATCAATGAAGTCTCAGAAAACAATAAGACCATTTTTGTGGGACATTATTTTTGGTGATGATTCTCAATAATGTACAAAAATAAAATCCCATGATATTTATCAGTTCCAGTAATATAGCATTATTATATCAGTAATATATTTTTCTAATTAACTTACTTAATTTAAAAAGAATGGTGAGGGTGTAGAATATATTTTATTGTCCAAAACTCTTATGCAAAAAAATATATATATTATTTTGATATTGGGGTAAAATATTACCAGGATATTTCATGAGATTCAATTGACAAGCTTATCAATGTCTGCAATCTAAAGTAAGAGACTTTAATATGAACACAAACTTCAAATTCTTCCAAGACCAAATGTTTCGAGCCGCTATCCAGTAGTTCGTTAAATTAACCGAGACCACAGACACTTTAATGAACACGAAACACACATTTACCATTATCATCGACAAATACAATTCTGGGAAAACTAAGAGCTTAGGTGTCACTACATGTTGTAATTACTGTAATTACAAGATTTCAACTTGTAAAAAGCGCTCCTGTCCTCTTGAGCTCGTAATTACAGCTTGTAAAATGGGAATTTTGTGAGATACTTGTACCCCCTGACACCGCAAATTTATTTAGGCATTGATAGTGTTGCCATAGAAAAGCACAATTCCATGATAATGACGGCATGGAGTGAACGCAGCATTTACACACGGCGAATGATCATTAATAAAACAACAAACAGGTGTGCACTAATTAGAAACCATAGAAACAAACAAGGAAGCAAATTCAGGCAATTGGAACAACGAAAATGAAACCAAAACAAAACATGACGATTATACGATTATACCAGGATAGTATACCGTGTGTGTGTGTGTGTGTGTGTGTGTGTGTATGTGTGTGTGTTTCTAGACTGCTGTGCTCATACTAGGGATGCACTAATATGAACATTTTAGCTGATACCGATAACCGATAATTCTTTATATATGAAAGCCGATAACCGATATATTGGCTGATAAATCGAAATCCAAATTTTTGTATAATTTTTGAGAGCCTGATTACAAAACAAAAGTCTCACCATTAAAAGCCATGTCCCAAACACACAATTATAATGTTCTCATTATAATTTTATGTAGCCGATATGACAGACATTGTACTGAACCCTATTTTTCTTTTTTGAAGAGATTTCAATCATATTTCAAGCAATTCAAAACCATGTTGAACATGTTGTGCGCATCTAAAGTGTCTCAGCTGAAGGAAATAACACATTATTTATCGGCTTTAATATATAGGCCAGATTTTTTTATCAGGCCGATAATGATAACATTAAAAATGAACGTATATCGGCCGATACCGATACGGTGGCTGATATATCGTGCATCTCTTGCTCAGTCTGAAAGTTTCAGGTATTCTGTGGCCAACAGAAAGCATAAAGGAGAAACCGATCAATGACTGTCCCCTCGATGACATGCGTTTACAGGGAGAAATGGTTTCATACTGATCTCAGTGGGCATCGATCGCCCCGGTCAACACTCGCCGCGTGTGCGCTGAAAACACCAGCTTTGAGCAAGCACATTCACTCTTTAAATGCCAATGAAAATAAAGGCAGAGAGCAACTGCACTCCGAAGCAACAGGGGAGAAAACGAGCAGAGCGAGACGGAGAGCGGAAACTAACACCGCTCGAAATACTTCATAACGTCTCGTGTCTCTCTAAAATACAGCGCTTGTAAATCCTCTAGTTAGTGTCCTCGAGGTCAGGCTTTATTGTGTTGCTGCAGATGACAGCGAGAGCGTTTTACTGAAAGATCAAACGTTTATTGTCACAACAAACACTAACCATTTCTTACATAACTCAAATTACTAAAAAACAACAGTGAAGAAATACAGCCAAATTTAGCCAGTGCTTCCAGAAAAATGCTATTTTTAATGTAAAGGGTCATTTCTTATTACTTCCTATGATAGGCAAGCATACTACATCACAGAAAGTGCTGGGAATATTTAAAGGAGCTGTATGTAAGATTGTGGCCAAAACTGGTACTGCAATCACTTTCAAATTACTGTAGAGCAGTGTATGAACCATTTTATGATGAATTGAAATACATTTCTTACATATGGCTCCTTTAAGTTCTCATCTTGTTTTCTTTAATAAACACATGGCTCAAACTTACAAAACATTGATGAATTAAGAACAAGTTCTGTAGCTTTACAAAAGGAATATGCTACAACTTCTGTAAAAATTAATGAATAAATAAAATATAAAAAAATAACATGAGTGTTTCCTGTTTTACAGTTCTGTTAAAATAAGTGCTTCCAATGCACAAAGTGCTTCTCTTCCTGTAACGTAAATTTACAAGTCATGTAACACACGGGAAACTGCTTTGCGCGGTCTTTTGCACTTATTTTTGTTGGTAAATGAGATGATTTGCGGCTTCATCGCGGCGTTTGCAGCTTTTCGATGATGATCACGTCGTGTAATTACATCACTTCATAACGTTCCCATGGCAACAGGGGGAGCTGCTGCTCTTGTGTGAAGTAAACACAACACTTTTCAACTTTCTGTTAAGATATATGTGACTATTTTGTAACGAAAATGCGGGGATTATGAAATCATGCACGCCCCGGCAATTTATGCGGTAAAAGTGTGGCGTATTTGAAATATAAATATGCGGACTTTGGCTGATTATGCATTGAATTATGCGATCCCATAATCGCGTTTTTCTGGAGGGACTGATAAGCTCAGACTACTGTCTACCAGATGTCTGCTGTTTTATTGACCCTGTCTTGTCTGGTCTCAAGAACAGGTTTTTAAGACCGTAAAGCAGGCCAGCAGATAACGGGTGGCTTGCAGATTATGGCTCGAAACTAATCCTCAGGTACATGAACGCTGGTACTTCAAGCAACACAAGCTCAATTTCATGCACCGTTGTGTTCATTTGTCAGAACAAAAACTATCGCAACACTCGACAAAGTGTTGCAAACGGGGCTCTGTATAAGTGGGCATTAGCGCAAATGCTACAGTGTCTTCAAACTATCATCATAATTCAGTTTGATCTAGTGGTGTTGGACTAACCCAGATATGTAATTATTCTAATAGATAGCTGTACACATAGACAGTTTTTAACTTTAAAGTCCTCTTCAGTCAATCATTGTATCCTTTAAAACTCATCTTTGATCACCAAAATGGCATATTTAAACTCATTTCCTTGAAAAAATGTCTTCATGCCTTAAAATATCTTGAATGTAACTCGACAACCTTGCCTCATTTAGTATGCGTGGTTTTATGAATATGCAAATGAGCCCCGCCTCCACTCACTCACTCACTCAGAGATCCACTCGCTGACGATCACACATTGATCTGATTGGTTACAGGTTTGTGACGTCAGAAACACCAGCGATTTTACACCGTGTTTTTGAGACTGTCTTTGGTTCACTGCAGTTTTAAGGAGAAAATACTCAGCAATGCTGTCGACTTATGAATTTACACATGCTTTGTCTTAAAGCATATTAAAAACACCACATAGACATATAAACAAACATTAAAAGCTTGATTTTGATCTTGAAAACTCACAGATTTTTGACCTAGTAATCGATTTAGCAGCATCACCGTGGAGATTATTTCCCCCAAGGTTGTGTGTTGTGAAGCAGGACAGACCCGTTGTGAAACTCTAGCCTTGAGGAACTATAACAGTGTCTTGATGTTTTCCTTTGTGCCGTTCATGTCGAGCTGAATAGCTGGAGCGTTTGAGGAGCGCTCAAGGACCCACTGCCTTGGGTTTCTCTATACAAGCATTGTCTGTTTTAGACAGCAGAAATCAAGGGTACAAAACCTGTTAGAGATATGCCATCAGACTCCCTGGAAATGTATTGCTTTGCATTCACTGCCAGTGCTGTGAAGCACAGAGAGAAATAGCAGAGATGCTGTTTGTGTGTGTGTGTTTTGCTCTCGGCATGAGTTTGGGTTTCTCGCTTATTAAAATACTGACTGTTACCGCTACATGATGAATGTATTTAATAAAGGCTTCACACTCCCTGCATTTAAAGTTGCTTTCATTACAAGCACACTTTTATTATGATACCTCAACGTGCCGGTAAAGACAGTGTACTGATGATACATTACAGACACATTTTTTATTTCATTATCTGATATAATGTTAATTTACCGATCTATTGAAGTACTAATATCTGTTTTGTATCATTGTAATACACTGATAACCACCAATCACAGCGGTGATGAGAGTCACATGATCAATCACAGCTCATCACAAACAGCTTTTCCACACGTTGAGAAAGTTAATACTAATATATAGAAGCTGCACAGTGTCATTCACACAAACACTAAACACCATCATGGAGTAAACATTAATTTAACAACATTACATGTAACATAAAACCCTAATGTTAATAACTGATTAGAAAAAACTGTGAAGAAACAGTTATGCATAAAAATGCATAAAATGTGAAGTGTGAATTGTGATGTCAATTTACGTTTTTTTCCACTGTAAATTATACAATGACGTGCTCTTTTTAACTTCCAGACACTGTAAATTTACTGTAAAATTACATAAAAATACGGTTAGTTCTATTCACCGTAAACTTTCAGTCTGGTTTCAGACAATATCACAGTACAGAGTCAGCCTTGCTGAAGGTGTTGAATGATCTTTTGATGGCTGTGGATTCAGGTTACTGCTCAATTCAGTTCCTTTTGGACCTCAGTGCTGCGTTTGATACCACTGACCATGCAATAGCACTGGCCATCTTGCTTGAACGGTTGAGTAACTGTGCATGAATTCAAGGCACCGCATTGAATTGGTTTAAATCGTATCTTTCTGATAGAACATTTTCTGTGGAGGTTGGGAATTTTTCTTCCTCCTCTGTACCATTAACGTGTGGTGTACCTCAGGGGTCTATTCTGGGCCCGCTGTTGTTTTCGTTGTATTTGCTCACTTTAGGCTCTATTTTTCGAAACAATCCATATCACTTTTATGCAGATGATACACAATTGTATCTCCCTTTGAAAAATGGGGATAATTATGACATAAAGTCTTTGTTGAATTGTCTTGAGGAGGTAAGAGGCTGGCTGGCAGCTAATTTTTTAACATTGAATGACTCTAAAACCGAAATTGTAGTTTTTGGTTCACCAGCTTTTAATATATTACAGATTAAAAAACAATTGGGTCCTTTAAGTGGGAACTCTCATGCTTATACCAAACATTTGGGAGTGATTTTTGGTTACACTTTATTTCGATAGTCACTTTAGACGTTCTACTAATTATAAGTAACTTTTCAACTACATGTCAACTAACTCTCATTAGATACTTAGTAGAATGTCTAAAGTGGACTATCGAAATAAAGTGTTACATGATTAAATTTGAAAAACAAATTAACTCTGTGTTGAAGAGTAGCTTTTATCATTTGAGATCTATTGCGAAATTAAAACCATTGTTAACAGTAAAAGATTTGGAGATAGTGATCCATGCCTTTATTTCATCTAGGCTGGATTATTGTAACTCGCTGTACCTTGGGGTGGCCAAGTCTTTCTTATCCCGCCTACAAATGGTACAAAACGCTGCCGCCAGGTTTCTTACTGGTACGCGAAAGAGGGAACATATCTCGGCTGTTCTTGCTCCGCTTCACTGGTTGCCGGTTGAATACCGTGTCAAGTTCAAGGTATTGTTGTACGTGTATAAGGGGTTAAATAGCCAGGCTCCTCAAATACATTACGGATCTTCTCCACAGGAAATGTTCTAGACCCTTAAGGTCCTCAAACAAGTTGATGCTCACTGTGCCACGATCTAGACTGAAGTGAAAAGGTGATCGTGCCTTTTCTGTCGCTGCTCCACGTCTGTGGAATGATTTGCCGGAACATCTGAGGTTGTCTTCCACTGTTGATAGTTTTAAATCTTCATTAAAGACTTATTTTTTTTCTTTGGCGTTTGGTCAAATGTAATTTTATGATGTGCTTTTATGATTGGTTTGCGTTGTGTTTGTGTCGGTTGGTGTATTTATGTATTTTATATTGTATTTTATACAGCAGTGGCTGTTTTAAACGTGCTTTATAAATAAAAGTGCCTTGCCTAAACTTTTTGTTAACCGATTAAACCGGTCTTCTACCGTTAAAATCTTGATGATTTTGTCTCTCCTGATGCTCAAGTGCTCTGGTCTCTTCATACCGTGCCTCTTTCCCTCGAGTCTTTGCGGTTCGTGCTCTTGAAATTATCCTAATGCATAATACTATCTTTACGCTGTTCTTTTTTAATCCTATTCCCAGTTTCAGATTATCCTTGTTGCTATTTTGTTTTGCTTAGCTTTAGCTCTTGTGCTATATTAATCTAGTTTGAGTTCTCTTGTTTTAGAGTTTAGTGATTTTCTTCAGTTCTTATTTTGTGGAAGTCTTGCTTTTCTTTAGCAACTTTTTTCATTAGTTTGCTTTTTATATTTATTTCTCTACTTTTTGTTTTCAGTCATTCATCTTATCAGTTTAGTTTTTTTGGGGTCCCAGATTTAAGGGACGAAAGCCCTCTCTCTGCCCCTGTATCCATGTGCCTTCGGCTGTAATGTGGCCGTACTTCAGGGGCCTATGTTTTATTAATTTGGAGATGAGCTCAGCTATTGATGGGGTTGGCAGCCCATGGGTTCAATTAGGATAATACGGGGAGTGGAGGAGATTATGGGCTGCTATTTAAGTGGGGGTATATCTCTTCCTGACAGTTATAGTCCAAATGGAACAAATTGCACCTTGTCTGCCGCCAGTGTGAAGCACGGGAATAAGCACAGATGGGACACACACACACACACACACACCCGATCTGCATCTGAACATGAGCCTGTTGATGTGCGTCTCACAGATCCTTCTTTTCAAGAGCCACTTCTGACTGTACGAGTCCCTTATAGATCCTTCAGTTCACCTGATTTGGAATCTGGACTATTTAAGGCGAAAACAGTGTTTTTTCATGCATTTGTCAATTTGTAGATTTTGGGCTTTTTGGCTTTTCATAGTGTTTTTTTTTTTTTAAGAATAGTGGAAAGAAAACATCCAAAATACACTTTTAAATATCTTTTAGAGCACTTCATCTCCACTTATATAGCCCTTACAAACACCAAACTTTACAGTTTATTCTTATCTATATTCTAAAGGTTTTGACAGAGTGGTTTGTTAATATTAAATTTTCCTGATTTTATTCCTAAAAACATTGTGAAAATGTATTTATTTTTGGCTGTTGACAGTATTTTCTAATTTGTGGAGGAATAGAGATATCAGAAATCCCCTCTTTAAAAACCTTTGACTATATATCAAAAAATTAAACAAGAATTTGAAACCTGACGTTTAAACCTGACCAGATTTTTGCTCTATAAATGTATGCAAATTAGTGAATATTCAATTAGATAATACCTCATTTGCATATTTAAACATAACATTTCAGAAAACTTGTTTTTACCTTATATTCACCTGGGGTGTCTTGCCTTAAAGCACATCGAGATGGGTCTGATTCCCAATTGGTCTTGTTTAGTCAGACATTGACATTTATTTATGTTTTGTTATTTACTCTTTTTTTTACATTTACATTTATTCATTTAGCAGACACTTTTATCCAAAGTAACTTTCAGTAAAAGGATATTCTGGCGGCGTCTTACTGGCCAAATCACCATTTTTTTCTTTTTTTTCTTCTACAAATCTTTTGTCAGATTTGTCTCACTCGCTAATTGATTATGTATGCACCTGATTAATTAATGTAGGAGGGATGACAGGTAAATGACTAAACCCTCTGAATTCTCTCTCTGATTCTCCAAGAACAAGAAGCTGGAAGCTAAATAAGAACGGAAGCACCATGAGAACATGAGCAATTGTAATGGCCAATAAAATGGACTTAAAAAAGGCTGTTTTAAAATGTGTCCACTGCAAAAAAGGCTTTTCTTAGTTTACTGTTTTTGTCTGGTTTCCAGTCCAATATAAAAGTTCTAAAAATCAAGAAGCATTTACTAGATAAATAAAATGACATAAGAAATGATATGGGGTAAGAAAAATAAACTTGTTTTCCATTTGCCATTTGAAGTAAGATTATTTTTCTTACCTCATTGGCAGATAATTTTCCTTTTTTTAAAGGGGTCATGACATGTTTTTTTATTTTTTATTTTATTTTATTATGTTCCCTTAGGTGCAATTATAGTATTACTGTAGTTTTTTGTACAAAAAAACTTTAAAAATGTAGTGATTTATGACCTTTTCCCACCCTATTTCTAACACTCTGATTCAGTCTGTTTTGTCTGTTTTGGGGGTGTTTCCCCTTTAAGAGTTCAGTGTTAACGCCTATACTGTTATGATTGGCTAACGTCAGTGCTGCTTATGCATAAATTATTAACGTTAATAATTTTTTATCACATGTAGACTACACAATGCTCCACCACGTGAAACTTCGGTCTTCCGATGTTTTACCATCGTGTCAATTCTCAATTGATTTTGATTCATATGCGCGAGGGAGGGAGGGGGAGAGAGAGAGAGAGAGAGAGAGAGAGAGCAAGACAGTTTGAAGGCGCGCGCGGCCGGGGCTCTCTCTCTCTCTCTGTGTTCGTTCTTTCAGTAACACACTCATCTATATCACTCACCGATCAAATAAAGCTTTGGCGGGCTGCATATGCTGCAAATAAACTGCATCCGACTGTTTTTCCAGACGTCTGGATCGTTCGGCAGCGTATTCAAACATGTTGTTTGTCCACAGCAGGAACAGCACATCCGCGTGGCATCACAGTCATCTTGTAAACAGACCCACTCGCTGCACGACAACGCATGCGATGATCAGAAATGAGGTGTAGTTGTCTTGCGCTGGAGGCGGTCATATGCAAACGACTGGTACGTCACTTCGTACCGTGACGTCACTTAATACCATGGATCCAGAACGAGCTGTATTTAGAGCTTGATTAAATAAATGCTTAGTTTATAATGGGGAGGATGTCTTAAGCTATGAAACTTGCAGGAAGTTTTAATAGTAAATAGATCTCTTATATACCAAAAGATCAAGGCAAATTTGGTTTCTCATGTCATGACCCCTTTAAGTAAAAACTCACTTCATTTTGAAAATAAGTCCCGCCTTCTAAATAAGAGCCAATCGCTGTCACTGCAGCTGCCGTTAGAAGCTCCGGTTCCCATAGAAACAGTCAGACGCGCTTCCACTGTGCTTTACTTTATCCGGCCTGAACAATGTCGTTTTCTGTGATTCGAGCGTTTAGAAACAAAATGAATGAGACAGTTGTTGTCAGATTTCACTGGTGATTTCAAATATGATAAATGTTATGTTTCCCCCTTCAAATAGGAGCTGCACTTGTGTTTCTAAGATGGCCGCTGAGTGAAATGACTCATCTTAAAGGGCCGTTGGTAACTACAGAGGAGACATTGAGCCAGTCTAACAGCTGCTGTGTTTGGCCCTCTTTAATAGCCTCTCTTCCTTTGATGTCCCTTAAGTTTTCACCATCCGTGAGACTTCATGCTGGTCTGGCGGATGACACAATCTTTCAACAACAGAGGGGTTCGAGGGTTGTCTTTGGAGAGGGTTATAAAAGACGAGATGAGATGAGAAAAGAGTCTTAGAACTGCACTCGACCATCAATTTAAAACTGTTAAAACCCAAAAATCTAGCAGCTGTGTTTTCCAGAAAGTCACTCATTTCACTATAATTTTAACACACTATTACAATCTGCTTTAGACTAAAATATTCCGATAACCACTATACTTGTGGGTAAATAGAAGGTCACATGATGAATTGGGCCTGGAACGTTCTGGTATCATTTAAAATGTGTCAGACAAAAAATATATATAATGACACAGCGTGTACGCATAGCACTCATCATCAGCATCAACTTTCCTTTACAATTAGTGGTCGAAATGAGTCATTTCTCACAATGCTAATTTACCATTTTAATTACAAAATATTAATCTCCAACGCACGTTCAAGCAAAGTTTGCTCTCACGTCAACACATCACGCGTGCGTCGTTCTCGTATGTTATCTATGTGTGATCACAGTGAACATTCAGATCTGTGTTGGTGCTGCCGCTGATCTAGAGAGGTACAGTTTAGGTATGAAACAGCTTCACAGTCTTTTCAACCACACAGTATTTAGTTACAAATATTAATATTAATCACAGAAGTTCTGGGATAAAAACACTGATGTCTTCTTCGGTAGAACTCAAAATGAAGCCAAGCACTTTTTGATAGTAACCCGGCGCTTCAAATAACAATTACATTGATTATATTATTACACCAGTAGGTGGCGACAAGTGATCTGTTAAATTTTTTATTTGTTATTGAATCATTCATTTAACAGATTCGTCTAAAAAATGCTGATTCGTCCAGTAATGAAGTAAGTGAATTATTTTGGACTGAGTCATTGAATCATTCATTCAACAGATTTGTTTAAAAATGCTGATTCATCCAGTAATGAAACAAGTGAAGTATTTACGAGTGAGTCATTGAATCATTCATTCAAACCAAGTAAAAATAATAGTAATCAAGTTAAAGATTATAAATAAAAAATAGATGGCAGCAATTAACATTTTATCAGAACCTCTAGCAAATTACATGTTATTTTGTTTAGTTGTCTATTCAAAACTGTGGGAGAATCTCTATTTGAAATAAATATATAATAATCTTGATCCTCAATTCTTCCAGAATCGTGCAGCTCCAGCATAGTGCATAACTACACCAGTGTTGCCAGGCATACGATAATTATCGTATTTGTACAATAACTTTGACCTCTGTACAATGTTTGATCAAAAAAACATCCCATTAATGTATTTCAAAATTTTGTGACAGTTCAAATGTCGTTGTAATCATCGTGCTTCATTGATCGAGCTGTGGATCCTACATCTACCGTCGTGATTGTGAGGAGAACGTGAATATTGTGTTACGCATGTCTTCCATCTCATCTCACGATACGTCTTCTCGACAATCATCGTGGAAAATCACTCTCTCTGTCATTCTTTGTATATTGTATACAAAGTTGGATATCATAAACATGTCATCTCTGAATGTTTTGGAGCTGAGGTCGATAGTTTAGCAATGAAGTGATTTGCAGGTTGTGTCAAAAAGTTGTCGGTCATTCTGTCCGTTTGACTCGTGTACGATAATTTTATACCAAACACGATAATTTTGACGTTCTGGTACGATATTTGGACATTTGCAATCTGGCAGCACTGAACTACACTATCTATTCTATAATCACATTACATTCTTTTTACATTAAAATTACAACAACATGTTTTTTTTTTTTTTTAACTACAGTGAACCTACTTTTGTGTGTCGCGTGCGTTTCAGCTGATGTAAGGTATTGTGTTTGCGTTCTGCGAGATGTCCTAAACAGTTCCCAGAAGGGTTCACTGGATATGGGAATATAGTCATCCCCATCAGAACATCCCGCCATTAATGTGTCCCTCTAACAGTGGACTGCACCTCTCTCCCCTGTGGTTTTCAGGGTTTTCCACAGTCCTGTAGGGTCATGTGGCTTTAATGGCAGGAGTGTCCCGTCATTAGCGGGGGTGTTGGGGGGTTTTACACTGATGGAGCAGATGTTAGTGTTGGCTTACAACTGAAGACCAGCAGATCCTGTGCCAGCGTCACACCAGCTGTACCTAAACAGCCTGAGAAGACAGTTTACTGTCATACACATGATTAGGGAAGAAAATTTACTCCTAAACGCTCTGAATTTATGGAGGACAAATCTATTACTTTTAATTTTCTTTCTTGTTATGATTTTTAAGTCGGCATGAAATTAAAATTCACCCTATCTCTTTTATTATGCATGTCGTTCTTATTGTGAACAATTTATCCATGCATATACGTATGTGGGTCATTTAAAAAATAAATAAATAATGTTTTTACCTTACCCTTTCACAGATACAATCTTTACTGGTAAATTACCAGTTATGTTACCAATTACCAGCTCATGTGTGAATGAAAAGAAACATTTAGCACCCATTTTACTTATAGATATTCAACAAGGAGTGACATCAAATGAGTGAATGCAATGGATGGTGAAAAGTAAATAATCACATGTTCACATTATCATTAGGAAACATGGAATTAGCTTTCACTGTTATGCCGATGATACTCAGCTCTATATATTTCTTCAAAACCTAACGAAACTTACCAATTCACAAAATTAGTGCATAGCTGATATAAAAAATGGATGACTAGTAATTTCCTACAACTTAATTCTGAAAAAACTGAGATTCTGATTATTGGACAAAAAACTGCCACACGTAATAACCCAGAATACTGTCTAACACTTGATGGCTGCTCTGTTAAGTCTTCGTCGTTGGTTAGGAACTTGGGTGTGCTCTTTGATACCAATCTTTCATTTGAAAGTCACGTGTCTAGTATCTGTAAAACCGCATTTTTCCATCTTAAAAATATATCCATAATTGCGGAACAATTAGTTTATGACATCAAGACTAGATTATTGTAATGCTCTACTGGGTGGTTGCCCTGCACGCTTAATAAACAAACTACAGCTAGTACAAAACGCAGCCGCTCGAGTTCTTACCAGAACCAGGAAGTATGACCATATTAGCCCAGTTCTGTCAACACTGCATTGGCTGCCTATTAAACATCGTATACATTTTATAATATTGTTGATTACTTACAAAGCACTAAATGGTTTAGCTCCGCAGTACTTGAGCGAGCTCTTAACGCATTATAGTCCTTCACGTCTATTGCGATCTCAAAATTCCGGCCAGTTAATAATACCTAGAATATCAAAATCGACTGCTGGCGGTAGATCCTTTTCCTATTTAGCACCAAAACTCTGGAACAGTCTTCCTACCATTGTCCGGGAAGCAGACACAGTCTGTCAGTTCAAAGCTCGATTAAAGACACATCTCTTTGACCTAGCATTCACATGATACATTATAGACTTCTATAATTCAATGTTAGGCTGCATAGATTAGGTCAGCCAGAACTGGGAACACTTCCCTTAAATCCTGATGTACTCGTTACATCATAAGAAGAATGGCATCTGCGCTAATTTGAGTGTCTTTGTGTATCCCGAGGTTTTCCCGCAGCCTGCCGGATCCAGGCCGTATCCAGATCTGACGAGGAGCTTCGCCTGGACCCGATGACAATGCAGTGCTGAAGGGCCAACTAGCCTCTCCCTATGGAGGATCCCTTTCCCACTCTACAGATAAAGCGCTGTGAATTTCGTTTCGCGTACCCACCCCGAAGTGATAAAATAAAACAATATTTTGTATCAAATTTATAGACAAGTAGTTTGATCAGGCATGGATTTGTAGGGAATTTCAAACCTGCGCACATATATTCAAACGCACATAACTATAGAATCAACTCTTAATGCGCATGTGAATGCCATCAGCGTTTATCACAGGTTCAGTTTAAAGTCTGTTTAGAGACATTCATATACATTTTTATCTTACAGTTACTGTAAATCCGGCCTCCAGTTCATAAACGCCAGAGGAGAACTGGCCCCCGACTGAGCCTGGGGTCTCCCAAGGTTTGTTGCCTTTGTTGCCTTTGGCTTGCTCAGTTGTGGATATTCAAATTAATTAACCAATCATTAATACCATTGATCAGCTCCTCCAAACGTGAATGTTTTTCCACTAAGAAATGAACATTGTTATGTTGTTTTGATTGATACTGTGAAGCTGCTTTGATACAATCTATATTGTGAAAAGCGCTATTTAAATATATTTGACTTGACATGTTAATGTCATGGTGCAGATCTGAATATGCATGCAGGCCTTATAAACTGCTAAAGTCATATATTCTGGCACTCATTTCAGGAGCGGGACAAGGACCAAAAGCGGGACTCGAGAGTAACCCAGATTTCAGTGGTGGTAAAAATAAGACACCTGAACAAGGACAACTGATTTAACTCTCTCCCTCCTGCACTGTAACACACATAGCATTATCACTAGCATTAGCACTGTAACACACATAGCATTATCACTAGCATTAGCACTGTAACACATAGCATTATCACTAGCATTAGCACTGTAACACACATAGCATTAGCACTGTAACACACATAGCATTAGCACTGTAGCATTAGCGCATTAAACACATCTTCATTAATATCACAAGTGATTCCTATTCTCTTGCAATATTACAGATCAAGTAAGAGTCTGGTTACACTTTATTTCGATGGTCCACTTTAGTCATTCTACTAAATATAAGTAACCCGTCAATTAACTCACTGGAGTATACGTTTAATATTCAACAATATTATGATCTCCTGCATTGACACCAGTATATGAGAACTGAACTGAGCTGGACGATGACATCACTGTTTTCTCCAGAGCGGCTATATATATGAACTAAATTAATAACTTTTTTTTTTTACAACAGAAATGAACCATCACTGAACTATTAAGCTGGACTGTGACGCTATTTTCTTCTGGAAACAAACTCTGTTGCATTATTTTCCTGTTATCTCTGTAAAGCTGCTTTGAAACACTCTGTATTGTAAAAAGTGCTGTATAAATAAAGCTGACTCAACTATTAGTAGACTGGTTGGGTCAGGTTAGTAGAATAAGTTGACATGTAATTTTAAAGTTACTTACAGTCAGTAGAAAATCTGTTGAGGATCATTACAATAAAGAGTTGGCAGATATTCAGAAGTCTACTAATACTCTAATGAGAGTTAGTTGACATGGAGTTGCAAGTTACTTAATATAGGTAGTAAAATGTCTAAAGTGGACCATTGAAATAAAGTGTAACCAACAGTTTTGACTTGAAATGACAACTGTTATGCAAAATGTCACTTGCACATTGGATTTTGAGAGTTTGCTGCCATCTACTGGTCCATTATAATGCTTTTAGAAGGGAAGTACAACCAGTCCAGACTAAAGTCTGTGCACATCGTTAAATTCTAGTGAATTCTAGCTTTTTGTGTGTGTGTTTTTTGTCCACTGTTCTTCTTTGATGTGTCTATTAAAGATTCCTCCCAATTACAAATGTCACTGCCGAACGATAATTTTCTGTATAAGGCATTGTGGAAGAGATGTAAGTGCTTGCTCTGCAATCTTTACTCAGCCCTTTTTTGTGTTGTCTAAATGAATGAGCACTTATAACACACAGAGCCTGAGAGTATCATGTTTAGCTCGAGGACAACAAGATCATGTGAAGCCAAAGTCATAGTTTATCTGGGTGATATAAAAGCTGTGTAAAGGACATATTATAAATTATATGACTTGAGATGGTAATAAATTGGCTTGTTCACACTTGTAATGCTCAATGATTTAAAGTCCCCTGTAGTCAATAACTATATCGCTTAAACTCATCTTTGATCACCAAAATGACACATTTAAGCATTTT
Source organism: Semotilus atromaculatus (assembly GCA_031834385.1). Lineage (NCBI taxonomy): Eukaryota > Metazoa > Chordata > Actinopteri > Cypriniformes > Leuciscidae > Semotilus > Semotilus atromaculatus. Next base: position 17,687,181 of record JAULUF010000050.1, read on the forward strand.
TTTAATGAAAAAAAATTCTGCATGTAACTCAACACCCTTCTCTCATTTAGTATGCTGTTCTATGAATATGCAAATGAGCCCCGCCTCCACTCATTCACTCAGCTCAGAGATCCACTCGCTGACAATCACACGTTGATCTGATTGGTTACAGGTTTGTGACGTCAGAAACACCAGCGATTTCACACCGTGTTTTTGAGACTGTCTTTGGTTCACTGCAGTTTTAAGGAGGAAATACTCAGCAATGCTGTCGACTTATGAGTTTACACACGATTTGTCTTAAAGCATTTAAAAACACCACATAGACATATAAAAAATATATTTTCACCATAGGGGGACATTAAAACATCTCATACTCTTGCACGTGCACTGACTTCTAAAGACATCTTCAAACCACAAAGCAAACATATAGCAACACCCTGACATTGCATGTTTTACTTTTTTTTCAGAAAACCTAGTGAATGTCGAGTATAGGAGAATATATTCCCTTCAAAAGACTGATGATAAACTGATCCAGGGTCATTTTGTACTCACTTAATAATGTTGGGTTAAAAATAACCCAACGAGTCACCCAACTATGGGGTGGTACAGCACCTTCCCAACTGTGGGTTATTTTAACCCAATGCACCCAAGTTAACCATTTATTTTTATTTATGATAAAAATAAATGTTTTCATGTCTCTTGTCTTCAAATGTCTTTTTGTTTTCAAATGCAGATCATTTATTTGTATAAAACAATAAATATGTCTTAACAAATATTACATTTACAAACTAAATATTTGGGAGACTAGACTTTTATGTAGTGTACTTAAAAGTCAAAATACACAAGTGTACATGCAGCATACGTATTTAACTCAACAGCCGCTTTATTACTAGAAATTACCCAACGATTTTAAAAATGACCCAACATAGTGACCCAAAACCCAACCGTTATTTTTAACCCAACCGTTTTTTTCCCCAGTGTACACAGAGTGCTTGCATAGAAGGAAGGCCTGTGTTTTCAGCAGGATCTGTAATGAGGACGCAGAGACGGGGAGCCGAACTTACCAGAGGCGAATTAATATATAATGTATGTAATCTGTTATGCAGCCCAATGTGACAGGACAAGGACATGTAGTGCTCTAATTAAAGTGACCTTTCCCCACAGCTCTCATTAACGCCTGGTCTGGCACTGAGATATTATTCTCTTACACAGACAGAAAAAGGCTGACTTTCTAAGTATTTTCTCCTACAACTTCAAAATCGTCCAACATCGTTGTTTTACCTTTACTTTTTTGAAAATGTCATTTGACTCAGTCTTTGTAAACACTCGGTCGGTTCTGCCTCCTACGTCACGCGTGACCTTTCAACCTGATTAGGTAATGTGTGGCGCACCACAGCTAGTGCAAGACGAGCATTTGTGGTTAAAAGTATATAAATGTTCATGTTTGTTATAAAATGTCGCTGGTTTGTGTAGATGAGACTCTTATTCCTCGGCTGGATCGTGTCGAGACTTTGAAGCTGCACTGAAACTCACATTTGGACCTTCGACCCGTTGGACCCCATTGAAGACACTATATGGGTAAACATCCTGGAACGGTTTCCTCAAAAACATTCATTTCTTTTCGACTGAAGAAAGAAAGACAAGAACATCTTGGATGACGTGGGGGAGAGTAAATGATCATGAAATTTGAATTCTTTAATGGCAAAAATAAACAGTTTAACACAAGTTCAAGAACATCCATCTTTATTTAGAAATGTAGATGATCTGAATGTAAAATGTAAATGTACATCTTTCCATACAAAAAGGTATAGTTAAAAATAAACAACAATCTTTTAAAATGCAATCTGAGTTCGAACAGCACGCAAGAAAACCTCGGCAGGGTCTCGAAGGCCTGACGCCTGGATGAGCAACCAGCTTTACTGATGGTTGAGGCGAGAGATCCTGCAGAACGGTGTCGAGATTAGCAGGAGATCACTTCTTCACGCATTCGTTACAGCACTGCAAACTAACCAACAATATCCTGCCCCGTTTACATGCCTCCCGTCGAAAAATGTGCACAGCTGAATTGCTATAAGTGGTCCGAATCAATATTTTATCATCAACAAGTGCAAATCCCCCCACTAAAATGTTCCTTCATCCTCAATACAGCTGAAAAAAAAAAAAAAACACACAGTGTGAAAGTCACAAAAGTTTGCATCATAGTCAAGCCGTTATTGCTTACAATGAACACTGTTGTGCTCTAGTTAGTCAGAGAGCGTACAGTGCCAGGGCGCGTTTTCATCCGATGACATTTCAACATAACAGAGAGAGAGAGGGGGGGGGGGGGGGGGGGGGTGAGAGACAGAGAGAGAGAGAGAGAGAGAGAGAGAGAGGGGGAGAGAGAGGGGGAGAGAGAGGGGGAGAGAGAGGGGGAGAGAGATAGAGAGAGATAGAGAGAGATAGAGATAGAGAGAGAGAGGGGGAGAGAGAGGGGGAGAGAGAGGGGGAGAGAGATAGAGATAGAGAGAGAGAGAGAGGGGGAGAGAGAGGGGGAGAGAGAGGGGGAGAGAGAGACAGAGAGAGGGGGAGAGAGAGACAGAGAGAGATAGAGATAGAGAGAGAGAGAGAGGGGGAGAGAGAGGGGGAGAGAGAGGGGGAGAGAGAGACAGAGAGAGATAGAGATAGAGAGAGAGAGAGAGAGGGGGAGAGAGAGGGGGAGAGAGATAGAGATAGAGAGAGAGAGAGATCTAGGAAAGCAGGATTGAATGAGGATGAAGGTGAAGAGGTTTTACCCTGTTGCTACTGGGATTGTAATGTTGTCAAAAGTACCGACTTCGGCACCAAGTCGACACTGAAACTTTAAAAATGTCCCAACATGCGCTGTTGAGTGGAATCATAAACACCTCTGATTGGACATTGTACTCGCACGCTCATCAAAGATGCCTGTGATTGGCTACAATGATCAGCGCTTCAAAAACATGTTGTAAACACACATCAATGACGCTCTTCAGCGAGTGCGCACACACACACACACACACACACACACACGCGCGAGCGTTTGAAAACAGGCGCGTATCAGTGGACCGGTCCTGCTTGTGTTCATTGTAGCCAATCACAGACATATCCCATGAGCTCGTGAACACAACAGCCAATCAGAGGCGTTCATGATTTTTTAAATGTCACATTTTTAAAATGTCAGTACCGACTCGGTGCCGAAGTCTTGGGATTGTGTTTAGCTGAGAGTCATCTGTGCTTGGCCTGGGCTCGGCTCTGTAAGCTGTGGAAGTGGGCTTCCCGCAGGACTCGGTTGATGTGCTGGTAGGACAGCGGGTCCTTGGAGGCACTGACGGGACTGACGGGCCCGGTGGCGTCCGGCCCACTGTTGCTCCCGGTGGCGGATTGATCCGGACTGCTGATCCAGCTCTCGCTACTGGACGACTGTGAAGAAGAAGAACCACCGCCAGATCGGGTCAGCAAACAACATCCCATCCTTATTTAACACACACGCACATGACAGACAAACGTGGTCCCTTTGAGAACCTCGGCAGGGACTATATCTTCTGGCGTAAGAATATTACCAAAGTCACTTTAAGACGAGTCATTTCACTTGGCGGCCATCTTTGAAACGAAGCTCATATTTTTTTGAACGGGGAAACATCCAAATTCTCTGAAACTGTTGGGTTAAATCTCATATTTGAAATCACCAATTAAATCTGACAACAACAGTCACATACATTTAGTTTCAAAATGACGCATGTTATTCTACAGTCTTTGGTTGGAGTTTCAAGCCATTCCTACACTTTACTTTCTCGACTGCATTACTATATACAAGCCAAAGGCAGGTTTCTAAATCTAATATTTGAACATACATTTTGTTTTCCTCACGTTATTTGCTCCGAGGTCCATTTCTGTCTCCGTGGCGCTCACACACAGACTGCACGGTCGCTGTCAGGTTCAACACAATATTCAATATGACTGGCCCAAAAATTAAGTTGTTTGGATCTAAATTGGAAAATGCTAAGATGCCTAAGATGATTAGATCATTATTGGATCACTTTGCACTGCAGAATTGTGACAATATTCGCTGATATAATGGTCATTTGCCAGCATTGACAGTTTAAAGCTGTTATTGATGTTTGCGGTGCAATATTTGCCTGGGAGGGTTAAAACGAGGGTTATTGTGGTCAGTTAGATCTAACATTACGCCCGCTTTGAATCAGAGATAAAGTAGTGCGTAAGATTACATGTTATTTAAATTAATGAATTATAGCATTTCAATAAAAGACACAAACAGTGTTTATAACAAGTTTCTGTGCTCCTGAATGACTCCGATCTCTCTCTCTCTCTCTCTCTCTGTGTGTGTGTGTGTGTGTGTGTGTGTGTGTGAGAGTGTGAGTGTGAGTGTGTGTGTGTGTGTGTTTCAATGAAAACAGCACATTAATACAGAACGGTGATCCAACCAGATCAGAATCGAGTATTCATACAGACCATGCGGTATAATTTTTTTTTTTTAATATGGCATCCTAAATTCAGGGATTACCTCATTATTAGCCTTTCATCCACTCACAAACTAGCATGACTTATAGAAGATCGATACGCCATGACCTCGTCACTGAATTACGGCCCACTCACAGCCTGAAATATAACTATATTATTATTATAGATAATAGTGTTTATTTTGAGTGTGTGCCATAATTTTGTCGTCTGCCACTTTAAACGCGTGAGGTCGTCAGAGCAGGGTGGACCAACCATTTTAAATTATGCCAAGTAAAGCTGGCATCCCACCACTCGGGGGCTGTTTACACACCTGCTCACTTCATGTTTTCTGTGATCGGACAAGTGTAAATGCATCTGGTTGTTGAAACCACATATGTAAACTTTTCTCCTCCCAAAAATGCTACAAAATAAGCGTGTGAGAGTGTGTTATACGTCATGTTCCAGCCAGATTTGGCGACGCTACTGCAACACGCATCGCCGCAGCTGAGCATCTCTTCATCAAGCCAACGCGCAAACTATCGCAAATCAAAGTGAAAGTCAGTCGCAGACCCAACCATCCTCATTAAAAGTAAAGAAACTAAATGATCTTACCACTCTCTCTTTGATTTGGACATTTTAGCTGACGATCAATAAAATGCTGCACATATCTGTTGCTTTCGGTGACGTGAACTCCATTAAATCGGTAAATAGCACGGGAATTTAAAATTGGATTTATATCCGATTTGCAAAATCACATTTATGTGACTAAGTGTAAATGGAGCAATGTGTAAACAGCCCCGTACAACAAAGTTAGTAATCTCCTGCTCGAGTGAGTTAATAATAAAAGTTAATAATCTCCTAAAAGTGTTCTCCGCGGCTGGACTTTCTGTCGTTGTGAGAATACGCGTTATTTTTTGTTTGTTGGGATTTTCGAACGATATTCGACTTTAGCTCCTCAATTATCGAATGGCATTTTTGGAAGAAATTCACATCCCTAGCTGTTATTGTTATAGTTATAGTTGTAGTGGACTCTGCTATTCTTTAACATTTAGAGCAATGTCTAGAACAACACCTTTCTGGTTAAGATCATATAGTTACCGGCCTTGCTGTGAACGGGCCTCAACTTTAAATCTGTTGCAGTAAAGTCTGCATATTTGTACATTTTGGATGCATTATTATGTCAACATCCTTTCATATCGTGACGTGTTGTTGGTTTGACTTCATACCTCAGACTCCCATGATTCCCGGCCCGTCTCTGGGCTCTGGAGGGCCGAACTCAGTCTCTTGGCCTGAGGCATCTGAGCACCTTCATCATCACCTTCAGCGCGCTGACGTTTCCTTCACAACACCACACATCATCAACAACAGCAGCAGTCAGACCGGTTTATTAAACATGCTTGTATATATCACATACAGTCAAACTAAAACGTATTCAGACGACTTCAACATTTCTCACATTATCACGGTTTATTCGCTGTAGTTTAGAAAATTGTGATGAAATATAACTCAGAGTTATCAGTTGATATTTCAGTGGTTTTGTCCGTCCTTCTGTTAGACTCTCACAGATGAATTATGTTGAATATCTGTCAGCTGTTAAATTTAACTACACCATTAGATAATACCAGTTTAGATCAACCGATTATAAGCAATGCTTCATTCTGTTCAGTCTGTGTGTAAAAAGAGCATTAGCAATTAAAGAAAAAACACTTGGTCAGCTCAAAGTGTCTGAATCATTTTTAGTCCCAATTTTGTATAAATGTCACTGGTAGTCTCTGTATTAAGAATTTGTGGGTTTAATATCACAGTTTACTTTATTTTGCTCTCCTCACTTACATAAATGAACTATAGTGTCCTGCACACACTAGTAAAATAATATAAAAAATGATATCTGGTGTCTGAATAATTTTTGGCTTGACTATATTCTAGATTATATTCATGTGTATAATGCTTAATTGCATTTTAAGTTTCTTAATTCTGCATATTCCCTCATGTTAACACGAAAAAAACAACAACAGACAGACCTGCCCCTCTGGGATTAACGGTACTAGACATGTCTTAAACATTTCGATGTAATAATAACGCACAGTGTGTCTTCTCACCTGTTTTCTGTCAGCATGTCTGTGAATGCCTCGATCTCGTATCTGTGTGTGTTTTATTGAGCTCTTGGATCAGCTCTGATCAACAGCCTGCTGTGTCATGCTAACACTCAACACTTCATCACACCTCTGCTAACAGCTTAACACACACACACACACGACATGTTCGGCTCAAAGCGGCTCGATGGCGTTCAAATCACTAAATTACATGTAAGAAAACAAGCGAAGGTCGTATTTGATCAATTCTGCCGTCATAAACGTGTCAGACTCAAACTCATCCGGCTAGTCTCTATCATAGCGGTGTGCTAACTGACACTTCACTAACTTAGCTGCAAAACCTCGCGGGATATTCGACTAATTTAACGCTGTATTCTTCTTGGAGTCGTACTTTCACAAACGTAGCAGATATAATACGGTTCTTTGTGAACACAAACCGGCTATTCGTCTATTTAAAGAGCCTGTGTGTGCGACACAAAAAAAAACACACCACCGCGGATGCTGTTATTTACATGCCACTGCGCATGCGCGAAACTCAAGCCTGTAAAACACGAGGGCGGCGCAGGATTGGCTGATCGCGTGATGACATCACGTCATATGTGCACGAGCGCCTCTCTCTTCATCCTGAGCTAATTTATTCAAGAACACATTTGTATTTTATGTTTTTATCCATGCAGTTATAACGATATATAAGCACATTTTCAAAATTTGCGATTTGGTACATCGTCGACGCACGTGATCACATTGATAACACTGCTTTCATTGTAACTCCAAAGGTGTGCTCAAATGTAAACATACGTTCTTTTTCCTCGAGAATAAACGGATTTTTTTTTTAATAATCTGCTTTATCCGAAGGCAAATTTTTTTATGTTTTCTGTACAGATTTTTTTTATACACACGAAAATTGTGTTACTTCGATTACGTTTTATACTCTATTTGGAAAATGGGTTGCGATGCCAGTGAAAAAGTAAAAGATTCAAAGGGAAATCTGCTAAACAGTGTTTTCCTAGCAACTGCCTAGTGCGTTTGGAATTTATTAATCCTACTATGGCTATTTAGCCAGAGGCCTGGTTTATGAATATGAATTAGAGCCGACTGACGTTGCTTAGTAACCTTTCTGGGGCGTCCAGTTACGTAACCAAACTAACGGTAATATTCAGGAGTCAGCTGACTCCGGGCCTGCCGTTTAACCAATCAGTTACGGCTAATGGCCTTACGAAACCTCCCTCTAATTAATATTCATTAGGAAATCCTTTCCATAGTAGGAATATGAAATGCTCGTGCCGGAAGTGTGTGTGTTTAGCGCAGCCCCGCCGCCTCCGCAGATGACACACACACACACACACACACAGAGAGGAGGAGGTGACGGGGATTAGAGCTGCGCCTCATCATTAAACCTACATATCAGGAGAAAATGGGAAATACAGACTCGAAGCTAAATTTCAGGAAGGCGGTGATACAGCTGACCACAAAAACACAGGTTTGTGTCGTTGCTCCTGTTATTCGAGGCGGTTATTATGAGCGTGCGCGCGCGTGCGTGTTTGTTTCCAGATGGACCGCTAAACCTCACAGAAAATTATTATTTACAACATTAATGCAGCATTTATATATATGTATTTATATGTGTAGGGGTGCACTGGTGTTTCATTCAGAATAATGGTGCTTGTGACAGGTGTCATGTGTTTATATGTCATCTGCATTCTGTCGCTCATTCATATTGAACTTTGTAAAATATTTAATTGTATTGCAAAAACTGTATTATAATATTATTAAAAAATCCAACCGCTAGACATTTTCAAAGATAAATCTGCGTTGCTAAATTGCACGATAACTGTTTTTTTTGGTCATTTATATATATATATATATATATTATTTTTTTCAGTTTTAAGCATAAACCTTGCTAAAATAAATTAATGCTAAATATTTATTTAATCTATTTTTGATTGTTTTTTTAAATACAAGTTTTGTTTTATTTTGGGGAAAAATAGATGACGTATGTTTGACCCCGCCCCAATACTGTCGTGACGTCTTAAGTTTTTTAACTGTCAGTCATCCAAAGATATTTTAATATTAAGGCAAATACCCCTGGGGAATAGAATAATAATAAAATATAATAGGTATCACCATACTTTCCTAGTTTATTGATTACAATAAGATCGCAAGCATTTTTGTATTACAAGTTCTCTGAAATAATGTTTAAATATGCAAATGAGGCATTATCTAATTACATAGGCACTAATTTGCATATATTTCCAGAACAGAAATCTGAACGTCCGATGAAACCAGTCTCAAAGGTTTTTACATAGGAGATGTTTTAGAAATGCAGAAATTCCTGTGAATAGCCAGAAAAAAAAAATATCACTATGATTTGGAATAAATGTTTTATTAAAATCAGGCAAATTAAGGACAAGTTCAATATAAACAACAAACCCCTCTGAATATTGAGAGGAATAAAACTGTAAAGTTTAGTGAATTGAGTGAATGACTTTACAGATTACAGATATGTACTGTAATGGAAATCTACAGAATCAAACAGATCAAATGCAATAAAATAAACAGTTAAAAGTGTATTTTGGATGTTTTTTTCCATTAATCTGAAACTACATGTTACGAAAAGCCAAGTAGCCCAAAATCTCAAAACTGACCAGTGCATGAAAAAAATTTTTTTAGTCAGTCGGGTTCTGGAAATAAAGCTTTTCTCCACAGGGAAACATATTTTTAGTGATAACTTATAAACCTTTAATGACAACTCTACTGTGAGCTTGTTAAGCGATAGTATTTGCTTTTGCTGAAGCTGTCAGCCTGCATTATTTCAACTTAGTTTTAAAATAATCGTGTTTAACAGCAGAACAGTGAAAAACTACATTACCCATGATGCTGCACAGAATATTCCACCAATCAGAGAGTCGAAACAAGCAACATGCGCCAAAATATCTTGTTAGCTCCGCCCACTCCCACTCCTGGGCTGTGTATTGGCAAGGGGCTCACGATACGATCACGATACATGTGTCACGATACGATATATCACGCTATATACCCACTTACCCACTTTGACACACTGGGATTTGATGAAATGCTAACGTCATTTTAAATCCGTTTAAAACATGATTTAAAAGTAAAAAGTATCGATACTAGAGGTTGGAATATCGATACGCTATCATGAAAAAAATATTGCGATAGTTAGCTGTATCGATATCTTTGCACAGCCCTGCGAATGACGTAATCGAGTCGATCTTTCTACATTCTCAATACCAAATTGAAATGTATTTATAAAAGAGTAGGCTAGTTTTTATATTTCTCCATGGTTTTGTATTCGATTATGGTGTTATTACACCACAAGTTTGTAATGTTATGATTCACACTGTAGCTGGTTGGCTTAAATCATGGCTTTACTACTCTTTAATAGACACTTTTTTCAAATCCCTATGGGAAAAATACTTCCGGAAACAGCAGCGCTGAAAAAGGGTTGAGTAGCGTCTGAATTTTAACGATTCCGATTCCAATTCTACTAATCGATTCCAATTCTACTTATCGATTCCAATTCTACTTATCGATTCCTATTCTACTTATCGATCGATTCCAATTCTACTTATCGATTCCTATTCTACTTATCGATTCCAATTCTACTTATAGATTCCAATTCTACTTATCGATTCCTATTCTACTTATCGATTCCAATTCTACTTATCGATTCCTATTCTACTTATCGATTCCTATTCTACTTATCGATTCCTATTCTACTTATCGATTCCAATTCTACTTATTGATTCCTATTCTACTTATCGATTCCTATTCTACTTATCGATTTCTATTCTACTTATCGATTCCTATTCTACTTATCGATTCCAATTCTACTTATCGATTCCTATTCTACTTATCGATTCCAATTCTACTTATCGATTCCTATTCTACTTATCGATTCCAATTCTACTTATCGATTCCTATTCTACTTATCGATTCCAATTCTACTTATTGATTCGAATTCTACTTATCGATTCCTATTCTACTTATCGATTCCAATTCTACTTATCGATTTCCAATTCTACTTATCGATTCCTACTTATCGATTCCAATTCTACTTATCGATTCCAATTCTACTTATCGATTCCTATTCTACTTATCGATTCCAATTCTACTTATTGATTCGAATTCTACTTATCGATTCCTATTCTACTTATCGATTCCTATTCTACTTATCGATTCCAATTCTACTTATCGATTTCCAATTCTACTTATCGATTCCTACTTATCGATTCCAATTCTACTTATCGATTCCAATTCTACTTATCGATTCCTATTCTACTTATCGATTCCAATTCTACTTATTGATTCGAATTCTACTTATCGATTCCTATTCTACTTATCGATTCCTATTCTACTTATCGATTCCAATTCTACTTATCGATTTCCAATTCTACTTATCGATTCCTACTTATCGATTCCAATTCTACTTATCGATTCCAATTCTACTTATCGATTCCAATTCTACTTATCGATTCCTACTTATCGATTCCAATTCTACTTATCTATTCCTATTCTACTTATCGATTCCAATTCTACTTATCGATTCCTATTCTACTTATCGATTCCAATTCTACTTACCGATTCCAATTCTACTTACCGATTCCAATTCTACTTATCGATTCCTATTCTACTTATCGATTCCTATTCTACTTATCGATTCCAATTCTACTTATCGATTCGAATTCTACTTATCGATTCCTATTCTACTTATCGATTCCTATTCTACTTATCGATTCCAATTCTACTTATCGATTTCCAATTCTACTTATCGATTCCTACTTATCGATTCCAATTCTACTTATCGATTCCAATTCTACTTATCGATTCCAATTCTACTTATCGATTCCTACTTATCGATTCCTATTCTACTTATCGATTCCAATTCTACTTATCGATTCCTATTCTACTTATCGATTCCAATTCTACTTATCGATTCCTATTCTACTTATCGATTCCAATTCTACTTATCGATTCCTATTCTACTTATCGATTCCAATTCTACTTACCGATTCCAATTCTACTTACCGATTCCAATTCTACTTATCGATTCCTATTCTACTTATCGATTCCTATTCTACTTATCGATTCCAATTCTACTTATTGATTCGAATTCTACTTATCGATTCCTATTCTACTTATCGATTCCTATTCTACTTATCGATTCCAATTCTACTTATCGATTTCCAATTCTACTTATCGATTCCTACTTATCGATTCCAATTCTACTTATCGATTCCAATTCTACTTATCGATTCCAATTCTACTTATCGATTCCTACTTATCGATTCCTATTCTACTTATCGATTCCAATTCTACTTATCGATTCCTATTCTACTTATCGATTCCAATTCTACTTATCGATTCCTATTCTACTTATCGATTCCAATTCTACTTATCGATTCCTATTCTACTTATCGATTCCAATTCTACTTATTGATTCGAATTCTACTTATCGATTCCTATTCTACTTATCGATTCCAATTCTACTTATCGATTTCCAATTCTACTTATCGATTCCTACTTATCGATTCCAATTCTACTTATCGATTCCAATTCTACTTATCGATTCCTATTCTACTTATCGATTCCAATTCTACTTATTGATTCGAATTCTACTTATCGATTCCTATTCTACTTATCGATTCCAATTCTACTTATCGATTTCCAATTCTACTTATCGATTCCTACTTATCGATTCCAATTCTACTTATCGATTCCAATTCTACTTATCGATTCCTATTCTACTTATCGATTCCAATTCTACTTATTGATTCGAATTCTACTTATCGATTCCTATTCTACTTATCGATTCCTATTCTACTTATCGATTCCAATTCTACTTATCGATTTCCAATTCTACTTATCGATTCCTACTTATCGATTCCAATTCTACTTATCGATTCCAATTCTACTTATCGATTCCTATTCTACTTATCGATTCCAATTCTACTTACCGATTCCAATTCTACTTACCGATTCCAATTCTACTTATCGATTCCTATTCTACTTATCGATTCCAATTCTACTTATCGATTCCTATTCTATTCCAATTCTACTTATCGATTCCTATTCTACTTATCGATTCCTATTCTACTTATCGATTCCAATTCTACTTATCAATTCCTATTCTACTTATCGATTCCAATTCTACTTATCGATTCCAATTCTACTTATCGATTCCTACTTATCGATTCCAATTCTACTTATCGATTCCAATTCTACTTATCGATTCCTATTCTACTTATCGATTCCAATTCTACTTATCGATTCCAATTCTACTTATCGATTCCTATTCTACTTATCGATTCCTATTCTACTTATCGATTCCAATTCTACTTATCAATTCCAATTCTACTTATCGATTCCTACTTATCGATTCCAATTCTACTTATCGATTTCCAATTCTACTTATCGATTCCAATTCTACTTATCGATTTCCAATTCTACTTATCGATTCCAATTCTACTTATCGATTCCAATTCTACTTATCGATTCCTACTTATCGATTCCAATTCTACTTATCGATTCCAATTCTACAATCGATTTCAATTCTACTTATCGATTCAAATTCTACTTATCGATTCCTACTTATCGATTCCAATTCTACTTATCGATTCCAATTCTACTTATCGATTCCTATTCTACTTATCGATTCCAATTCTACTTATCGATTTCCAATTCTACTTATCGATTCCAATTCTACTTATCGATTCCAATTCTACTTATCGATTCCTACTTATCGATTCCAATTCTACTTATCGATTTCCAATTCTACTTATCGATTCCAATTCTACTTATCGATTCCAATTCTACTTATCGATTCCTACTTATCGATTCCAATTCTACTTATCGATTCCAATTCTACTTATTGATTCGAATTCTACTTATCGATTCCTATTCTACTTATCGATTCCTATTCTACTTATCGATTCCAATTCTACTTATCGATTTCCAATTCTACTTATCGATTCCTACTTATCGATTCCAATTCTACTTATCGATTCCAATTCTACTTATCGATTCCTACTTATCGATTCCAATTCTACTTATCGATTCCTATTCTACTTATCGATTCCAATTCTACTTATCGATTCCTATTCTACTTATCGATTCCAATTCTACTTACCGATTCCAATTCTACTTACCGATTCCAATTCTACTTATCGATTCCTATTCTACTTATCGATTCCTATTCTACTTATCGATTCCAATTCTACTTATTGATTCGAATTCTACTTATCGATTCCTATTCTACTTATCGATTCCTATTCTACTTATCGATTCCAATTCTACTTATCGATTTCCAATTCTACTTATCGATTCCTACTTATCGATTCCAATTCTACTTATCGATTCCAATTCTACTTATCGATTCCAATTCTACTTATCGATTCCTACTTATCGATTCCTATTCTACTTATCGATTCCAATTCTACTTATCGATTCCTATTCTACTTATCGATTCCAATTCTACTTATCGATTCCTATTCTACTTATCGATTCCAATTCTACTTATCGATTCCTATTCTACTTATCGATTCCAATTCTACTTATTGATTCGAATTCTACTTATCGATTCCTATTCTACTTATCGATTCCAATTCTACTTATCGATTTCCAATTCTACTTATCGATTCCTACTTATCGATTCCAATTCTACTTATCGATTCCAATTCTACTTATCGATTCCTATTCTACTTATCGATTCCAATTCTACTTATTGATTCGAATTCTACTTATCGATTCCTATTCTACTTATCGATTCCAATTCTACTTATCGATTTCCAATTCTACTTATCGATTCCTACTTATCGATTCCAATTCTACTTATCGATTCCAATTCTACTTATCGATTCCTATTCTACTTATCGATTCCAATTCTACTTATTGATTCGAATTCTACTTATCGATTCCTATTCTACTTATCGATTCCTATTCTACTTATCGATTCCAATTCTACTTATCGATTTCCAATTCTACTTATCGATTCCTACTTATCGATTCCAATTCTACTTATCGATTCCAATTCTACTTATCGATTCCTATTCTACTTATCGATTCCAATTCTACTTACCGATTCCAATTCTACTTACCGATTCCAATTCTACTTATCGATTCCTATTCTACTTATCGATTCCAATTCTACTTATCGATTCCTATTCTATTCCAATTCTACTTATCGATTCCTATTCTACTTATCGATTCCTATTCTACTTATCGATTCCAATTCTACTTATCAATTCCTATTCTACTTATCGATTCCAATTCTACTTATCGATTCCTACTTATCGAGTCCTACTTATCGATTCCAATTCTACTTATCGATTCCAATTCTACTTATCGATTCCTATTCTACTTATCGATTCCAATTCTACTTATCGATTCCAATTCTACTTATCGATTCCTATTCTACTTATCGATTCCTATTCTACTTATCGATTCCAATTCTACTTATCAATTCCAATTCTACTTATCGATTCCTACTTATCGATTCCAATTCTACTTATCGATTTCCAATTCTACTTATCGATTCCAATTCTACTTATCGATTTCCAATTCTACTTATCGATTCCAATTCTACTTATCGATTCCAATTCTACTTATCGATTCCTACTTATCGATTCCAATTCTACTTATCGATTCCAATTCTACAATCGATTTCAATTCTACTTATCGATTCAAATTCTACTTATCGATTCCTACTTATCGATTCCAATTCTACTTATCGATTCCAATTCTACTTATCGATTCCTATTCTACTTATCGATTCCAATTCTACTTATCGATTTCCAATTCTACTTATCGATTCCAATTCTACTTATCGATTCCAATTCTACTTATCGATTCCTACTTATCGATTCCAATTCTACTTATCGATTTCCAATTCTACTTATCGATTCCAATTCTACTTATCGATTCCAATTCTACTTATCGATTCCTACTTATCGATTCCAATTCTACTTATCGATTCCAATTCTACTTATCGATTCCAATTCTACTTATCGATTCCAATTCTACTTATCGATTCCTACTTATCGATTCCAATTCTACTTATCGATTCCAATTCTACTTATCGATTCCAATTCTACTTATCGATTCCAATTCTACAATCGATTTCAATTCTACTTATCGATTCCAATTCTACTTATCGATTCCTACTTATCGATTCCAATTCTACTTATCGATTCCAATTCTACTTATCGATTACTAATTTCGATTCCAAAAGGCACAAAAAAAACCTAAAAAACATATATCGTTCACATTTAGTCTTATTGCAAAACGTTTAATTGTAGCTGAATATCATGAACAAAAAGGCTGAAGAACGCTTACACAAGGATCGTTTGCCTGTGGTTTACAAATACCATAGAAAAACAACTAGCCTAACTAATATACATGTCAAGCATTATTAAAGACAAGTAGCCTAAACACTTTTAGATGCGACTAAAATAAACAGTGTTTTAAGATTTTCACGTACAGAAACTGTAATCAAGTATAAAATAACACTGCACTTTATACATACCACAGTTGCTGTGACGTGTCAAAGCTTATAGGCTAATTTTTCATAACCTGGCCATTTTAAATGATCAACTGTTTATTGTTCTCTGTCGGGGTTAACATGATTGCATTGTTAAAAATAACAAATACGATTTTAAGATTTTCAGGTTCAGATACAGAAACCTTAATCAAGTGTAAAATAACCCTGCATTTTATAAATAAAATATACATCACAAATATAGTTACAAAAGTTTTTCATTCACATTTTCTCTGTTTGGTTGTGTGATTAAGGCTATGTTTACACGGAAACGATCTGAAGAGAAAACGCAAAAGTGGCGTTGCGTTGTCACTTTTTATTCTGCGTTTAGACGAGCGTTATGGAAGGGAAATCTGCGTGCAAATGGTGACGCAAAAGTGTGTGAAGTGCACTCCAGACGGCTAGGTGGCGATGTGAAGCACTGCAACACAACAAACCAATGTCTGATAATATTTTGTACAACTGCTGAAAAGACTCTAGGCTAGTTCGTTTATCAGAGCTGCTAGGGCAACTTGAAGGTCCGACGTATGGAAATAATCCGACATGTTGGTTGTTATTTCCCTGTTCTGGTGCACGCCTGTGACGCAAACGCGTACGCGACGAGAGCCACCGTGAGCAGATTTGCGTTTTCACCGTTTAGACGGGAACGCGACGGTGGAGCGTTTTTAAGATTTCCACTCTGGAGGGTGGTTTCACTTCTTTGCGTTTTTAAGCCCCAAAAACGCCGTCGCCGTGTAAACGAAAGGCACATCCGATAAAATATTTTTACGTTTTCACCCGGAATCGTTCTCGTGTAAACAGGGCCTAAGAGTTATTATAGAGATGCAGCAGGAATATTAGTGCTGTCCCTTTAAGAGAGAAAGTGAAAACAGCGCGTGAATGATTTAAAATCACACTGAAATGCTCACAAAGGAACCGATAAGAGGAATCAAAATTTTAATTTTATAACAAGTATCCAATTCCTGACCTCAAGTATTCGTGAGCTCATAAAATGTTGTGTAAAGCAGCGTTTTGATGAGAACGTCCCACCACGACACGCTGCTGTCACTACTTGACTTTTCATAACCTGACCATGTGAAATAATCAGCCGTCTGCTAGTGATTGCATCATTATTTTGATCTGTTAATCAAATATTGATGTGGTTTCTGAGCTCATTGTTTGGCTCAGCCCAGCTGTTGCTGTAGTCTGAAAGGATTTGCATGCGTGTTAAAGAGGTGGTATAATGACCTTTTCACAAGATGTAAAATACATCTCTGATGTCCCCAGAGTGTGTATGGGAAGTTTCAGCTCAAAATACAATTTTTATGTGCGTGTCCCATTAAATGCAAATGAGCTGCTGCTCCCGGCACAGGGGGCGGAGCTTCAAGAGCTTGTGTCCTGAAAATTTCAAAAACGTTTAGCCTTTAATGTTTAAACCGGAGTCAGACAAAGAAGACTCAAGAAGAAGTGACAACATGTAGAAGCAACATTTCTGAATGAATGGTTAGTTGATGAATTTATGTAGCTGATGTGTAGTTATCTTCAAGTCATTGATTAGCATATTCTGTCATGATAATCTATAAATCGTGTTCGCGGAGGCGGGGTTTATGTAAATTTGTGATGTCACTAACCCGGGAGAAATGTCCTGAAGTCCCGACCAGCCGTTTGTTAACAAAACATTTCTTTAAAAGAAAATGGCTGCGTCCGAAATCACGTACTATGTGAGTAGGTACTACATTTAAATAAGAACGTACTTCGCGACCGTTAAAAAAGTACGTTCTATAGAGTATGAATACGGGTAGTATGAATGAGTCCGGACGTACTACATGCGCCATGTTGTTGTCGCGTGACATACGCGCTGTCATAACAGTGCGAAAATTTAAAGAGCCAATTCCACTGACTGCACCAACTTCGCGCTGTTTTTAGTTCTGCTTTCTGTTTTCATCGGCGTTTTTACGTCGTCCGAGCCGACAATCCAGAGGAGGCGTCGGTCAGCTGCTCGCAGATCACGGCTTTTGTGGAGTTTCTCAAATAACATTTATTTACATAATAAATTTGACCTCATAAAACACACACACAACCCCTATGAACAATGACAGATGTTGATTTTTGGCAAGGAAAAAGCCATTTATTTGCTTGTGATATTACCATCGATAAATAAACATGAATGAATCAATAGAGATACGCATGTGTGTCTGTGTTTATCTCTACAGCCCATAGCTAACGTTACAGCCGCGTCTCCGGTTTCCGCCATTTTCAAATATAACGACAACAACTCCTCTCCCGTGGCATCATGGGATAGTAAAGTGTCCATCGTATGCGCACTTCATAATCTCGCCGGAAGTAGTAGGTCATCCGGGGACTTTTCTCCTACTGTTTTTCGAATTCTATGATTTCGGACATACTACTCTGCTCGCGTACTGTTTTTCGCATACTATATAGTAGGGAAGTATTCGATTTCGGACGCAGCCAATATCTCCCTTTGCTTTGAACTTTGAGCGTCGTAACTTTGCAGATGCTGTTTATGCTCAAAACAGCAACTACTGTTAAACAAGTGAAATGATAATCAGCCACTCTTTAAACCGGTGTGTCGCTCCTCCTCAGCCCGTGGAGGCCACAGACGATGCGTTCTGGGATCAGTTCTGGGCGGACAGCGCCACCAGTGTCCAGGACGTGTTCGCCCTGGTGCCGGCCGCCGAGATCAGGGCCGTGCGAGAGGAGTCGCCCTCCAATCTGGCTACACTCTGCTACAAGGTACACACACACCTGTTACACCGACATTACAGGGATAGGGATTCTGTCAGCAATCACTCACCCTCGTGATGTTCCAACCCTGTACAATATGAATTATGTTATTAATTAAATATGAATTATTAAAATATAAGGTTTCACTTTATTTTTACGATCTGTTGACTATAAGTAACGTTGCTCCTACATGTCTACTAACTCTCATTAGAGTATTAGTTGAGTATTAATAGACTGGTAGGGTTAGGGTTAGAATAAGTTGACATGTAGTTGCAAAATTACTTATAGTCAGTAGAGTGTCTGTTGGAGGACCGTCACAATAACGAGTTATCAGATATTAAGCAGAGAGTCTACTAATACTACAATGAGAGTTAGTTGACATATAGTTGCAAAGTTACTTATAGTCAATAGCACGTTCAAAAGGGACCATCAAAATAAAGTGTTACTGTACAATTTAATAATTAGCCTAAATGTAAAAATAAAATATTGCATAGTCACACTAATGACACAAAGCAGCAGGTTTGACTACTGTCACTTTAAAAGGATAGCTCGCCCAAAAAGGAAAATTCTATCAGTAATTCAGAAATCAGAAAAGTTAAAGTTAGTAAAGACATCGTTAAAATAGTCCGAGTGACTACAGTGGCTCAACCTTAAGTTTATCAAGTGGCGGGAATACTTAATGTGCGCAAAACCCCCCAAAAATAACGACTTTATTCAACTATTATTTATTCAACTCGACGCACGCGCGAGAACTGGGAAGAGGAAGCAGACTGGTCTCGATGTCGTGTTTAAAATGGTTTTAAAGTGTGCATTTACTGGATGTCCGAATCGTGAGAAACCAACGAGAAAACGCAAAAGTGCCTCACCAATGGCCCAAATTTGACAATTTCCCATCAAATGAACATGAGCGTCCTCTTCCCAGTTCTCTCGTGACTCTCATCAGAGGCCCACACTGAAGAAAATCAATAGTTGAATAAAGTCGTTTTTATTTTTTATTTTTTTGCACACATTAAGTATTCTCGTCGCTTGATAAACTTAAGGTTGAGCCACTGTAGTCACCCGGACTATTTTAACGATGTCTTTACTAACTTTTCTGGGCCGACAGAATACAATTACCTAGAAGCCCATGGAGGAGTGATCCAGCTCTCAGATTTCATCACAAATATCTTCATTTGTGTTCAGAAGATGAGAAAGTCTTACGGGGTTGGAACAACATGAGGGCGAGTAATTAAGTGAGAATCTGAAGCTGCTGGTGCAGGAAACAGCTTTGCTTTCCCCTTCCTGTCTCAATCCTTGCACTTCCTGTTTGAGACTGCCCATCAGAGACCAAACATGATTAGAAATCTTCATAGTCTTCAAGCGGGCGAGACAGAGACGTGTTAACTTCTATTGTTCTCCTCAGTTGTAAGTCAATGTAAATGTTGTGTTACTGAAGGAATGGCATCGGACCATCATAGAGAGGTTATATTATTGTGACACATTATTTGGATATGATTTAGCTTGTGTGCACATCATGTACTGTTTACTTTCACAGCGGCTGTCTAACAAAAGACATCAAGGGGGGGTATTTTATAGAAATATAATGCAAACACACATTTTGAACAAAACATTTCACAAAAAAAAAGTTTTATATATAATATGGTTTAGTATACACTGCTTTTTAAAAGTTTGGGGTCAGTAATATTTAAAAATAAAACATTCAATAAATATGATATGCATTATATTGATCAAAAGTGACAGTAAAGACTATTATAATGCAATTTTCTATTTCTAATAAATGCTGTTATTTTGGACTTTCTATTCATCAATTAATCATGGAAAAAAGTATCATTGTTTCCACAAAAATATGAATATGCTCAACTGTTTTCAAGACTGATAATAATCATAAATGTTTCTTGAGCATTAAATCATCATATTATAGTGATTTCTGAAGGATCATGTGACTGGAGTAATGATGCTGGAAATACAGCTTTGATCACAGGAATACATTACACTTTAACATATATTCACATAGAAAACAGGTATTTTAATTTGAAAAAATGCTGGGTTTAATGTATTACTAAGTCAATAATAAACAAATTTAATAACTTTTCCCTTCAAGTTCAGTTCAAGAGTAATTTCTGCAATTTTATATTATTTATTTGAAAGAATCAAAAGAGCTGCTTCATGTCTATCCTTGTATTGTTCAACTGGTCGAGCTTGATAGAAAGGATTTAATAAGTAATTAATATTAAAATGTATCAAGTCATTTTAAATAAAACAAACTTGTGTAAAAAAAAAAATAGTTTGAAGATATTGATTCAGGGCTATTAGCTAAAACTATCAAAAACATCCGTGTTAACTAAAATAAAGCTGAAATAAAATTAAATAAAATATAAATATTAGTTGAAAAACTTAAACTAAATGAAAATTAGAAATGTTAATTTGACAATAAACTGACATAAGTTTAAGTTAAAGCACTAAAATTATTAACTGGAAATCACTTAAAAAATTAAATAAAATAAACACAAAAGCTTAAAAAATATGAAAATAAAAGCTATTTCAAAATATTACTAAAACTAAATAATACTCTGTTGCTTTGCTGTGTAGTTATCTAATACAGGGACATTTTCTAAATGTCATAATCATTTGTTTACAAACAAGTATTCATTACTTCAATGAGCTCATTCTATATGCATTAAATTATTACATTGTTTAAAACAATTTCTTTTTAGCTAACTGTGATTTTGTAAACTTAGACAGTTTCCTCTGATAACAGATCACTGTAAATTGTAATGTGGACTCATGCACTTTCTGTAAAGCTGCTTCGAAACGATGTGTGTTGTGAAAAGCGCTATACAAATAAATGTGAATTGAATTGGTGGTCTTAAGCCCTATTGGGACGGAACTAGTTTAACACGGAGAGGAGAGTGATGTAATAACAATGGCCAATTCACACGGGATACGAGATCTCAGTAAAACCAGCAGAAGTGGGAGAGTAACTCCATTTACACGCTGCTTCCTGATAACATGTGCACAAACACATATAATATTGCTATATATAAAACAGTTATGTCCGCTCGGATGTATTCAATAAATTCAGATTGTATTATGTTAATACATTATAATACATACGTTATGTTAATATGTAATAGGCACTTATCTAACGTTAAAAGAAGAGTTGAGGCTAAATTGAGAGTTTGAAGAGTTTGTCCCAGCGTCTAGACCGCAACTGAATGCTTCATCAAGCGTCTCCATACTTAAAAAAACGCGGAAAACTACTTTTAAACAGGAAATGACGGAATATTTACGTGCATATTTACAGCGGGTCTATTCGCACGGGATTAGTATCAGCTGAGGTCATTTTCCCGGACCTAGGTAAAAGTGAAGTCGCCATAATCTTTACTGACATTGTCCCTGATGATTACTGAGATGCACATTCGGACGGGACTAAAATCACTATTTGAGAATAATGGTTTACATTTTTTTTATTAAATTGAATCTTCAATTTTGTGTGTGTGTGTGTGGTCGCAGGCGGTGGAGAAGCTGGTTCAGGGCGCTGAGTCCGGTTGTCCCTCAGAGAAGGAGAAGCAGATGGTGCTGAACTGCAGTCGAATGCTCACTCGAATCCTGCCCTACATCTTCGAGGACCAGGACTGGAGAGGCTTCTTCTGGTCCACCATCCCTGGCGCTGGCAGAGCGGGGGTGAGGAGGACCAGCATGAGGATGAGGATCTGAATAATATCCTTTTAGTGCTATCAACAACCACAGAAACCGATATTCATCCATGTAAATTCAAACCTGTATTCAAGTGCATTCAGAAATAGCAGTGTGGGATTATGAAACGCTCTCAAATGAATGTCCCTCAGCATACAGTACAATCACACAAGCACATTTATGCATTTAGTTATAGTTAGGGATGCACCAATATGAACATTTTGGCCGATAACGATAACCGATAATTTTATTATATTTAAAAGCCGATAACCGATATATTGGCTGATAAATCTAAATCCAGGTTTTTGTATAATTTTTGAGAGCCTGATTACAAAAACAAAAGTATCACCATTCAAATCCATGTCCCAAACACACAATCATAATGATGTTCTTATGATAATTTTATGTAGCCGATATGACAGACTTGTGTTGCACTTAATTCGCCTATATTTCCTTTTTTTGAAGTGATTTCAATCATATTTCAAGCAATTCAAAACCATCATGATGAACATGAGCATCTGAAGTGTCTCAACTGAAGGAAATAATCCATTATTTATCAGCTTTAATATATCGGACACATTTTCTTATCGGGCCGATAACGATAACATTAATAATGAACATAAATCATCCGATACCGATATGGAGACCGATATATCGTGCATCCCTAGTCATAGTTGTGGTTGGTTATTTGATCTAGGAGAAAATCTATTTCAAGCTATTTTACATATCAGATTTCAAATATTATGACCAACGGCCTGTTATTAACAGATACATTATAGTCATAGATTATAGGTAAAAACACAAGTACACTGTAAGTAATAAGTAAAGTAAACCAGTTAAAGTACAGTATTATTTTTTCTTCTCTGAATAGATGGATGATATGGAGGATGAGGATGAAGGGGCCCGTCCGCTGGCCGAGTCTCTCTTACTGGCTCTTGCTGACTTGCTTTTCTGTCCAGAATTCACAGTTCAAAGCCACAAGAGAGGAAGACCTGTGAGTTCAACACTGTTCAATTTTGTAGCTCATCATCTGGACAAAATGTGTTTTCAGACAGTGATGATTTTCAGTCCGGATTTAGACCGTACCATAGTACCGAGACAGCTCTCATTAAAGTCACAAATGATTTGCTCCTATCATCCGATCGTGGTTGTATCTCTCTATTAGTGTTACTTGATCTTAGTGCTGCATTTGATACTATCGACCACTACATTGTTTTAAATAGACTCGAAAATTATGTTGGCATTAGTGGAATTGCACTGGCATGGTTTAAATCATACCTATCTGACAGTTATCAGTTTGTAGCAGTAAATGAAGAGATGTTCGTTCACATATCGCGTATTTTGCGTGCTCGAGCTGATAGTTCGAGTTTGCCTTTTCTGTTACAAATAATATCAAAGCAATGCTTTACATTTTTCGCCTACCATTTACTTTCTTTGTTTACCAGTTCTGTCTAACAAAGTATTAGATCTGACTGACAGAGATCATAAACTAATGAAGACGGAGAATGTGAGAGAGCGCTGTGTGATCAGGCGCTGCTGTTCTCTTCTCAGGCGCTGTGCGCCACCCGTCAAAATATAAGTCTGGAGCGCCGTCAAAATAAAAGTCCCGCTTCCAACACATCGGCCAATCAGAAAAACGTATCGGATGCCGATGTTTTAAAAATGCCAAGTTCAGTATGGTGTACCACAAGGCTCAGTACTAGGACCACTGCTGTTCACTCTGTACATGCTACCATTAGGATATATCATTAGGAAATATGGAATTAGCTTTCACTGTTATGCAGATGATACTCAGCTCTATATTTCTTCGATATTAAACATCAGATATATTTTAAAATCCTGCTAATTACTTACAACACATTAAAGGGTACATAACACACACAGTTTCTGCCAATCTTGAGTACCTATAGAGTAGTATTGCATCCTTTATATCTCCGAAGAGTCTTTAGTTTTATCAGATTTATAAAAGACAGGTATGCTATACCGCTTCTTTCTGAAAACAGCCGAGCTCCTGGAGTCACTATACGTTCGTGTTGTTTACATTGAATGTACTTACGTGCCGGCACAATTGCCAAGAAAACACAGACATTTGATGCAGTTTTACTCACCGCCTGCGGTTCAGACTCATGACCGGGATGTTTTATCGCTTGGACCCCTTCATCTTTCAGTTTCAATTCAAACAATCTGCAAAAACCAGCATCAAACTGGGTACAAACCTTGTTTATAAAAACATTCATCACCGAAATGCCAGGAAGAAACAAACACACTTGCACAACTCTGTTGCTGTGAAAACGAAGCACATTGAGGGGCGTTTCCCTGGGTTTCCCAAAAGCAAAGTTGATTGTAGAACAATTACCACCAAAGGTCTCTACGATCAATTTAGCCTTACGATGCTTTTATGTGTGATGTGTGTTCATGCGCTCTTCCAGGAGAAGTGCCCATTCGAGGAATATAATATACATGCCACATGACTTCATGACGTCATACACAACTCTTCAAGCGTGTAAATAAGTCAGAATGCCTGAAATAGCATTAGACATCCCCTTTAAATGGTTTATCTCCACAGTACTTGAGCGAGAACGCATTATAGTCCTTCACGTCTGTTGCGATCTCAAAACTCAGGCCAGTTGATAATACCTAGAATTAGGGGTGTGCCGGTTTCAGAATTGGTGATGACGGTTATGATGTGAGTTAAATGTGACGGTTCATAACATAACCGTCATCGTCCGGGGGGGGGGGCAACTTAGTTTGAATAAACGAGCAGGCACTGATTAGCTACTTGCTCTACGTTTATTTAAAATTAACAGCAAGACAACTAGCAGTGAATGTGCTTTCCATTAAATTAAACACGCACACTAAACAAATCCTTAAAAAAAAAAAAAAAAACAGGCCTATTCTGGTGGATGCGGTGATGCGGTGGTGACGCGTTCATGTGGCGCTGCCAGTAAAGCACCTACAATCTGTCACAAAGAACCGGCAAAAATAATGATTATGAATATGTAAAATATAGCAAGGAGATATTTTGATTGTTTATTAATAAACAAGTGTTTTCTTTGTCAGTATCTGAAAAGATGAAGGTGACGACGATGCTGACTCGCGATCTTCGCAGTAGTGAACGCGACAGAGAGAAATGCACATTTACATAAGCAGAAAGCAGTCTATAGTCTGCTTTCTTTCGTTTTGAATTGTTCTGTTTAAAAATAGACATGTCTGTGACTGTGAGGTGAGTAGGCGACCTTATACGCTGAGTTTCGGTTCATTTATGAGACGAGCTCCAGTTCACGCGCCGGCGCCTCTGTTTCGTGATTATCTATCGTCTGCTATATTTATCTTTTATTACTTCTTATTTATTAAATCCAGGCAATTGGTTGATGAAACATTGATTAAAATTAAGATACAATTAATATAAAACGAAATTCGTTTTAAAGAAAGGTTTTGTGCTTTCTGTTTGATGCCTCTGTGAAAGTTTTAAAGCATCTTTTAGTGCCGCTTTCAGAGCGCTCACGTCCATAACATTGTTTTTTCCTCATAAATGCGAACACGAAAAATTAAATAAAATGAATATTTTATGTTCTGTGGAGACTACAGTTACTCATAATTTGTATTCTGAATACCTAACGCCGGTACAAGTATTCCGTGTAGTCCCCAACACTGATAGTATAACCTTATCTGTAATATATTTTAATAACACGGTTTTGGCGGTTATAGAGTTCTAATGACGGTGTTCAACTATAACCGTCGGTCTCACGGTTATATCATAACCGTCACACCCCTACCTAGAATATCAAAATCGACTGCTGGCGGTAGATCCTTTTCCTATTTAGCACCTAAACGAAACTATTTAGGCATGAATTTAAAATTGTTTCGGTTTCATTGGCTCCTATGTTCCCTCGTGTTCAGACTCTGTGAATTTAAACCCTCTGTTCAGTTTATTTATTGTCTGATGTTTTTAAGGTTGGTTTGTGTTGCTCCTGTTTTCTTCTCCTGTCACTTCCCGTGCCAAAGTGTTTTGCTTGGTTTATTTAGTTTAATAAAGTTTGGCTGCTGCTATTGGATCCTCTACTTGCTTCCTTGTGCAACCAACACATGACAACAGAAATTGTCCAGTCCCCCAGTACTCTGATCTAGGGCTGGGCGATATATCGATATAAAAGATATATCGATATATTTTTAAATGCGATATTGAATTAGACCATATCGCATATATCGATATAGTTCAAATTTGCGCCGTGATCCTTGCTCCAGCTGCTGACTGCTTTGAAGAAATAGTATCGTGCATTCTATCAGTTGCAGTTCTGGCGCTTCCGTCTCAACAGCCTAGTGTACAATGCGACAAAAACTCGCTTATATAAATACTTAATCAAATGTTAACGCTGAGGAATGGGAGACTGCAGGTCACAAAAGTTCATTATTTGCATGTGCTTTAAAAGCCTTGCCGGTTAAACATGTCATTCGATGATGCGCACATGCACTAAAAGCCTGTCTAACAGCGCCTGGTTACTGGACTAAGTTATCTTTCGAGTATTATTGCGCAAATACTGTCAAATACACACAATGTTTACATAAATAAAGTTAGTTATGTCTAAACTGAAAGCAAGCCGAGAAAATTTAGAGAAATCTGCGTGTGTATTAGACACGGCGCGTGCAGGTCTTAAAGAGACAGTAACTGTAGCCCTAATAGTAAACATGCAGCCGCTTCTCCTTAAAGGGATAGTTCACCCCCAAAAATTAATTCTGTCATTATTTACTCACTGTAATGTTGTTCCAAACATGTATTAATTTATTTCTTGTGCTGAACACAAAATAAGATATTCTGAAGAATGTGGGTAACCAGACAGTGGCTGGTCCCCATTGACTTCCATAGGAAAAAAATATACTGTGAAAGTCACTGTTTCACTGTCATCAACTGTTTGGTTACCTACATTCTTCCAAATAACTTCAACAGAGGAAATAAACTTATTCAGGTTTAAAACAACTTGAGAGAGTAAATGATGACAATTTATATTTTTGGGAGAACTTGTAAATAAAACAACAAAACAGAGGAACTCACTCACTGCTCTTGATGGAAAACTTTAACAGTAGTTTTAATAAGAATCAATGTATAATTTATACAGTGAAGTCCATATTTGGCTTTGAACATTTGTTCTCACTTTGCGGGAAAAATATCGGAATATATATTGTATATCGATATTCAGCCTAAATATATCGGGATATGACTTTTGGTCCATATCGCCCAGCCCTACTCTGATCACCAAAATTACATATTTAAAAAATTTTTCCTTGAAATAAATGTCAATGCTAATGAAGTATTGTTCATTCTTAGTTAATGTTAATTATGGTAGTTAACTAATGAACCTTATTGTAAAGTGTTACATTTGACATTGTTGATTTCGTGGTCTAAAAACAACTCTTTCTCAAGCAACAAACGAAGCACATTGTGTTGAACATTTAAAAAACATTTTTTAAATGTTCTTGATCATTAATGAACTGGTCGAAAGAATTCACGTTAGTAACAGAAAGCGCTCTGTTCACGGATGCTGAGTTTTTACACGTGAGCTCAACGTTTTTTGGGGACATTGTATTATGTTTCTACATTTTATTAAAGTGCCCCTATTATGGTATTATGACAGATGCTTTTTGCAGACAATTTTTTTTATATTGCCTTTAATTTTTTGGAGACTGCAGTTGGGGTAAGAGCGGAGGGAAAGCTTAACGAGAAGAGCCTAGGCAGTGCGTGTGTGTGTGTGTTTGGTGTATTATATTTCTGGTTTAAGTCATAGCCATAGATTTCATGTTTTTTTAAGACTTCTGGAGAGAGGAATATATTACTTTAGGCCGTGAATCTGTGATCCTTGTCTTGTATTCCCATCACCCTGGGATTTGAAAAGTCCTGTAAAATGAAGAGTTGGGTCTACAGTCAGTTCATTGAGCTTGTGTCGTGTGCAGGAGTCGGTGGAGGACATGCAGGCGCTGGACAGCTGCGAGTACATCTGGGAGGCCGGCGTGGGCTTCGCTCAGTCCCCCCCGCTCAACTACATCCACGACCTCAACAGGTGAGAGTGAGTGACCAGGTGTCCTTTCCCAGGCCCACACGTGTGTGTGTGTGTGTGTTTGAGTTTCCATGGGGGCCTTTTAATCAGTAACCACACAAGACGTCTAAAAGCCCGGACCTGTTTTCCACACAAACGGATGATCAGATTAGTCTGCATACTCTCCAGTGTGTGTGTGTGTGTGTGTGTTTGTTTTTGTGATTCATGAGGACAGACATTTCTATTATGACATAGGTATTACACTGGTATTATAACGAGTGTGTGTGTGTTAGAGGGTCACACAGGAGTGGATTTTCAAACCTCTCCTGTTCCACTCCCACAAAAAAAAATCCTGTCCCATCCCAATCCCATGACAAAACTGGTGGGAATATCCCATCCCAAACCCAGAAGAATGACTCCCACTCCCGTGTTGTTGTGTTTTTTTTTTGGCTGGAATCTGTAAATTACAGTAAAAAATATAGTACAGTTGACAGCATGCCCACCTTAGTTGATGAAAAATACAAAAAGTTGTTATTTTATTGAACTAAAAGCCAACTTAAACAATGCACATACATAAAATTTCATGCAAACACACACACACACATTACACCGTCTTTCTCAGCTCGTAAACATTTTCCGGTTACTTCAGACCGGCCAGAAATGTCGTTGAGCAAAACTGACAGTAGTCGTTGCAGCGTGGCTTTCATGTCTGACTCCATTTTGATTTAGATTTTCGCGGCTACAAAGTGCACGGGGCAGCCTTCTTCTATATGTTATTGGTATTGGCATACCAAATGTTACGGGTGGAGCACGTCATTCACTTAACCAGACACACCACAGCAAACAGGAGAGCAGAAAAGAGACTAGAATTTAGTTCAAAATTAGTTTATTTATATAAGCAGCATGTTTGTGTATAATGTTGGGTACCCACTGACATTTTTTCATGTCCCGTCCCATTCACGTGATTAATAGTGATTTTGTTTCCCATGACCGTGTGTGTGTGTGTTTATAGGTCTGAGCTGCTGAGGTTACTGCTCACCTGTTTCTCAGAGGCCATGTACCTGCCGCCGACAGCAGAAAACAGTCTCCTCAACCCCTGGGTCTCCTTCTTCTGCTCCGCCGAGAACAGGTCAGGCCACAGGACACACACTAGACAAACACAACACTCCCCAATCAAACACCTGCAGACTCACCAGTGTGTTTGCTTAGTCAAGCCTCCAATCCTAAGCATTAAGCTGCATGTAAGCCTCATTGTGCGTTGGTTTGCCCCGGGCTTGTAAGAAACCAGGCTGGTGAGTTTGATCAAGGTTGGAGTTAAACTCTGCAAGGAAGAGGATCTTAAGAGTTGGGATGCTTTTATTGTGACTAGTCTTTAGAAATCACACCAAATAAAATGAAATGGGTGTGATGTTAAGTTAGGTATCAGGGCTCCAGACTAACTTTTCCACTGGTTGCACTGGTGCTACCAACTTTCTCAGTTGGTCGCGCCAACACATGATTTGGTCGAACTTTTTTGTTTTTTTACGCTAAAGCGTGATCTTTAGCACGCGCAGCCGCAGCTCAAACGGCAATGCACGACTAATAATGACTATTGGGACTGTCATATTACGTAACATTATAAAGAGAACAATATTGTAATAAAACATTGTGAATTGGGTTTTGACGCGTCGCGCTGTTCCAGGAAGAGCGCGTCCACAACATGAGTCATTCTGAACGGCACGTATTAGTTCAAGTTAACTTGTGCATTCACATTTTGGTCGCAGTCGCACCATTTTGTCGCACCATTTTGGTCGCAGTCTGGAACCCTGGGTATTAAGATTTTTCACAGCATAAATGTTTCATTGTTAAATGTATTTACTCCACTTCAAACGGTATCATATACGGTGTTAAAAAACACAGACACAACCAGATCAGGGCAAACTAGCGTAGCATGTCAAGTGTAAAATGTCTTTTTCAGTGTTAAATAATGGATACAAATGGCAGTAAATCGACTACCGCAGCTGCAAAAAATAACTTGTTTAATCACAAATTTTTCACTGCGTGTCTTTAGTATACCTTGACCGAAGTTTTAAAGGCCAAAAGAGGGTTTTTGCTGACACAAATCTGGCCCCTTATATCACTAGTTATGTTTCCATCCAGAACTCTCTAGTAACTGCATAGCAATACCTACCTAGCAACACCTTAACAACCATCTAGATATCGCTAGTAGCTGCATAGCGATACCTAGTAACACCCTAACAAAAAGCAAAAAAAAGCAAGGTAGGAATAATGAAAAGTGGCTACTGTAAATTCAATTCGATTCAGTTTGTCTAATTCAATTCAATTCATATTTATTTGTATAGCGATTTTCTCAATACACATCGTTTCAAAGCAGCTTTACAGAAAATGTCCACATTCCAATTTAGTGTTATCAGAGGTAACTAAGTTATGAATTTCAGAAATGTACATATACAAATAACAGTTAGCTAAAAAGTAATGAATACTTGTTTGTTAAAAAATTATGACATATAGAAAATTTTAGCATTTGTATGTTGATTCAGAGTTTGCTTCATCTGAAGACTTCACTAACCAACCATCCAGAACTGTCTAGTAACTACATAGCGACACCCTAACAACCATCTAGAACTCTCTAGTAACTGCATAACGACACCCTAACAACCATCCAGAACTCTCTAGTAACTGCATAGCAACACCCTAATAACCATCTAGAACTCTCTAGTAACTGCATAGCGACAGCCTAACAACCATCTAGAACTCTCTAGTAACTGCATAGCGACTCCCTAACAACCATCCAGAACTGTCTAGTAACTGCATAGCGACACCCTAACAACAATCTAGAACTCTCTAGTAACTGCATAGCGACACCCTAACAACCATCCAGAACTCTCTAGTAACTGCACAGCGACTCCCTAACAACCATCCAGAACTGTCTAGTAACGACATAGCAACTCCCTAAAAACCATCCAGAACTTTAGTAACAACATAGCTACTCCCTATCAACCATCCAGAACTGTCTAGTAACTACATAGCAACTCCCTAACAACCATCCAGAACTCTCTAGTAACGGCATAATGACACCCTAACAACCATCCAGAACTCTCTAGTAACGGCATAATGACACCCTAACAACCATCCAGAACTGTCTAGTAACGACATAGCAACTCCCTAAAAACCATCCAGAACTTTAGTAACAACATAGCTACTCCCTATCAACCATCCAGAACTGTCTAGTAACTACATAGCAACTCCCTAACAACCATCCAGAACTCTCTAGTAACTGCATAATGACACCCTAACAACCATCCAGAACTCTCTAGTAACTGCATAATGACACCCTAACAACCATCCAGAACTGTCTAGTAACTACATAGCAACTCCCTAACAACCATCCAGAACTCTCTAGTAACTGCATAATGACACCCTAACAACCATCCAGAACTCTCTAGTAACTGCATAATGACACCCTAACAACCATCCAGAACTCTCTAGTAACTGCATAATGACACCCTAACAACCATCCAGAACTCTCTAGTAACTGCATAATGACACCCTAACAACCATCCAGAACTCTCTAGTAACTGCATAGCGACACCCTAACAACCATCCAGAACTCTCTAGTAACTGCATAGTGACTCCCTAACAACCACCTAGCATTGCTGTTAAAGCATCAGCGATATAAAAGTGCGGTAAACAGTGTAAGTCTCGCTCTCTCTCTCTCTCTCTCTCTCTCTCAGGCACGCTCTGCCTCTCTTCACCTCTCTGCTGAATGTGGTGTGTGCTTACGACCCCGTGGGCTACGGGATCCCCTACAACCACCTGCTGTTCTCCGACTACCGTGAGCAGCTGGTGGAGCAGGCCATGCAGATCCTCATCGTGAGCCTGGAGCACGAGGGCCGCCCCCCCTCCCCCGCACGCATGGAGGAGCAGGACGTGAGCAACACACACCCCATAATGCACACAACACACACTCAACACGTCCGCTGACACTGGGAGAGACAGGCTACAGCAAAGAAGATGTGCTTTCACTTTATTTAAGGTGTTGTTAGTACACTTCAGTATACAGAGTGATAATAATTAACTACATGAACTTACTATAGGGTTAGGATTGGTTTAGGGTTAGTTGCACGTAATTATGCATAATTTATAGTTATTACTGTAGTAACTACACTACCAGTCAAAAGTTTTGGATCTGTGAGATTTTTAATGTTTTTAAAAGAAGTCTCTTCTGCTCACCAAGGCTGCATTTATTTGATTAAAAATACACACAAAAAAAGTAATATTGTGAAAATTATTACAATTTAAAATAACTGTTTAAAAATACTTTAAAATGTAATTTATTCCTGTGATCAAAGCTGGATCTTCAGCATAATTACTCCAGTCTTCAGTGTCACATGATCCTTCAGAAATCACTCTAATATGATGATTTGATGATCAAGAAACATTTATGATTATTATCAATGTTGACAACAGCTGTGCTGCTTCAGATTTCTGTAAAAATCGTGATACACTATCATTCAAAAGTTCGGGGTGAGTAAGATTAAAAAAGAAAAGAAAAAGAAATTAATACTTCTATTCAGTATGAATGCATTATATTGATCAGTAAAGACATTTATAATGTTACTAAAGATGTCTATTTAAAATAAATGCTGTTCTATTGAACTCCCTAATCAAAGAATCCTTAAAAAAATAAATAATAATAATCACGGTTTCCACATTAATACTTAGCGAATTGATAATAATCAGAAATGTTTCTTGAAGATCAGTGATTTCTGAAGGATCATGTGACACTGAACACTGGAGTAATGATGCTGAATCACAGGGATAAAATACACTTACAGAAAACAGCTGTTTTAAATTGTAATAATATTTCACACTATTACAGTTTTTTAAATCAAATAAATGCAGCCTTGGTGAGCAGAAGACGTAAAAGTATTAAAAATCATACATGGTACACTGTCACATAAAGTGTGACCCAAAAATGTTCTGCTGATTATTACGTGAGCTGTTCCTCCCTTGTTTCATAGTCCGCGGGCCCGAATAACCTGTTCGTGAATTACCTGTCCCGGATCCACAGGGAGGAGGTACGCAGAAACTCTCACGATACGTCCAGTAAATAGCCAGCGTTGTTCTGTTGATGTGTGCGAGTGTTTCTCCTCGCGTCCGCAGGATTACGACTTCGTGCTGAAGGGTTTGGCGCGCCTGCTGACCAACCCGCTCACTCAGACGTACCTGCCCAACTCCACCAAGAAGATCCAGTTCCACCAGGAGCTGCTGGTGCTGTTCTGGAAGCTCTGCGACTTCAACAAGGTAAGAGAACTTTAATGCAGTCCTGGGGCCTCATTAATAACCACTGCGTACACACAAAACAGGCCCTGAGAGAGGCGTACGCCACTTCCGACGCATAAGTTGTGATTTATAAAAACAAACTTGACGGGAAAATGTGCGCACCTTCACGCAAACTCTGATCATGCGTACGAACGTTTTGGAGACGGAGCAGTTTGGCGACACCGATGGTGAGCTGGAGTTAAATGTCTTTTTGGTCACTTTTAGACAGAAAATTATACATATACAGAAAGATAATACAAATATGATTTCACTCACCAAGCCTATCACTTGAGGCAAATATCCATCCCTTCTTAAATGTCCGCGCCAGTGAGCGCGCTGGGCCGTTAGTGAATCTGACGCATATCTAACGGCAGATCTTCATTATGAGTCCTAATCATAAAAACACTGCATGTTCACAATAACAATTTAATTATTTAAACTATGCTTTACTTCTGATATAAACATTTAGATTAAATATGCCAAATTCTCATTAAAGGAGTTAAACACTTAAACTACATGAAATCAGAAGTTACAAAAAAATTATGCGATGCTTTTGAACACGTTTCCTCTGGCATGCTGTGTTTTAATGTTTTAACTACGGCTTATCATGATAATAGCAGGCTGTCTGAGAAAATAGTTTCGTGCAAATAATGTACAACAAGATCTATCTGTTTCCATTCAAAATATAAATCAATTACAAATACTATTTGGCCAGTGGAAAAGATTGAGAAAAAACTCTCTCTGAAATATATTTTACACTAGGCTATTTGATTTATGTATTCAAAAACAAGGCAAGGATAGGCTACTAAATGATTTGCATTAATGTAATGTGACGGCACATCCGTATTTCATATTTTCCTAATGTCTTGTACCGTTAAACATGTCATCACGTGGATGAATAATCATATGCAAATGATATGCAGATGAGGATATACATAGTAAAACGAGGCGTTGTAATCTCCATATATGGTTATTTCGGGGAGGAGACGCACGTGCGCACAATCTTCCGCTGACTGGGATTTATAAAGTGAATTCTGCGCAGGTTCTGGCGTACGCACGGTTTTATAAGTCTGATTATGTTTTTGCGTACGCCATTTTTTGGCTTTCGGGGGCACGTACACTTTTAGTAAGGATTCTACGCACAGTTTTATAAATGAGGCCCCAGATCCCAAACATCACACGTATAATCCCTGCCTTTTCTGTCGCAGAAGTTCCTGTTCTTCGTGCTGAAGAGCAGCGATGTGCTGGACGTACTAGTGCCGATCCTGTTCTACCTGAACGATGCCCGGGCCGACCAGTGTGAGTGACATCAATCATCATTTACTCGCTCTCGTGTCGTTCCAAACACATCCGACTTTCATCTTCAGAACACACACGAAGATGTTTTTTATTCTCTCTTGTTCATCCATTGTAGGTCCAACATTCACGCATTACAAAGTATAAAATACATTGTAAAAGTGGATCGAGTGGTTTAATCCAAGTTTTCTGAAGAGACACAATTGCTTTATGTGATATGCAGATTTAATTTGGGCTTTATTCAGAAATACAGTAAAAACTGTAATATTGTGAAATATTATGACAAGTTTTTTTCTATGTGAATATATAGTAAAGTGTAATTTATTCCTGTGATCAAAGCTGAAGTTTCAGCATCATTACTCCAGTCTTCAGTGTCACATGATCCTTCAGAAATCAGGATAATATGATGATTTGATGATCAAGAAACATTAATTATTATTATTATTATTAATGTTGAAAACGGTTATGCTGGTTCATATTTTCGTGAAGCTGTGATACATTTTTTCAGATTCATTTTGATTGATTTATTACATTTATTAAAGCATTTATTAAATAAATAGTAATGTTTTGTAACATAAATGTCTTCACTGTCACATTTGAACTATCTAATGCATCCTTGATGAATAAAATTATTAATTTATCTTTTTTTTAAATCTTACCACAAATGTTTCATTGTTTCCACAAAAATGTTAAGCAGCATAACTGGTTTCAACATTGATAATAATCATTAATGTTTCTTGAACATCTTGAACATCTTGAAAAAAAAATTTCTCACACAGTAATTTTCATTTTGGCTGAAATATACACTCACTATCCATGATACATATAGGTGCATTTTTGTATTGTGACATATTGTGACACAATATATTGTTAAACTGAACTGTCCCGTTAAGGGTAATAATTTTTTTCCCCCACTGAACACTAGTTTTAATGAGAGTTTTTTCCCTTTTCTGTGCCTTGGATTTGAAGGCTGTTTCTGTCCCTGTTGAGGCCTCTCTGTAGACGCCTGTTGTCATGCTTGTCTCGTGATGTGTGTGTGTGTTGATCTTCAGCACGGGTCGGTCTCATGCACATCGGCGTGTTCATTCTGCTTCTGCTGAGCGGAGAGAGGAACTTCGGTGTGCGTCTGAACAAACCGTACTCGCTGCACGTGCCCATGGACATCCCAGTGTTCACCGGCACACACGCAGACCTGCTCATAGTGGTGAGACACACACCGGCCACTCCACTCAAGACATTATACAGCACGTTAACAATACAGCTCGCTTTAAAGCAGCTTGGTTTCACTTTATTTTGATGGTCCCTTTAACACATTCTGTTGACTATAAGTAGCGTTGCTCCTACATGTCTACTAACTCTCATTAGAGTATTAGTAGAGTATTAATAGACTGGTAGGGTTAGGTTTAGATTAAGGTGACATGTAGTTGCAAAATTATTTATAGTCAGTAGAGTGTCTGTTGGAGGACCATCACAATAAAGTATTTGCAGATATTAAGCAGAGAGTCTACTAATATTTCCAATGAGAGTTAGTTGACATATAGTTGCAAAGTTACTTATAGTCAATAGCACGTTCAAAAGGGACCATCAAAATAAAGTGTTACCAGCAGCTTTACAGTGATAATAGGAAATTACAGTTACAGATTGTTTGGCTTTACACCAGCTCTAGAATAAAGTTATTTTCCAGATAAAGTTAGTTTTGATTGATTCACTTTGGTTGTAAAGATCATTAGTTATTAAGGGCCTCTTACACAACACCGTTTCTACTGAAAACATTTAATGTGTTCTGGCTGTTCATTTGCACAACAGCAGTGTGTGTGCTCGAGATTGCAAACTTTGAAACCGGTTCCAGGTACAAGCCTTGGATTTCTTTTAAAAACGTTATAATCTCCATGTAAACTTCAAAAACGTGAGTCTGTGAGAGCGCTGACGGCGTGCACATGCGTATTACGTGTTCAGTCTATAGATATGCGCAGGTGTGTAGTCTTTCTTTCAATTCACACAAATGGTTTAATATGTTGGTTTTGCATCTGTTTTGATTAGAAACATATGAGGTGTTTTTAAATCTCTAAAAACTGGTTGTCTGCAGGTTTTCCACAAGATAATAACCAGTGGCCATCAGCGGTTACAGCCTCTCTACGACTGCCTGCTCACTATTGTGGTGAACGGTGAGTAATAACAGTTAACAGGGTTTGCACTGGGATTTACCTGGATTCAGATTTCATCATTTGTTATGTCACAGAAATCTGGAGGTGACCGTTTTTTCTTTCATGTGCTGAGAGACTAAATTATTTACTCCACTTAGGGTGCGGCTAAACCTTCATCCTTCCCTGTAACACATCTTTCGCTCGCGGGTCAAAATGACCCGAAGCCCTTTGTACAGAAAGCTTGTTTAATTTAATTTTTATAATATTTTGTAATTTTGTAATGCAAATGTTTTTTTATTTTTTATTTTATTTACCTTTAAATGACTAGATTTAATCAATAAATAATAAATCAATAAATAGTCATTTAAGCACATTCCTTGCAAATTCAAAGTAACTCACGATTTCATGCATAACCCTTTTAATTCAGCTCATAATATCTTACATCGGGTGTCTCTGCGACCTCTTGTGGAAAAATTATAATATAACATGATATTTCATGACTCTCTCCACTAGATGGCCTTATATCTCTATATAGAGCAAATGAGCGGTTCCTCTGGGTCCTAAAGTCAGTTTTTCTTCAGATGCATTCAGATACACATGTAGACATTATAAAATAAATTTTTTGTGGTAAAGTTTTAGCATTGTTAAGGCCCGTTCACACCAAACACGATAACTATAAAGATAACGATAAAGATAACTATATATGCGTCCACACCAACCAACGACCGATAACAGTCTTTTTATTCTAAGCACGTGCGCGCCCCAGGGTTGGAAATTAGCGACCGCCACCAGCCAAATGCAGGTTTTGTGTTGTGGCGGGTAAACTCGGGTAAATAAAAATAGCATCATGCGACGTTCGTCTGTTATAGGACAAATTAGTTTGAATAAACGAGCAGACACTGATTAGCCAGACAACTCAGTGAATGTGCTTTCCATTAAATTAATCACACACACAGTAAACAAATCCTTAACAAAAAAACAAAACAAAAAACAGGGCTATCTGGTGGGTGCGGTGATACGGTGGTGACGTGCTCATGTAAGGGTGGCGCTGCCAATAAAGCTCCTAAAATCTGTCACAAAGAACCGGCAAACGTTATGATTATGAATATAGTAAGGAGATTTTTTAATTATTTATTAATAAACAAGTCTTTTCTTTGTCAGTGTCAGTTGCAAAGATGAAGTTGACGATGCTGATCGTGATCTTCGCAGTAGTGAACGCGCAGAGAGAAATGCACATTTCATACGGATTGCATAAGCAGAGAGCAGTCTGTGTCTGTTTTCTTTCGTTTAGAATTATTCTGTTTAAGTAGACATGTCTGTGAGGAGAGTAGTCTACCTTATACGCTGAGTTTCGGTTCATTTATGATGAGACCAGCTCCAGTTTACGTGCCGGCACCTCCGTTTCGTGGTTATCTATCGTCTGCTATTTAATTCTTATTTATTAAATCCAGGCAATTGGTTGATGAAACATTGATTAAAAGTTAAGATACAATTAATACAAAACGAAATTCACTTTAAAGAAAGGTTTTGTGCTTTCAGTTTTAAAGCATCTTTTAGTGCCGCTTTCAGAGCGGTCACATCCGTAACATTGTTTTTTTCCTCATATGCGAACTGAAATGAATATCAGTTCATGGTTCATGGTTATCTCATCGTTAATACTTCTGACAATTTATTCCCAGGATACGACCGATTGCTTTCCATATATCCATCTTTTTTAACGTATCCTTGAAAAGGGGGGTTGACTTGTCAAAACAGTGGAGGATTTTTACGATTAACGATTAACTTCTCTGCAATGTCATCTGCCATTTTAAATGCGCGAGACCAAAATGGATTCTGATTGGCTGTCAGTGTTTTATCGTTCGACAGCTGGAAAAAAATCGTTCTGAAAGTGATCCCAACGATATCGTTCCGCATATCTTTATCGTTATAGTTGTGGTGTGAACTCTGTTATTCTTTAATATGGAGAACGATTTTTAGAATTATATCTTTATCGTTATCTTTATAGTTATCGTGCTTGGTGTGAACGGGCCTTTAGTTTGAATTTTGAGCATTTATAGGTTTTTCTATGTGTTTCTGAAGCATTACTCGCATTACATTCATTCCTAAGGGGGTCAAATTGACCCGCGAGCGAAGGATTTGTTACTTTTTTACATGGTTCAAGTGCGACAAAAGTCCCAGGGTCTTGGGCCCCCTCTGATGAACACTAAATCTTTTTACAAATATTTTAAAAGTGCATTTCGGGTCAAAATGACCCGAGGAAAGGATGAGGGAGAGAACAAGCTCAGTCGGTTTCCTGAGATCAAAAGGACTTTATTCCAAATGGAATGTTCAGATTCATTTATACTGAACAAAATTATAAACGCAACTTTTGTTTTTGCCCCCTTTTTTCATGAGCGGAACTCAAAGATCTAAGACTTTTTCTATGTACACAAAAGTTTCTATGTACCTATTTCTCTTTTTTTCTCTTTTGAGAAATTTTGTTCTCAAATCTGTCTAAATCTGTGTTAGTGAACACTTCTCCTTTGCCGAGATAATCCATCCACCTCTCAGGTGTGGCATATCAAGATTCTGATTAGACAGCGTGATTATTGCACAGGTGTGCATTAGGCTATCCACAATAAAAGGCCACTCTTATAGACCGATTTGTGAACAATATCGTGTCATTCAAGTGTTGTGTTCTTTGCGTTCTCTGTCACATAACATTGTGTCCTTGTTTAGTGTCTCCGTACCTGAAAAGTCTCTCCATGGTTGCGGCCAACAAGCTCCTGCATCTCCTGGAGGCGTTCTCCACCAACTGGTTCCTGTTTTCTGGTCCTCAGAACCACCATCTGTCCTTCTTTCTGCTGGAGGCCTTCAATAACATCATTCAGTACCAGTTTGATGGTGAGATCCACACTCTTGTTTATCTTTGCCAGATAAATTCTAATTTTGAAAGGAGGCTTTTAGATATTCTCTTACTGTTCTGCCAACTCTGTTAATAAAAGCTGGAAAAAATGTGTTAAAAGAAATCTGATGCAACGTGAGCAGATCTAAATGTAATGCAATCGACACTTTTCATTCATTTTCACATGTCAATTGAGACAGTTATAGATTTAGTTTAATTGTGCAGGGGAATTTTTTGCACCCTTATCTTTTTTAATAATTTTTTTAATGGCCGTTTTTGATCATTTTGGTGGCATATTTGCCCCATTGATTCCCACCCCTGACCCCAACTCTGATGCTGTTTTGATCAGGTAACTGTAATTTGGTGTACGCCATTATTCGGAAACGCAACGTCTTCCACCAGCTGGCCAACCTGCCCAGCGACCCAGCCACCATCCAGAAGGCCTTGCAGAGGAAGAGGAAATCTCCGAACGCTATATCCCGGACCAGCTCCCAGGAGACCGTGTCCATGGAGGGATCGAGGCCGGCTGTTCCCGCGGAGCCTGGGACACTGAAGGCCAGTCTCGTGGCCATACCAGGTAGATCTGCTTATAATAATAATAATAATAGATTTTATTTATTATGCACTTTTCATTCCGAAGAATCTCAAATTATTGCTGTGTTTACTGGATCCTATACTTTACAGTCAAACCAACATTTATTCAGACACCTTCAACATTTCTCACATTATCACGGTTTATTCGCTATAGTTTAGAAAATGGTAATTAAATATGACTCAGAATCAGTTGATATATTTCAGTGGTTTTGTCCGTCCTTCTGTTAGACTCTCACAGATGAATTATGTTGAATTATGCTGTCAGCTGTTAAATTTAACTACACAATTAGATAATACCAGTTTAGATCAACCGATGACTAAGCAATGCTTCATTCTGTTCAGTCTGTGTGTAAAAAGAGCATTAGCAATTAAAGAAAAAACACTTCAGCAAAACATGATCGGGTCAAAGTGCCTGAATAATTTTTGGTCCCAATTTTGTATAAATGTCACTGGTAGTCTCTGTATGAAGAATTTGTGGGTATAATATCACAGTTTACTTTATGTTGCTCTCCTCACTTACATAAATGAACTATAGTGTCCTGCACACACTAGTAAAAAAAAAAATCACAAATTATATCTGGTGTCTGAATAATTTTTGGTTTGACTGTATATTATATATTAGTATTAGACAGTGTTGGGAGTAACGCATTACAATAAGTGCATTACAAATGAGTTGCATAATCAGATTACTTTTTTCAAGTAACTAGTAAAGTAATGCATTACTTTTAAATGTTGCAGCAAAATATCTGTTACTTTTTCAAATAAGTAACGCAAGTTACTTTGTTTTCCCAAATTTGAAAACACTTCTTCAGTCCCCATGATGAGAGAAATCGTGAGTAAGTGCAGAGGCGTTGTGTGTGAACATGACGGTTACTGTAGATCTAGGCTATATGTGCGCATGCATTTACTCATCTCACTTGCACACAAACAGATTCAGTATTTCTCAAAATGAATACAAACAGTGAAATGCTAACACAGAATATTACACAAACCTGCAGTAATTAAATGTTAAATAACACAAAAAAAACTTTATGTATTTAATCTCACTTTATTAACCAATGTCTTTGTTGGCGACCTTTGATGATCCAAGTCACCCATACTAAAAAACAAAAATGACTTAAGTTAAATATCACATTTGTGTTAGATTTTTAAAATTTTTTATTGCTGAATTAAGAACATTGTACTTCTCCTGCATCCTTTTCTTCTGTGGTTCAGAATGGAAGAACATCTGAAAGGTTAGTTTGAGGGGCGCCCTCTGCTGTACAGGAGTTAATGTGCATTTCCTTCAGCCTGAGGATTATTCATTTCACTTTTGGTGTGAAAGGGCCTTTACATTGGCCGAAAATATAACTTTTTTTTGTTATTAAAATCCCAGCAAGCCCAGCCCAGGTGAGAAAAAGTCATGCAAACGTTATACAACACATTATTTTCACAAAAAAAATTAACGCAAGAAACTTTTTGGAGAGTAACGTAATATTGTAACGCATTAATTTTAAGGGTACGTTTACACAACAACGATATGCTTAAACCGGTTTACACTTAAAATACGTTTTTCCTTTGAGTTTTCCGCGTACAGACGACACCATTGTCAAACCGATTCCCGTTCACACGGATCCGTGAAAACGACTAAAACGCTGTATTCTGTTACTAGGCCAGTAGATGGCGATGAAACACTGTAGACTGAACACGTAATGCGCATGTGCATGATGTCATCGTCTTCAGAGGTTTGCATTTTTGCTGTTTACACGGAGAACAAAAAACGTACAACTTTTTATCCATTTTGGCTGTTCGTTTACACGACATATGCGTTTTGGGCGCCTGAAAACGCAAACTTTTAAAAATGAGTTTCAGAGTGCAATTTTTTGAAAACGGTCTATCTCTGAAGCCGATGACGTCATGCACATGTGTATTACGTGTTCATCTACAGTGTTTCATCACTATCTACTGGCCTGGCAGCAGAATACAGCGTTTTAGTCGTTTTCGTGGATCCGTGTGAACGGGGATTGTTTTAACTATGGTGTTGTCTGTACGCAGAAAACTCAAAGGAAAAACGTCTCTGTTTTAAGCACATCGTAGTCGTGTAAACGACCCTAAAAGCAACATCCCCCAACACTGGTGTTAGTGAAGACCATGAGATAGTGGCACCTCATGTAAGACAGGCTAACTCTCTTCAGACATCGATAAACTGACGGAGAAGTCCCAGGTTTCAGAAGACGGTACTATGATAGCAGTGCCACAGGCCGAATACCCACAAACCCCTGAACACAGCGCTGTGGCGGGAGCCAGCGACACCGAGTCCATCTCAGGACGAGACACTGAGGTCAGAGCAGCCGACGCACTGTCACGGTCACTACTCGCTCTTCAAACGCAGGTGATAACAGTGCTTCTCTTGCTAGGACGTCTTCTACACCGAGGCAGAGATGGCGAGGAGACGTCTGTCCAGCTCTTCATCATCCGTCAGCCACTGGAATCCCAAACCTGACTGGGTAAGCGTCATTTTTTATCATTTTTTATCAGAACAAGGTACATTGAAAGTATTCAGTGACATAACACTATTGTAGGTTTGGCTTTTTCAAAATTTCCACTCACAGATTCCCATCCCAACACAACAACCCCAACTAATTTCCCCCAAAAAACAACATATGTACAGTATATATATATATACACATATACATAATAAATGAATAAAATCCTCAAATTACTTTAAAGAGGGAGGAGTATATACTTCTCAAAATAGTTTATTAAAGGGTCCCATGTTTTTTAAAATGTTCTGGTTGATCCCCTGAGAAAATATTAAATTTTTTCAGTTTTTAGTAACATCATTATATCACGAAGCCATGATGACATATTAGGTGGATTGTGTGATTTCCACTCTAGGAGATTTCTTCTTTTAGCTATTAATATGGCCTTTATTTTGAGATATTTGGAAGTCGTCACCTCTGCCTCCAAACAGAGCCATTATTGGGTTAGGGTGAATTCTTCATTTAAAAGCTGAGTTTAAAATCTCAAAGACTGAAAACCAAAACTGTCTCAGTTTAGGACATGACCAAAACATATGGGTTAGATCTCCCTTTGATGCATTGCAGCGGTCACACGTTTCATCTATATTTGGGTGCAGTTTAGCCAGCTTTGTTTTACTATAATGAATACGGTAGAGAACTGAATCAGATTGAGTCTTGCACAAGATGAAGTCCCATTCCCTCGATCAACAGCTCTATCCTAACTCTCCTATCCATTCTTTTTCTATTAATACATTTTGGAACGACATGATCAGGTTGTATATTTTTTAAATAAATCCCTTAAGGTGTGAAGGCACCCTCAGAACTAAATCTAAACGTGACTCAGAGGGCAATTGTGGAAACAGAGCAGTGGGCTTGGATAAAGTGACGAACCTGAAGAAATCGAAAAAAATCTGAGTTTTGAAGACTACACTTTTTAACAAGATCATTGTAACGTAAGTGTCATTTCTAACCCCTGAGTCGGGGCTGTACGATAACTTTTTTATGCATTTTGTGTTACAAAGAGTTTTGTAGCACAGGCCAAACAGTTGCAGCACAAGTATAACACGTCTGTTATCATCCCTGAAAACAAACACAAGTAATGGAGTTCATCACTTAAAGAGGCATTGATGTTCCATAAAGTGCACAAAAAAAAAAAAAAAACATCACAAAAATTGTTTTTAGACAAACTTTTTATTTATTTGCTAAAAATGGGAGAGTGCAGAAACATACCAGCTCTC
This sequence comes from Semotilus atromaculatus, assembly GCA_031834385.1. Classification (NCBI taxonomy): domain Eukaryota; kingdom Metazoa; phylum Chordata; class Actinopteri; order Cypriniformes; family Leuciscidae; genus Semotilus; species Semotilus atromaculatus. Next base: position 17,731,695 of record JAULUF010000050.1, read on the forward strand.
ACACCTAAACATTACACATCACAGTCGAGCAGATCTGTGGGCAGACATCACTAAACAACAACTAGCACTAACCTATGAAGCTTGTTTCCGCCACAGAATACAACATTTTAGAAGATAATTGAGACTTTTTATCACTTTATACTGTATACTTTATAACACACAATTCTGACTTTTCATGTTTATGGAATAATCTTCTCATTTGCACATCTAACCGGTTAATAACATTGATTATACTACAGGGCTGATGATAATGCTTGATGCTAATTGGTTGACGAATATACTAAGGTGTGTAGTTATTTTCCAGTAAACGCACAGATAAAGTAGTCCTACACGCTAGAGGGTTTTAAGCATAAAAACCTGACAAATGTCTTGAAATAAAACATCTTGAGCAATGTCTTGGTAACCGTAGAGCAGGAGTGTCCAGTGTCCATTATTAGGAAAATAATGCTTTGCATCGTGACCGCATCACCACCTCAGGTGTTCGTTATCTTTCTAATAATTCAAGAGTCAATTATTCCTTACTTGGGCAAGTACAATGTGTAACAAGCATGTAACCTGTTTCATGAGCAGTTTGTTATATAAGGTTCTGTGGCACATATTATCAGGGTTTTTTTCGTTTCTTTTGGTTAGCATTTAATTTCCCCTTCCTCATAGAAATAATTGATGATTTAGTATTTTTTTGTTTTTGTCCGTTTGTTTCAGCAACACACATTTTATCACCCTGAAAAATATGAAATTTATTTGATTTATGTCATTTATTTGAAGTCAATGTTTATATCGGTGTAATAAAATTTTTTGGTTTTGTTCAGTTTGTCTAAAAGCACATAACACTCAAAATAGAAAAAAATTATAATAATCAAAAGGAAAATAAAGTATTTCGTATTTTTGTTTGACATCAGATGTGCAGAACACAAACTGGCTAGCTTTACTGAATGCAGAATTTTTTTGTCGTAATATAACATTTTATGCATGTTTTAATAAGACATCACAATAAACATTAAGCTGTTTTTTTTTGTTTTTGTCATTTATAATCAAAATATCATAACTTACGTCCACTTTAGTCCGCCTAAACACCCCTGAAACCTCGATGCCTGCATCTCAACATCCAATCAAAAACAGGTGAACAGATGAACAGTCACTGCCTTATGGGAAGAAAACAATATGGAAGAAAAGATGTGTCGACGCTTTAGTTCATCAAGACTTTAAGTTAACCATTTTAACTTAATTTGCACCAGGTCCTGTCCTGGAAGAGTAAACTCCCACTGCAAACCATCATGCGCTTGCTGCAAGTACTGGTGCCACAGGTGGAGAAGATCTGCATCGACAAGTAAGAGGAGAGTTAGTCGTCGATCGGTGCGTGTGGTTTGATGTGGAACATGACGAGGTGTTTCTTTCCTCAGGGGTCTGACGGATGAATCGGAGATCCTGAAGTTTCTTCAGCATGGCACTCTCGTGGGTCTGCTTCCCGTTCCCCATCCCATCCTCATCCGCAAATACCAGGCCAATGCGGGAACGGCCATGTGGTTTCGCACGTACATGTGGGGAGTCATTTACTTGCGGTTAGTGTGACACTTCAGTCTGTGGTCAGTTTTTTTATGGTTTTGTTTTTTTCTTTATTTGAAAGGGGACAGTGTACAATAATCAGCATTAAAACAATGTAAATGTACCCCGAGTTAGCTAAAAAGAGTTAGCCCCAGCCAGATGTAACACAGCCAGCCTTAAAGATAATCACAGCTATAAAATCACAAGGTAAAAAGTTCAAACGTATTTAAATTGTATTTTATCTCTTTTTTTTTCTCATGTGATTTAGTTTATTTTTTATTTGATTTATTTGATTTCATTAGAGGGTAAAAACATTTTCCCATTGATTTCGTAGTAAGAGCAAGTGTGATATGTGTGACTGTGGCACGTTGAGTGAGTTTTCACTGTAATACACTGAGTTTGACACGGTTTCTCCTCTCACTCCAGTAACGTGGATCCTCCGATCTGGTACGACACCGACGTGCGCCTCTTCGAGATCCAGAGGATGTAGAGATGATCCGCAGACCTCATCTGGCTTTAACCCGTTCCCCTTCCCCAGAGAAGAGACTGTGAGCCGCCCGCCAGCTCTGGCTGCTGTTCAGGTGACAACACGTCTATATATAAACCATACGCAGCCCAGACACGTGCAACTCTCTCTCACTGTGGTTTTTATAGGAATCAAGTGCTTATTATAAGAAGGAATGCTATTTATAGCATCGGAATCATTTCTAGGAAGCTGTTAGAAGTTATCAAGCGTTGACAAAGACCTTTGGATTGTATTAATATCACCACAAGAGGGCGATACTGCTGAATCCTATTGTGTTTTTTTTTTTACTTGTTGGAACATTTACAGGTGAAACTCGAAAAATTTGAATATCATGCAAAAGTTTATGTATTTCAGTAATTCACATCAAAAGGTGAAACTAATATATTTAGTATAACTATATACATATGCATGATTATACTTTTCAGAGGGCCGGCATTTCTGTATTTAAAATCCTTTTTTTATTGATTTCATGTAATATTCTAATTTTCTGAGATGTTGAATTTGGGGTTCAAAGCCATAATCATCAAAATTATAACTTTTGCACGATATTCACATTTTTTGAGTTTCCATAACTATATTTTCACTAGTCTAGCTGGAATGAAGAATAACTGGAGGAAAATCAAAAGCTGGTTTAGATGAATTCCACAAGTATTCATGTGTATCATGAAAATGTACAAAAAAATGTTGTTTCCAAAGTATTATATAGCAGTCGTTTGATGGTATATCAATATCTCTATTTTTGTCTGCATATCAGTTTTGCTAATGAGATCGTGTAAATATCGCTTGATGTTTGAAGTAGAACTACTGGCTACATATATGAAAAATATGATAAACCATCAAATGTTGTCAAAAGGCAGAAAGATTGGCTTGTGGTTTTTGAATTCCTGCATATGTTCATCATATTGTTTAAAGTGCCGATAACTGTAAACCGAATGTTTCTCTTGATTTGTGTATTTATAAGAGAGCTTGTGGAGCAGATCAAGACATTGCATTTGTACATGTGTTTTAATGTTTGTGTATTTGTGCAAAATTTGTCCCAATATATTGAGAGGATATAGAGTACAAAAAAGAAGTTTCTCACTGTGTCACGTTTTTGTGTTCAGACTTCATTTATTCACATGAATAAGAGCATAAGTAAAACAGGGGGAGTACAGCAATATGTGTGCTCATTGTAATCTGGGTACATAGTGACCAGAATAAACAGAAACTGGGAATGAGAAGGCAAGATCTCTGGGATTGCTTCCTCAGGATTTCACTGCATTGCTAACACCTGTAACAGGGGCCATATTTCAGAAAATATTTATCCACTTATTAAAAAGGGGATCTCCACACACACACACACACACACACACACACACACACACACTCACACTAACACATACACATCGTTGTGTTATCCAATAAAAATCCAGTACAAAATGTCACTTTCAACTAAACAAAAATATACTAAAAATATATATATTTTTCACTGTGCATAAGCTCGTACAGTTCATGATTGGTCAGCTGGGTTATGAGGTGAGGCACACCTCGAACAGACTGGCCACTGAGTGCAACCGGTAGAAGATCCCGAACGGCATCCCGATATTCACCGCAACCGCCCACGTTTGAAACTTGAAAATGTCCGATCCGACGGTGTCGTCGAACTGAGGCCGGGCTCCGAAGGCAGGGATGATCCAGAGCTACAAAACACACATGCAACGTACAGAATCAGAATATAAAACGGGTCTGACTGACGTTTTAAAGACACAATAGTCTAGGATGCATTCAGAACAAACAAAACAAAGAGTTTTGATGACAGGCTTTTCAAAATTAAGACAAAAATAGACAGTGGAACCATCGTTAAAATGATCGAGGTGACTTCTCCGCCTCCAGCGTCTTCTAAGGCGCTGTTTACACTTGGGATTAAGATGCGTTTTGGTGGATCGGATCACAAGTGGACGAGGGAGACACGCTCCCTGTATTTAACGTCGTCCACTTGTGATCCGATCGACCAAAACGCATCTTAATCCCAGGTGTCAACAGGTCCTAATTTTAAGATTTGTGTAACAAATAAATAATAATGTAAAAGAATGCATGGGTACATTTAATGAAAAAATGTGTGTATCCCCCCCTAAAGTTCCTTGCAGCCCGAAATTTTCGAATTTTGTTTATGACGGACAAAAGTTTCTGAGGCAGTGTGTAAACCCGATTGACACAACGTGAGGTCGTAGGCTATTTAATTTTTAACGTGCGAAAATCTCGGACTCAGTGTTCAAGGAGCTTAACTTAATAAAAAAATCTAGTGTCAGATAACATCCCTTGCACACTGAGGCTATGTTTACACAGAGACGATCTGAAGAGAAAATGCAAAAGTGGCGTTGCGTTATCACTTTTTATTCTGCGTTTAGGCGAGCGTTATGAGGGGGAAATCTGCGTGACGCAAAAGTGTGTGAAATTGGATGTAGTGTGCACTCCAGGCGCTAGGTGGCGATGTGGAGCACTGCCACACAACAACACCAATATCTGAGAATAGGTTGTACAACTGCTGAAAAGACTAGTATGTTTATCAGCGCTGCGAGGGCAACTTGAAGGTCCGACGTATGGAAATAATCCGACATGTTGGTGGTTTATTCGAACACAACCCGCATTTTTTTATGACGGATGAAAGTTTCGGAGGCAGTGTGTAAACGCAATTGAGGTCGTATTTATTTTTTAACGTATGAAAATTAAAGGCTCAGTGTGCAAGGACCTTACCTCAATAAAAAGTATCAAGGGTCAGATACGTACAATGACAGTCTGTGAAGTAAACTAAACGCTATTGGCTATTTGAAAAGGAGGCGGAGCCATTCAATATGTCCCGCCTTAGCTTCCTGTTTCAGTGGAAATTACGCGTAATCAACGCATCAAACAAAGCTGCGCGTTTCAAGACACTTCAGTGGGACTTAATAATGCTTAAAAAGCATCAAGGGTCAGATACTCACAATGACGTTGCAGAGCAACAGGAATGCGCAGATCTCCTTTAGGATCCTCCTCTTCCAGGAGAGGCGACCCTGAAGGATCCCCAGCGGGATGGGTAATGTGTGAGCCGGGATGATCGAGCTGCTCCTCCTCTCCGGGTCTCTCTCTCTCACGGCCATGACGTTGGCGAAGACGGTGCTGGTCTCCGTCTCGTTAAACGGCTCCCGGTGGAGGCCCTTGATGATGAAGGCGTTCTGTAGACACAACTGGATCACGGTCAGGATAGCGCAGGCCAGGTTGAGCCCGTTCGTGCTCCCCATGACCCCTGACGCCGTAATCGCGACGATTAAGAAGTAACAGATGAGGAACTGTCCTAAAGACGCTCCTACAAGAAGCCCAACATCCAGACTCCTCGTTGGGTTCTTCCCCGACACTTGCTCCCTCTTATCCATGCGGAAAATCACACAACCGATTAGACATGTGATGCACATGAGAATGATGGCAACTAAGTTCATTATATAATGCATTCTTAACGCTCCCTCCGTCTTTTTCGGGTCTCCTTTGGCCACGTCCACCTCGTAAACCACGAATGTCGCCAGACCCGCCACTAGGATGACCAGACCCGCCAGTGGCCCAATCAGGACGTCCCACGGGCTGAAGTGCAGCTTGTGACTGTGGTGTTCATCCATCTTGCGGCCCACGTTCTTCCACATGACGTAGGCCAGGGCGGAGGCGAAGAGGCTGTACTCGATGTTGAAGGGGTACAGGTAGTAAAAGGTCTTCTCGAAAACATCACACATGTCATGGATACACTGGCATTCGCTGTCTCCAGCGCGGCCTGAAAAAAGCAAGAAAGCAGAGAACGTCAAAAGGATGTACGTATAGCCAAATTAAGCATATCAATCAGACAGTCGGGCCACATCTGGGCCGTGTGGATTTCATGCGTATACCGGATGTGGGCCGGATCTGGGCCGACACTACTGGGCAATGAATGAGGTTTGTTTGAGAATTGCTTGTAAGCCTCAGTGCAAGCCAATAACAAACTGAAATGGTCTTGATTTTAACGGTAAAAGACTGTAAAAATGCTACGGTGAAAAACTGTTAATTGGTTAGCAGAAAGTTTCTGTACTATATACGGTGAACAACTGTGATAGATCTAACCGTACATTTTACAGTAAAATTTTACTTCACGTTTGATGTATTTTTGTTGAAATAACTGTTTCTTCATAGTTTTTTCTAATCGGTTATGTACATTAGGGTTTTATGTTACATGTAATGTTGTTAAATTAATGTTTATTCCATGATGGTGTTTAGTGTTTGTGTGAATTACGCTGAATTTACGCAGCTTCTATATATTAGTATTAACTTTCTCAGCGTGTGGAAAAGCTGTTTGTGATGAGCTGTGATTGATCATGTGACTCTCATCACCGCTGTGATTGGTGGTTGTCAGTTTATTACTATGGTACAAAACAGATATTAGTACTTCAATAATTCAGTAAATTAACATTATATCAGATAATGAAATAAGTTTTTTTTACTGTAAATTTAAGTTAAGTCTGTAAAACCTAAAATGTTGCTACCGTATTTTTTTTACCGTAAATTTCTGGTAGCTGTTTTTTTAACGTAAATTTCTGGTAGCTGTTTTTTACCGTAAATTTCTGGTAGCTGTTTTTTACTGTAAATTTCTGGTAGCTGTTTTTTACCGTAAATTTCTGGTAGCTGTTTTTTTACCGTAAATTTAAAGTTTCTTTTTCCTTTTACTGTGTACTTTGGATGCTCTTTCTATTAATACCACATAAGTATGCAGGTGTGCATTTGCTGATGTCAAGCACCTTGTATGGTGACGTTGAAGCTGTGGCCGTTGTTCGAGGAACCGTTGGACGAAGGGTCCATTGGAGCCACTGTTTGATGGAGCGACTCTTCAGTCACAGCCGTCATCCACACCATGAGGTTCGTAGACAAGGTCAACATCAGGCCACATCTACAACAAGAGAGAGAGGAAATATTACTTTACAGTAACACTAGAAGCATGTGAGTAGGTTTCCTATCAAAACCAAACATTTCCTTGAGCTAACTTTATAGTGTGTACTCATTGCTTCACACAACTCTACAGTCAATGGGCTTGAAGTGTCGGTTACAAACAGATCGTTTCCTTCACGGATCTGAAAGGGTGTGATCATTTGCCTAGATTTGTCAGACTTTCCCATTAATTTCTCTCCCTGACTTCATGATGAGGTAACGATGGCAGGCGACAAGGAAATAAAATGACTAAACCATATAACAACCCAAACTTTATCTTGAAACCGCATTGATAAAAATGATTCTGTGGTGATGTAAATGCTACGGAAAAAAACTAATGTAATTTCTACATGAAAAAGTTAGTTCAGGGAATAATAATAATAAAAAAGTAAATCTAATTTAATTGAGTAACCTATATTGGTACTCAATTCAAGCTTGTAGAAGCTAAAGTATAAATATAAACGATATAAAATTAAATAAAACCTACTCAACTTTTTGTTATACTGGTGTTCCCATCATGCACTGGGGCATTAATAATTAATAAGGTTGCTACTCAAAAACGATCTATCGAATGTTACCGTCATTGTGTACCAAGTATTGTGGTCTCTGTGTTTGGGTGCCATGTTACTTCTATTATGTAGATACAGAATGGATTTTATACAATATCTATTGTATTATTTACTTAGATGTTTCTAAGTAAAGCATACACTTTAAAAGTGTGGTTTAATTCAGTGTTATATTGTTTGAGTGAAACTTTAATTTAGTTAAATTTACTTAACTTAGTTAAGTAGATGTTACTTAATTCTATATGTGAAATTAAATATAATTATATTTGCTTAATTACTTCAATTAAATGTCAAATGAATGTTAAGTTCCATAGTAAGTATTTTTTTACTTTATAATAACAGGTTATACAGAGCAGTAGCTGTAAAATGTATGTTTGTAAATGTGTTAGTGCAAATTGTTACGAGGATTTTATTAAGTAAATCCTACAAGTTATTTTTTTTCAGTGCAAGTGTCACGATTAGCCACGCACTGCCTGGGTGATTACGGACTCCATTTCCCATTATGCATCTCCCTGGACTGATTACACCATACACCTGCACTGCACTGATTACACACACACCTGCACTGCACTGATTACACACACACACCTGCACCTCATGTTCAAACACTCATTTAAGCCACACTCACACAACACTCTGGGTTAAGTCTTGTTTTGTTGCTGTTTTCCCTGTGTTTATCTGCCTGTTGTGACCTTGTCTGTTCCTGATCTTCTGCCTGCCCTGATATCTTGCCTGTTTGTTGACCGGTTTTGCCTGATCTTCTCTGCTGTGTTTGCTGGTGTATGACCCTTGCCTGGTGAATGACCCTTGCCTGGTGTATGACCCTTGCCTGGTGAATGACCCTTGCCTGGTGTATGACCCTTGCCTGGTGAATGACCCTTGTCTGGTGAATGACCCTTGCCTGGTGAATGACCCTTGCCTGATGAATGACCCTTGCCTGGTAAATGACCCTTGCCTGATGAATGACCCTTGCCTGGTGAATGACCCTTGCCTGGTGAATGACCCTTGCCTGATGAATGACCCTTGCCTGGTGTATGACCCTTCCCTGGTGAATGACCCTTGCCTGGTGAATGACCCCTTGCCTGGTGAATGGCCCTTGCCTGGTGAATGGCCCTTGACTGGTGAATGGCCCTTGCCTGGTGTATGGCCCTTGCCTGGTGAATGACCCTTGCCTGGTGAATGACCCTTGCCTGGTGTATGGCCCTTGCATGACCCTAGCCTGGTGAATGACCCCTTGCCTGGTAAATGGCCCTTGCCTGGTGTATGGCCCTTGCCTGGTGTATGGCCCTTGCCTGGTGAATGACCCTTGCCTGGTGAATGACCCTTGCCTGGTGTATGGCCCTTGCCTGGTGAATGACCCTTGCCTGGTGAATGACCCTTGCCTGGTGAATGACCCTTGCCTGGTGTATGGCCCTTGCATGACCCTAGCCTGGTGAATGACCCCTTGCCTGGTAAATGGCCCTTGCCTGGTGAATGACCCTTGCCTGGTGTATGGCCCTTGCCTGGTGAATGACCCTTGCCTGGTGAATGACCCTTGCCTGGTGTATGGCCCTTGCCTGGTGAATGACCCTTGCCTGGTGAATGACCCTTGCCTGGTGTATGGCCCTTGCATGACCCTAGCCTGGTGAATGACCCCTTGCCTGGTGTATGGCCCTTGCCTGGTGTATGGCCCTTGCCTGGTGAATGACCCTTGCCTGGTGAATGACCCTTGCCTGGTGAATGACCCTTGCCTGGTGTATGGCCCTTGCATGACCCTAGCCTGGTGAATGACCCCTTGCCTGGTAAATGGCCCTTGCCTGGTGAATGACCCTTGCCTGGTGTATGGCCCTTGCCTGGTGAATGACCCTTGCCTGGTGAATGACCCTTGCCTGGTGTATGGCCCTTGCCTGGTGAATGACCCTTGCCTGGTGAATGACCCTTGCCTGGTGAATGACCCTTGCCTGGTGAATGACCCTTGCCTGGTTTATGGCCCTTGCATGACCCTAGCCTGGTGAATGACCCCTTGCCTGGTAAATGGCCCTTGCCTGGTGAATGACCCTTGCCTGGTGTATGGCCCTTGCCTGGTGAATGACCCTTGCCTGGTGAATGACCCTTGCCTGGTGTATGGCCCTTGCCTGGTGAATGACCCTTGCCTGGTGAATGACCCTTGCCTGGTGTATGGCCCTTGCATGACCCTAGCCTGGTGAATGACCCCTTGCCTGGTGAATGACCCCTTGCCTGGTAAATGACCCTTGCCTGGTGTATGGCCCTTGCCTGGTGAATGACCCTTGCCTGGTGAATGACCCTTGCCTGGTGTATGGCCCTTGCCTGGTGAATGACCCTTGCCTGGTGAATGACCCTTGCCTGGTGAATGACCCTTGCCTGGTGAATGACCCTTGCCTGGTGAATGACCCTTGCCTGGTGTATGGCCCTTGCATGACCCTAGCCTGGTGAATGACCCCTTGCCTGGTAAATGGCCCTTGCCTGGTGAATGACCCTTGCCTGGTGTATGGCCCTTGCCTGGTGAATGACCCTTGCCTGGTGAATGACCCTTGCCTGGTGAATGACCCTTGCCTGGTGAATGACCCTTGCCTGGTGAATGACCCTTGCCTGGTGAATGACCCTTGCCTGGTGAATGACCCTTGCCTGATGAATGACCCTTGCCTGGTGTGAATGACCCTTGCCTGGTGTGAATGACCCTTGCCTGGTGTGAATGACCCTTGCCTGGTGACTACTCTGTTTAATATAGACAAGCTGCACTTGGATCTGAAGGACTCCTACGCTTCGTAACAGCAAGGACTCACCGTGTGATGTTTTGCTGTATCTGTACGCAGTCTTTTGCGTGGACCCAGAGGACGTATGTCTGGAATATGGAAGAGAGTTTATTTAAATGATCTATAAACAGAAGAATGAATAACCTAAAAGAACAGGAAATGTTCTTCATACCTGGACAATGACAAACAGAGCTTGCACAGTAGGGAACACGATTTTCACAGGCAAATCACAGTGGATTCGACCCACGTAAAAAATTATCTTGAAAATATCCATGATTACACTGCAGACGCCAAACAGAACCAGTCCAGCTGATGAAGACACAAGCACAATATAAGCACTTCAAACCAAACCAGTCAAACCAAAAATTATTCAGTCACCAGATATAATTTGTGATATTTTTTTACTAGTGTGTGAAGGACACAATAGTTAATTTATGTAAGTGAGGAGAGCAAAATAAAACTGTGACATTAAACCCAAACTTCTTCATACAGAGACTACCAGTGACATTTATACAAATTTGGGACCAAAAATGATTCGGACACTTTGAGCTGAACATGTTTTGCTGAAGTGTTTTTTCTTTAATTGCTAATGCTCTTTTTACACACAGACTGAACAGAATGAAGCATTGCTTGGTCATCGGTTGATCTAAACTGGTATTATCTAATTGTGTAGTTAAATTTAACAGCTGACAGATATTCAACATAATTTATCTGTGAGAGTTTAACAGAAAGACGGACAAAACCAGTGAAATATCAACTGACTCTGAGTCATATTTAATTACCATTTTCTAAACTATAGCGGATAAACTCTGATAATGTGAGAAATGTTGAAGGTGTCTGAATAAACTTTGGTTTTACTATAGATGTAAAAACAACCCAAATGTTCTTTCTGAAATCTTTAATGTAATTTAATTTGATTCCATTCAACGCCATTTGTCAGAGCCGGATTTGATGGTACGAATGAAGTCTTACCTCTCAGCCAAACCGGTCCAGCGTGACTGTCTTTATACAGCACTGCTCGATACACCCGAGAAGTGTGGACTTTGTAGTAAACCATCCATACGGTGGTGAGGATGACTAGTAAGATGAGGAAAATCAGAAGATGAGAAGAAGAGATCTGGATCTTGTTGAAGACACTTCCGCTCACGATGGCGATTCCCAGGAGTAGGATATTTAAGGAGATGAACCCAGACAGAAGCCATCCCCAGTTTCGCCCCTTCTCTACTGTTTTTAACCAGCCATGGGCAAGAACCGGGCTGGCCATCTCTCCATGGGAACACTATGAAAAAATTATGGGAAAAAAAATTAATGCCAGAAATTTACAGTAAAAAAGAAAAATGACTGCCAGAAAAAATACGGTAGCAACATTTTAGGTTTTACAGACTTAAATTTACAGTAAAAAAAACACGTTTTTTATTATCTGATATAATGTTAATTTACCAATCTATTGAAGGACTAATATCTGTTTTGTACCATAGTAATACACTGAAAACCACCAATCACAGCGGTGATGAGAGTCACATGATCAATCAAAGCTCATCACAAGCTGAGAAAATGAATACTAATACAGTATATTGAAGATGCACAGTCATTCACATAAACACTAAACACCATCATGGAATAAACATTAATTTAACGGCATTAAATGTAACATAAAACCCTAAAGTACATAACTGATAGGGAAAACTATAAAGAAACAGTTATTTCAACAAAAATACATCAAATGTGAAGTGTCGCGCAGGGAGTTGTGGGAATGCCAATTTACGTTTTTTTACTGTAAATTATACAATGACTTTTTCTTTATCACTTCCAAAAACTGTAAATTTAACGATATTTTACCATAAAATGTACGGTTAGATCTATCACAGTTATTCACCGTATCTAGTACAGAGACTTTCTCTTAACCAATTTACAGTTTTTCCACCGTATCATTTTTACAGTCTTTTACCTTAAAAATCACGATAATTGGTACTAACTTGGATGGTGGATATCTGGTTCTCGATGGCTTCAAGGTCTTCCTTGGTCGTCATGTTGATTGAGTTAGAAGAGCTGTCCATAAGAAAACACAAGTAAAGTTGCAATTGAGTCCAAGTTGCAAAGAGTCTTTTGGATTAATAGAGTATGACTCATGTGAAGATCAGTTGTCAAGCCAAATAATTTGAAGAAGTCTAGCTTCCTCATGCTGTACTGTATATATACTTGTCTTGAACCCGCATCTAACCAGTCTCCTCCCCTCTCTTCCACTTACGTGTAGTCCTGCGTCGGTCCCTCATCGGAAGGAGACCTGCATCCTCAAATCTGACTCAACAATATTGGAAATTTAAAAATAATTCACCTTTGCTTGCACTGGACCAGGGCCAGCCAATGGCCCTCAACTATTGTGATAACAGTGTTTAACAAGAGCGCTACCTGTACTACCGCCACTCTCTCGGTGTGTTTGGTGACGAAGGAAACAGAGCTGAGGGTTTCTGATCAGAAGTTCATGAGTCATCAACAAATAGTACGCTTTTTGTTAACCTCAGTCATATCTGTTTTCAAAATATTAAGCCTTTATTTACTCAGCTTCTCGGGATCCTTGCAATACTAAGCCTCACCCGATTTCATTGTAAATGTTTGAATGCATTTGTTCAATTTGAGATGAATTGTGCCATTGTTTCTTTTGTGACCTATGAGTGCTATGCATTAATGGCGATTATTAATGTTAACACCATGCACCAATATTTAAAGCAGCATTATTATTCATGCTATAGTTGGTATTTATATATTCACATTTAATAATTTAACAGTTTTAGTGGATCCGTAAGCATTTCAAGAGTAAACATAGTACACACTAAACAAATGATATGAGCAATAAGTTATGACGACATATGTTTTGCAGTCAAGTCACTATTTATATAGCGCTTTTAACAATATTGATTGTTTCAAAACAGCTTTACAGTGATAATAGGAAATTACAGTAACACTTTACAAGGTTCATTAGTTAACATGAACTAAGAATGATGAATGAACAATACTTCTACAGCATTTATTAATCTTAGTGAATGTTCATTTCAACATTTACTAATACATTATTAAAATCAAAGGTTGTGTTTGTAAAACATTATTAATGCTTTGTGAACAAACAATGAACAGCTGTATTTTTACTAACATTAACAAAGATGAATAAATACTGTAACAAATGCTTTTTGCTCATTGTTAGTTCATGTTAGTTAATACATGTTATCAAATAAACCGTATTGTAAAGTGTTACCGTTTTTACATTGCTTTAACTCATCAAAAGTTTGCAATTTTCAACTTTTAAAAAAAAGTTAATTTTCTTTAAGTAATGTAATTTAAGTTGAAATGACTTAAACATCTAAGTTGATTGTACTTAAAAAAAATGAATGCATGCTTTCATTATATTTAATTATATTTCATTATACAATACTTTTATTCAGTTAGCAGATGCATTAAAAAAAGCATTTACAAGATAGTAGTATAACACAAGTTGTTACTTTTAGTGTCCTTCACTTACCATGAATAGAAACCTCTGGCCTTCTGAGGAGCGTCCCACTTCATGGCGTATATATTCACTTGCCGACACTATGATTTACTGTAGTAGCGCTGAAGGACCTGTAACCTGTCAGACACAAATTATTAGAAAAAATCAACATCTAGGACACAATGTGCAATTAAATAATAAATCTTCAAACATCGGTGGAGCTGTGTGTGATAATGCCAGTAATGGGACATCGTGAAATAAATGCCATGCATATATAACCCCTGTAAATAACATTATGCAATTATTAATTCACGTGTCAATGGTAGTAACTCACAGAGGATATATAATAATAATAATTCCTTACATTTAAAGGTAGAACTATAACAGCATTAATATGAAGAAAATGGCATGTCTAATGTAACGTGCATCCGTATTTCATGTTGAAACATGAGCATTTAGTGAATATTTGGCCACTAAAGCTACAAAAACAATATTTCCATAACAAAATATCAGAGATTATGAACCCACTTTAAACACACAAAAAAAGGTTTGAAATATACAATACATATATATTTCAAACCTTTTTTTGAGTGTGTGCAAAATGTTTGTTTGTGTGTCCTGAAAAGTGGGTTCTTATATATATATATACAGTACTGTGCAAAAGTTTTAGATCGGTAAGATTTTTTATGTTTTTAAAGGAAGTCTTTTCTGCTCACCAAGGCTGCAATTATTTGATAAAAAAAAACAAAAAAAAACAGTAATATTGTGAAATATTATTACAATTTAAAACAGCTGTTTTCTATGTGAATATATAGTGAAGTGTAATTTATTCCTGTGATCAAAGCTGAATTTATCATCATCATTACTCCAGTCTTCAGTGTCACATGATCCTTCAAAAATCAGTATAATATGATGATTTGATGATCAAGAAACATTTATGATTATTATCAGTGTTGAAAACAGTTTTTTTACATTTTTATTTCATGATGCTATGATGAATAGAAACTAAAAAAGAACAGCATTTATCTGAAATCTAAAGCTTTTGTAACATTAAACTCTACCCTTCAAAAGTTTGGGGTCAGTAAGAATTTAAATTTTATTTTTGGGGGGAAGAAATATAATAAATCAATACTTTTATTCATCAAGGATGAGTTAAACTGATCAAAAGTTACAGTAAAGACATTTATAATGTTAGAAAATATTCTATTTTAAATAAACGCTGTTCTTTTGAACTTTCTATTCATCAAAGAAGTTTGAAAAAAAAATTACACAACATTTTTTTAACATTGAAAATAATAATGAATGTTTCTTGATCATCAAATCATCATATTAGAATGATTTCTGAAGGATCATGTGACACTGAAGACTGGAGTAATGATGATGAAAATACAGCTTTGATCACAGGAATAAATTACACTTTACAATTCACATAGAAAACAGCTGTTTTAAATTGTAATAATATTTCACAATATTACTGTTTTTTTTGTTGTTTTTTTTATCAAATAATTGCAGCCTTGGTGAGCAGAAGAGACTTCTTTTAAAAACATAAAAAATCTTACCGATCTAAAACTTTTGCACAGTACTGTATATATATATATATATATATATATATATATATATATATATATATATACACTCACCGGCCACTTTATTAGGTACACCTGTCCAACTGCTCCTTAACACTTAATTTCTAAGCAGCCAATCACATGGCGGCAACTCAGTGCATTTAGGCATGTAGACATGGTCAAGACAATCTCCTGCAGTTCAAACCGAGCATCAGTATGGGGAAGAAAGGTGATTTGAGTGACTTTGAACGTGGCATGATTGTTGGTGCCAGAAGGGCTGGTCTGAGTATTTCAGAAACTGCTAATCTACTGGGATTTTCACGCACAACCATCTCTAGGGTTTACAGAGAATGGTCCGAAAAAGAAAAAACATCCAGTGAGCGGCAGTTCTGTGGGCGGAAATGCCTTGTTGATGCCAGAGGTCAGAGGAGAATGGCCAGACTGGTTCGAGCTGATAGAAGGGCAACAGTGACTCAAATAACCACCCGTTACAACCAAGGTGGGCAGAAGAGCATCTCTGAACGCACAGTACGTCGAACTTTGAGGCAGATGGGCTACAGCAGCAGAAGACCACACCGGGTGCCACTCCTTTCAGCTAAGAACAGGAAACTGAGGCTACAATTTGCACAAGCTCATCGAAATTGGACAATAGAAGATTGGAAAAACGTTGCCTGGTCTGATGAGTCTCGATTTCTGCTGCGACATTCGGATGGTAGGGTCAGAATTTGGCGTCTACAACATGAAAGCATGGATCCATCCTGCCTTGTATCAACGGTTCAGGCTGGTGGTGGTGGTGTCATGGTGTGGGGAATATTTTCTTGGCACTCTTTGGGCCCCTTGGTACCAATTGAGCATCGTTGCAACGCCACAGCCTACCTGAGTATTGTTGCTGACCATGTCCATCCCTTTATGACCACAATGTACCCAACTTCTGATGGCTACTTTCAGCAGGATAATGCGCCATGTCATAAAGCTGGAATCATCTCAGACTGGTTTCTTGAACATGACAATGAGTTCGCTGTACTCAAATGGCCTCCACAGTCACCAGATCTCAATCCAATAGAGCATCTTTGGGATGTGGTGGAACGGGAGATTCGCATCATGGATGTGCAGCCGACAAATCTGCGGCAACTGTGTGATGCCATCATGTCAATATGGACCAAACTCCCTGAGGAATGCTTCCAGCACCTTGTTGAATCTATGCCACGAAGAATTGAGGCAGTTCTGAAGGCAAAAGGGGGTCCAACCCGTTACTAGCATGGGGTACCTAATAAAGTGGCCGGTGAGTGTATATTGAAATATATAAAGCATTTAAACTTGCTGTGGTTGTCAAACATTAGTGGATCATGTCAATAGTTAAAGGATATTCTTGATGAACATGATGTTCATGTGTCCACTAAAACCACTAGGTCATTGCAAAAATGGCTCGTAAGAGAAAAGGCAGTTTTTAACTTTTTAACGTGCTGGACTGTGACGCTATTTTCTTCTGGAAACAAACGTTGTTGCATTATCTTCCTGTTATCTCTGTAAAGCTGCTTTGAAAATTCACTTTTAATCTGTATTGTAAAAAGCGCTACATAAATAAAGGTGACTTGACTTAAACAACATCATAGTTTTGCCTATGCTGTTTATGAATATGTGTGTATGTTTTGAGAGCAGAAAGTATTTCTTTCATCAGATAATGTTTTATTTTGAATCCCAAAATGGGAGAAAGATTGCGTTTGTGAGGACGGAGCCGACACCACACCCTAACGAGCTGCAAAAATATTATATATAATATAAATATTATGATGAACTTGACTTCATGTGCCCACTAAAAATCACTAAACATCATATCACTTGCATCATTTCACTTCTTATGTTTTGGGGGCAACTTTAATTGTACTAATAATCTATTTGTTGTGATGTCAGTCTGTGTTCCCCTGTC
Source organism: Semotilus atromaculatus (assembly GCA_031834385.1). Lineage (NCBI taxonomy): Eukaryota > Metazoa > Chordata > Actinopteri > Cypriniformes > Leuciscidae > Semotilus > Semotilus atromaculatus. The sequence goes on from JAULUF010000050.1 coordinate 17,749,011, forward strand.
TTTTCATGTTTAGCAGGTCCCTGTCATGTTTGTTGGTCTCCCCATGTGTTTCATATTAACCACTCCTCCTTGTTATCTTGTTTGGCCTTGTATTTAAGCCCTGTGTTTAAGGTTTGATAATCGTTTCTCTAAATACCCGGCTATGTGTAAACGTAGCCTTAGTCCAGTCTTTGTGAGTTCTTGTGTGTGATGTTATAGTGTTGATATTGGTTGTTCTGTCCCTGAGTCCTGTTTCTTGCCCTGAGTTTGTAAAGTTTGAAGTTTAGTTAATAAAGTGTGCTGCATTTGGATCCTGCTTCCTCCATTGCTTCAACCAATTTATAACACTATTAAACAACATAATAGTTTTGCTTAATGCGGCTTATGAATATATGTGTGTGTGTTTTGGGAACAGGGCTCTTTTGCAAGAAAGTCTGGTTTAACTTTATTTTGAAGGTCACTTTAACCCATTCTGTTGACTATAAGTAGTGTTGCACCTTCATGTCTAAGAGTATTATAAGTAGAGCATTAGTAGACTGGTTTAGGGCTAGAATAAATTGACATGTACAGGTGAAACTCAAAAAATTTGAATGCCATGCAAAGGTTATAATTTTGGCTCACAGATTATGAAAACCCCAAATTCAAAATCTCAGAAAATGAGAATATTACATAAAAAAATAAAAAAAGGATTTTAAATACAGAAATGTGGGCCTCTGAAAAGTATAATCATGCATATATATATATATATATATATATATATATATATATATATATATATATATATATATATATATATATATATATATATATAGTGATATATACTAAATATTAGTTTCACCTTTTAATTTGAATTACTGAAATCCATGAACTTTTGCACGATATTCAATTTTTTTTTTTAAATTCTTATAGTCAATATAATGTCTGATGGAGGACAACCACAATAAAGAGTTATCAGATTTTAAGCACAGTTATTATTAGACAGTCTACTAATACTCTAATGAGAGTTGACATGTAAATGCAAAGTTACTTATATAGTCAACAGAAAGTCTAAACTAAGGGACCATCAAAATAAAATGTTAGCGAAAGTCTTTCTTTCATCGGATAATGTATTATTTTGAATCCCCAAATGGGAGAAAGATTGCATTTCTGTGAGGACCGATCCGAAGCCACACCCTCGCGAACAGAGCGCGCGTCCGACGTGTCCTTGGAAACTCCGCGCGTCTCGAGCGCGCAGCACGGGTTCAGTCCTGAAGCACAGCGCGCGCGTGGAAGAGTGGAAGAGTGATGGAGGCTGAGGTTCGAGATCACCATGAATGACAAATACCACAAGGCAGCTCGGGATGGCTACCTCGATCTGCTAAAGGAAGCGACGCGCAAGGACCTCAATGCGCCGGACGAGGATGGCATGACGCCCACGCTTTGGGCTGCGTACCACGGCAACCTTGACGCGCTGCGGATGATCGTCGCGAGAGGGTAAGACTGCGCGTCATGCCCCGCGTTTACAGTCGCATTCGCAGCCTGGGGTTGCTCGCAACTTTAACTTGAGCTGAAGTCTCGAACCCGCATGTTTGCGCGCGTGCATTATTACTCACACAGTCACAATATTATCATCATCATCACAACCGGGTGATTCTTCACGACGCTTGATGACTTTATTGGGTTAATTGGGTGTGCAGTTCTCAGTCTCCAATCTACTTCCTTAAATCTGTACTCGTCGTGATGTTTATGGTAGTTTTATGTTACATTTCAGTTTGGCCATTACTGAGGTCATATTAACATGACACCATAAATGATTAGGTTTATTCACTGTACAATGTTACATAAAGTTACCTGGTAATACTTACAATAAGGTACTTGTGATGTTTATTGTATTTTTATGTAATATTTAGATTATAGAGAACATTACTGAGGTCATCTTAACATGACACCAAAAATGATTAGGTTTGTTCACTGTACAACGTTTTATAAAGTTACCTGGTAACACGTTACAATATGGTTTATTTGTTAGCATTAGCATTAGTTAGCATGAAGTAATAATGAACTGCACATACAGAATTTATTAATCTTTTTTTTTTTTTTTTACATTTACTAATACTTTATTCAAATCTTGTTGGCATTAGTTGATCCACTGTGAACTGACATGAACAAACAATGAACAGCTGTATTTTTATTAACTGATGTTAAATTTTTTTTTAAAAAATACTGTAACAAATTGCTTATGGTTAGTTCATAATACATGAACTAATGTTAACTAATGAATGAACCTTATTGTAAAGTGTTACCAGTCACCCCAGAACATAACATATTTCTAACTGGTTTTATTAAGTCAAAAACATTATGTGAATCTGAATCTCAACACTTACTACATTTGATTACATCAACAAAAGCCATTTTTAAGAGTCGGGTAGGGGTATTTTTTGCCAGTTTTTGTGTTCCTGTGTGGTTTTGTACTGGTATTGTTTTCACTTATTTTTTGCCATTTTTCTATGTTTTTTGAGTTCCTGTAATTCTAGGAATCTTTGCTGGTATTTTTTCCCATGTTTTTGAGTTCCTGTGGTTCTAGTGATTGTTTTTTGTACTGGCATTTATTGCTGGGGGATTTTAAGTTCCTGTAGACTGGGAGAGCATGCCGGTAGCAACACCAAGGTCATAGGTTCGATTCCCTGTTAATGTATGGGCTGATTAAAAATGTATACCTTGAATGCACCCTAAGACGGATACACTGCCCTTGCTATTCTTTGTGGCCCTTAGTTGTTTGCAGTGTCACTTGAGTTGTTTTATCACTAAGGAGGCATTAACAATTCTACATGATTTGATGAAGGCCACTGTAATGCCGATTGAAGGCAGATAAAAGCGAAGGCTTTCATTAGAGCTGGCCTGGTTTGCTAGTGGCCCTTTATAAAAGCTCCTAATTGTCTGAAGTTCTGCGGGTCCTGAATGGATAATCGGACTCTTTGACCGTTGAAAGCCACTGTGATCTCCACATAAAGCAAAGCAAGCGTCACATTTCTGTATTAGAGCCAACTTATGCCCATGTACACATCGGGATTCAGTGATTAATCCCTTCATTTGGGTGTTTCGTCTCTGTAGTGATTAAGTTAAACCATGAAGCATGAATTCCCACGATAATGCCCAGAAAAAAGCTTTACAGTGCATGAGAACACAGTGTGACTCAAAGATTCATGCTATTAGAAGTTGAGGGACAGTACAATTATGGTAAAAATAGTAATGATACTAGAAATAGGTATTTATGTTGAGTGGCGAGGATCATAAAGATGTCATTTTGTTAAGTGATCTTCGGAGATAGCGTATGATATTATACAATAGTTCCAGTACGTTTATAATGTCATACATCTTATGATCTGACAGTGTTAGTGAGGTAAAAATGACAGGTCATAACTCACATAAGAGTACATGTCTGATTGTTTTGGATAAGGGTCTCTTATTTTATAGGACACTACATGGGATAAAATAAGTGATAGAAGTATTGGCATGCAAAAAATCAAGGTCAAGCGGGTTAGCGGGTCATAATCCGAGTTCTGGCCTGACCCATACAGCGCACAGCTGCCTTTGCTAACTGTGAAAACCTTGCAGCTTTTCTCATCGATAATGCATCAGTGCAAGGCTTCACCTGTCACACGTTCAATATTAATGAGGCTCAGCCACTAGTTGTAGAAAACAGAGAGATACAGTTGAGCTGTATTGTGAAAATTAGGGCTCTGCAAATCATATATATTGCATTGATACTTGTTACAATAATATATTCAAATTTTATTTGTGCGCTTCATTCATATAATTTTGAAAAACTCAGTTAAAGAAGAAGAAGAAATAAAACAACTCAAACTATAAAACCAGCATTTGTAAGTGCAGTAAGTCGCCTAGGATGGGTTTTACTGCCCAAGTTTCAATCTGAGTTTAGTTACAAGCAATCCAATTATCATATCCTAATGCATCCGATTGTATTGAGTCATAATGCAAAGTGTATCGTATAGCAAGTACTTATTACATCCATGCCGACCTCTAATGGAAATGAATGATCAAATTGAGAACTTGATTCAAATGATCTTTTTTTACAGTTGTACTCTGTATGTGTTTGTAGCAGATTTGAACAATTGTGTGCATTTTCTGTAATGAATAGTGATTAGCATGTCGTTTCTAGCGGTCAAATGATGGCATTAATTTCGAAATCAGCTTCTTTGTTGATCAGGCCTGTGGTTATGCAGGAATGTAGTGTGACATCACCTGAGCAACTATCATCCTCCCTAGTAAGGAGACACCTAGTGAGTTACTCTTATTCAGGCAGGAGATCATGTTGCAGATCCAGTGCTCTGGGTCGACATTAGCAGAGAAGATTACTGGCTTATATAAGAAAACATACTAAGATTCGCTTTATGAGATTGTGTTGCGTTATATAACACACCTGGTTGCTCTTTTATGACATTTGATGGTTTTAGATACGAAATATGCTGAGCCAGGTGTTTCGGTTTCATAGACCAATGCATTATTTACTGGCCTTCATGGATGACAAGCCAGAGCTGAAAACATAATCAAAAAATCATGGGATTGCCAGTGTGGTAATGGTAAAATTGATAATGACAGCCTTATCCAGTTTCACCTAACACATGAAAGTGTGAATTACGTTGCCATTTTATGTATTAAATATAACTTAGATAATATAACCTACAGTCAAACCAAAAATTATTCAGACACCAGATATAATTTTTGATATTTTTTTACTAGTGGGTGCAGGACACTATAGTTCATTTATGTAAGTGAGGAGAGCAAAATAAAGTAAACTGTGATATTATACCCAAAAATTCTTCATACAGAGACTACCAGTGACAATTATACAAAATTGGGACCAAAAATTATTCAGACATTTTGAGCTGATCATGTTTTGCTGAAGTGTTTTTTCTTTAATTGCTAATGCTCTTTTTACACACAGACTGAACAGAATGAAGCATTGCTTGGTAATCGGTTGATCTAAACTGGTATTATCTAATTGTGTAGTTAAATTTAACAGCTGACAGATATTCAACATAATTCATCTGTGAGAGTCTAACAGAAGGACGGACAAAACCAGTGAAATATATCAACTGACTCTGATTTCTTCTCATATTTTAATACCATTTTCAAAACCATAGCGAATAAACTCTGATAATGTGAGAAATGTTGAAGTCGTCTGAATAAATTTTCGTTTAAATGTATGTATATAAAAGCTGTGACATAGGTAACCTGGTTCATTTCTTCTTCTTTTTTTGACTAGTAGAAGTTCTGAATGGCCGGTAACTAAAAATTAAGTAGCCAAATTGGTCGGTGACTGAAAAAGGTCATTTCAAACCCTGTGCACAACCTATATTATAGGGTCATTGGTGCCCAATCCTGTTCCTGGAGATCTAACCACCTGCAGAGTTCAGATCCAACACACCTGTCTGTAATTATCAAGCGCTCCTGAAGATCTTAATTATCTGGTTCAGTTGTGTTTGATCAGGGTTGGAGCTGAGCTTGGCAGGAAGGTAGATCTCCAGTAACAGGATTACTAGTTTCATAAAGGTCACCCGTTAAATGCCACACCTGATATGGATCTCTATCCCGGCTCTACTTTCAGGGGGAACCCAGACAAATGTGACATATGGGGGAACACGCCACTCCACCTGGCCGCCTCCAATGGCCATCTCAACTGCCTGTCCTTCCTGGTGTCATTTGGTGCCAATGTGTGGTGCCTGGACAACGATTACCACACGCCTTTGGATATGGCCGCCACCAAGAACCACATGGATAGTGTGCGTTATCTGGACTCCATCGCTGCCAAGCAGACGGCGCTCAACCCCAAGCTGGTGAGCAAACTGAAGGACCGGGCTTTCCGTGATGCCGAGCGGCGCATCAAGGAATGTGTAAAACTGCAGCAGAAGCACCGGCGTCGCATGGAGCGTAAGTTTCAGAGAGAGACAAATGAAGCATCAGTCTCGGACGCCATGAGCTTCTCCAGCTACGCCAGCAGCACCTTGAGTCGCAAGTTACACCACTTCAACACTGCCACTAATGTGCCATACTCCCAGGTCAGAAACTCTCAGATTGCTCTTCGATAGTTATTGATGTTAGTTACAAGCCAGTCGCTGAAGGGCTCGCTCGTATGTATTCTGAATTGCAGATTCTACGCTTACGAGAATACTAATATTGATTAGTTGGTAGAAGTAATTACACATTAATGAGCACATATAATTTTGAAAGAACAAAGTGTTTTTTTGCTAAGAATCAACAAAAAAAATGACACAGTGTAGCTTTAAGGGATAAGATTATTGACTACAGGGGGACTATGAATATTTGATGTTAGTTACAAGCCACAGTCACTGAAGCAGATTTTTAACCCTTTTGCCAACTTTGTCACTCTAGGCTACTGTCCACGCCACAGCCAGGGGCAAAACTAAAATCCAAAGGAAGCTTGACAAGAAGAAGCAAGGTGACGGGACATTCAAGATTTACGAAGATGGCCGGAAGAGTGTCCGCTCTTTGTCCGGCCTACAACTAGGCAACGACGTCATGTTTCTGAAGCAGGGCACGTACGTCAATCCCAAGGACCGGTCTCGTCGCAACATACGTGACATGTTCCCCAACGACAACGACGATGCCGTCTCACGTGCCATCAGTGAACCCGACCTGCATGGTCAAGATGTGGACTACTCAGAGATCAGCACCGACTCGGGACACGACTCTCTCTTTAACCGTCCCGGTTTGGGAACCATGGTTTTCCGGCGAAACTATGTTAGCGGTGGACTTTTTGGCATTGGTAGCAGAGATGAAGGCAGTCTTGCAGGCAGCGATCGGGTCGATAATGTGCGCCTTCACAGTCGAATGCATCGCTCACCCAGTTTAGATGACGATAGCATTGGTAGCGCCCATAGTTTGCAAGCGAGGAACGTGCAAGAGCTGCCTTGGGACGAGGTTGAGCTTGGACTGGATGACGATGATGAGCCGGAAACAAGCCCACTGGAAGTGTTCCTGGCCACACAGAACATGAACGAGTTCATTCCCATCTTCAAAAGAGAAAAGATTGACCTGGATGCCTTGTTGCTGTGCTCCGATGCCGACCTCAAGAGCATTCACATCCCGTTGGGACCCCGAAAGAAGATCATAGACGCATGCCAGCGCCGACTGGAGGCCATCGAGGAGCCAGGTTGCATAGAAGACACTGAGATGTGAAGTTCTTCCATTACAGTCTGTTTTTACCTCAATGAATGTTTAAAGTTGAAGAATTGGTAAGAGTTTACAGAACCATTGTACCATTTTTTTTCCTTTAAAGATGGGAAAAGTTACTTTGTCAACATTTGGCCAATGAAGAAACTAGGGATGCACCGATACCACTTTTTTCAGAATCGATCCGATCCGATACCAAAAATTCAGAGTATCGACCGATACCCGATACCGATCCGATATCAACACACTTTAAAAAAAAAAATCAAGTAGAATTTATGTAACTTTTTGTGTGTTGAACTGATAAGAACTCTTTTGTGTTAAACACAATCTACTTAATACAGACAACTTCATTATAAAGAAAAACAAATCCAAAAAATATATGATCATAATCTATGACAAAAATGCTATTATAAACTAGATTAGTGGATAATTCAACAGTAAAATTTAGTCTAGAAAAATCATGAGTCGACAATAATTGTATAAAATCTGAACATTTAGTGAAAAAAACAAATAAGAGACAATAAGTGTAACACTAAATCTGGTAAAACGTTACACATTGCTCTTTGTATTGTAAAATACATTCATGAAAAACAAGATAAAAATCAAAAAGATAAATTATTTTATATATAGGGGCTACTATACAATTGAGACATGTTTTAAATGTATAGCACTGCTGTTTAATGAGGCAGCAACATATGATAGAACAGAACAAGAAAGGCTATTAATAATCTTCCATTGCGTCACTGTATTATGATTATGAAAGGCTCTAATACAGTGCGGCACAAAGCGCGTATGCGCATCCCGAGCGCAGAATGATGCGCTTGAAGCAACACAGAGTCACAGCGCGCAGCGCGTCGAGTCCGCATTGAAAAGTTCAAAGCACAAACGAAAGACATATTGATATGTAGTGTATTATACAGTATCTATCTTTGCAATAGTTCATTGAGCCTTTTCTTTTAACAGTTTTAAATTTCAGTTACTGTGCGAGTGAAGAACAATTATAGTGCAGCTGACTCTAGTGTTGTGATCTAACCGACACCCGGTAGAAAGTAACAGGATTAAGTTACAGCAATAAAGTCTAGCAAGATAAAGTTGTTTTATGCAAAACCATAGAGCTTTATCTACAGATCAAGTATAATAATAGTAACATTGAATCATCTTGGAGAGAGTTTCATCGTTGACTGACTCGTAACCGAACGCGACGCTCTGTTGAATGCTGAATGGAGAATGACTGACAGCCGCAGCAGAGGGAAAAGTTTACGTGATCTCGAATTTAATGACTTAAATGTTCATTTCTATCTCACATTATACTATAATGGCTTAAGAACACTTGTAATATAGTGCACGAAAACTTTATGGTGCTTATAATGTTTGTGTGCCTTTTGTGGGGCTTAACAACAACACAGAATAGTAAACGCACAATATCGGATTTGGATCGTCCTCGTCTGACCGATCCCCGATCCGGCAAAAATGGCAGTATCGGACCCGATATCCGATACAAATATCGGATCGGTGCATCCCTAGAAGAAACAATGCAGCAGAGATGCTAAAGAAACAGAAGCCTAAACTAAGGGTGCGTTTACACCACTACGATAAGCTTAAAACAGAGAAGTTTTTCCTTTGAGTTTTCCGCGTACAGACGACACCATTGTCGAAATGATCCCCGTTCACACGGATCCACAAAAACGTCTAAAAACGCTGTATTCTGCTGCCAGGCCAGTAGATGGCGATGAAACACTGTAGACTGAACACGTAATACGCATGTGCACGACGCCATCGTCTTCAGAGATTCATGTTTTTGTTGTTTACACAGAGACCATTTTTCGAAAACTTGCACTTTGAAACCCGTTTTCAAAAGTTTGTGTTTTCAGGCACCGGTTGACGTGTAAACGAACGGCCAAAACACATTTAAGGTTTTACGTTTTTAGTTGAAAACGGTATCGTGTAAACAGCCCCTTAGAGTGGTCAATCCTGCTCCTGGACGCTCGCCTTCCAGCAGAGTTTAGCGCCAATGTAACCGGTCTTACTCGACCCAATCCAAGCGGTATTCGAACCAGCGTCTCTGGCATGGGAGGCGGGCGTGCTAACAAGGACGCTAAAAACCACAGTTGCTAGTTTGCCTCTTGAGACCAGGGGAGTGAGGTTTACATGCACATCTCTTACTAGCTTGCTTCTGTTACACCAAAAGTCAAGTCAAGTCAAGTCACTTTCATTTATATAGCACAATATAGATTGTTTCACAGCAGCTTTACAGTGATAATAGGAAATTAAAGTTACAGAGATTGTTTTGGCTTTATAGCAGCTCTAGATTAAAGCTAAAGTTAGTTTTTGGTCTATTCAGTTCTGAAGCAAATATCATTAGGTATTAACTTAGGGTTAACTTATCAAAAGATCTGAATACACCTGAAAACACCTGCCCGGAAGTTTCTGGTGATCCCAACTGATTTTAGCTAGTTCAGGGTGTGCTTAATTAGGGAAATGGAGCAGGATAGAACACCCTTGGCCTAAATCAACTCAAAATCAGGTAGAAAACAAATTATAGAATAAAATAAAAGCCTGTGGGATGAAGAAAGAGTCTGAAAAGAAAGAGTTTAAATAATGCAATAAAACTTTTTTTGTAAAGGTTTATAGTGGAATTATGTTGAAATAGCTGAAAGACTGTATTACCTCTGTAAATGACACCAATATCGCAATATTCATAAAAATGGTAATTAAGTTCAAATTTAATGACTATCACGTGTTATGTGGCAAATGAAGAGAGTGAAAATGAGGTCACATCTCATTACACGCACTCTTAGTCTTATTATATGTCTGCCCCCATGGGGCATATTTCTCAGTGCCTACACATTTCTATACAAAATGTAATTTAAGACATAACTTTGTGTATATAATTTGACAAATGTTTCATAATTCTTTGTTAGACAGGCAAAGATCAGTGCATGGTGGTAATTGTAGCTTTGCTATTCTTTTCATTTACACACAGGGATATTTGAATATATGCATTACCAGAGTCTGATGTGAGTGTTGCTGTTGTGGGGACTGTGTTGGATAAAAGCGTTTGTCATTCTCACATTATGTTACTCATAATGTTTACATGTATCTGGCCATAACACTTTTTTTGAAACATGAGTAATTGGATGAGTTGTGTGATTCATGGTTGAGTTAGCTTACACAGAGAGCCCTTTGTTGATCCTGGAGCTTTAACTTGCAGAACTCATTACCACGGGTCGTTTGGCAGCTTCAAGCTGAAGTGTATTGTCAGTAAACTGTATGGTTCATGCACAGGTCTGCAGTACAGCAGGTTCTTTTAAAGTCTTAAATGAGATTGAATTATTACATGATGTCTTCCTTCAATATTTATAACAGCATTTACAGCCATGTTTTATAACGCATATCAACTTTATTTATAATGACATTTGCTGGTATGTAACCATTAAACAAATTCATAACTTGCAGTATGGTTTTGTTTCTCTAATCGTTAATAAAGATGTGATTAATGTATTAACCTTTAAAGTGGGAAATAGTCGTATTGGTAAGTATTAATGAACTTTTTCTTTTATTTCATGTTACAGTATTCCCTTGCCTCCCGAACAAAAAGGCTGTAAAATGTCATGATTGTATTAACGATGTCACCAATCAGAAACACACTCCTTATTTTATTCTCTAGTTCTTTACAAAACCATCTTTGTACTGGTGATTTATAGTGATTTTAAAACCTATTCCTGTGGACCCACAGCACTGATGTATGTCTTACTTATTTAACAATTCAGATCATCAGCTCGTTAGAAGAGAGCTTCATGAAAACACAAAAAACATACATAAAAATGTGCAGCTGTGGTTCACCAGCACCAGGAATAAAACAGCTAAAGGAGACGCCAACACAGAACTAAAGAGCCTGTAATGTAATAATAGCAAATAATAAATTTGGTCATAAGCAGAGTCAGTCTTGCTATCTATCAAACAAAGATAGATAAGTTGTTTAGATAAGTTTTTTAAAATTGTCAAAAACTGAGGTTTACCCTGATATTAATTACTTGTTTGTACTAACTGGCTTCTGCTGAGGAGAGTTTTCTTTGATACTTGGAAGGTAAATGTTGTGGCAACAAACTTCACATGGGATTATTTTACATCAACACTGGCAATTGCCCATTGTGTTATTTATTTATTTATTTATTCATTCATTCATTCAAATGCAGGTTTGCGTCAAACTCACAGAATTTAAGCCTGATTTAAAGAGTAATATAACACAATATTATATACAAAAATGCGAAAAATCGACAAAAAAGTCCAACTAAAAATATACTTAAGTAGATTTTATTGTGTTAAAGTTCCACGTATAGATACACTTTAAATATCTTGCATTTAAATTATACAGAGATCATACTATTTTTTACTAATAGTAGTGATATTAAACACATGCGAATTGTGCAATAAAGAAGTACTCCAAATAAAGTTTAATTATAATATTTATATCAGTAAACATGTGAATGGATTTGTAGTATACTTAGTATGAAATAAAATGTATTTTAAATACATATTGGTATAGATTTGTTTCACTTGAGCACATTTTCATTTAGTTACTAATTCAACTCTGCAGATGCATCCTTCAGGTTATCTTGTCATCACATCCACAATCAGATCATCTAGAACCACACCATTCATCCATTAAAATCAGTTTCATCATAAACAGGATTGACGAAATGCACTCCTGACCGGGTTAGTGTGACTGAGTTCACCATCTCCGTCCCGTACAGCCCCGGCACTTCTGGCATTATCGTCGGCTTGTCGAACATGGGGTTTTCGAAGCCCTGGTCCAATGGGCCACCAAGCTCCCCAACGTCACCATTATTTCTCCATTTGCTGAAAGAGGGAAAGCTAGGCATTGTGGGAATCGTGACAACACCACGCCGATAGAGGAGAATAAGGCCTGCGAGTAAACCCAGTCCGATCAGGGATCCCAGCACGGCTCCGACCACCACTCCCGCACTGTTTCCCGCAACTTCACCGCTACTCGCTCCCGATGACGCCTGGAAATCTGCACTGGTGATGCCGATGTTCGATCCGTGGTCGTGCACATCCTTCACTATCTCACGAGCGAGACTTTCAGCAAGATTCCCGGCCTCTTGACCCGTTTCCCGATCCAGAAGCAGCACCTGTATCTCCTGGGTGGATCCGAAAGGAATCAACGCTAGCAGCCTCTGCTCCTTTGAAACTTTCGACACGGCCATCTTTATAGTCTTGTATTTAGGCAGGCTGAGAAAGAGATGCAGGAGTCGATTACGATACGACTCAAAATTGAAGTTTGAAGAGAAGCGAACGTCCACGACGGCGCCGCAAACATCGCAACAATGTCCGACTGGATGCAGGGGTTTCTTGCACTCCAACGGATCGCATTTCACGTTCGCGCAAATCTCGTTGCGATTCTTAGAGTTATCGCAGATGCATCCCGTTGTATCGGCGCAACTTGATCCGCCAACGCTAACGGGCGAGGATCCGTGGAACTGGAGCCGGCCGAAATCTGATGATAAGTACTGGGAAAACTCAGAGCTGCTGGTGAACTTCTTCCCAAGAACAGACACGCTTTTCACCGGCACATCATGATCACATGAAACATCCACACGGAAAGAGGAGGCCTCTCGAAACACCACGTCGTCAAACTGGCACGGGACACTCTCCTCGTGGACGGAAAACTGATATGTTCCTGCGTGCAAGTCGTCGATAGAAGTCGCGGCTAACCATAGTGACGGGTCGAACCATTTCAGAGACTCAGCGTCTTTAAACTGTGTCGTGACTCCAGATCCACATCCGGGATCTCCTCCTTCTCTCACGGAAAACCCAGAACCGGACGCCAGGATCAGCTGTCCGTCCACCGGCAAACTCATCCCAGTGAGAGTGTGAGACGTTTCCACGTACACTGAGACTTTCCTCTGAGCTAGAAACACCACTTGGTCGTTCCCGCAGGGAACAGAGCCTTTATCCCAGTTGGTTGCGTTCTCGAAATTGGTGTCCGGGATCCATTGCTTGTAGAGAGCATTGGCAAATGGATTTAAAGCGCAAAGGAAAAGCAGGACGTTGTGTCTAAGAGCCATCGTGAGAGGAATGAGTGTGAAGGAAAACACAGAACGACCTTTGGTCTGACGCTAACGGTGCGACTGTCACATGAGAGTCCAAGCTATAACTTGGTGAAAAATTCACAAGAGCTATTTTGTCAGTAAAACATCTACTATGATGACGATAAAGGCACACAATGGGATGACTGTGGAATATTTTACAGGCCCACTGTTGGACCTCTATTGCGTACTTTTAGCAGAGAAACATAACGTAGGAAAGGAGAGAAAATGCATTGTTACATGACCTCTCTCTCTCTCTTTCTCTCTCTCTCTCATTTCTTCTCAAATTATGCCATGTTGCCAGACTGCAATGCCATGCTACTGACGCTGGGAGCCATTTCCACCATTTTGCTAACTTCGCCCAGATTAGCCACTGAATCAGACTACAACCACCAAAGACACCAAAGCCAGTTCCTGCCCAGAAAACCCAAACATGCAAAATGACTGACAGGCAAATTGTGTTTCTGATTGGCTGAAAAGTGCAGGATACTTCAGAGATGAAGTGTTTCTCCAAGCCAGTTAATAAAACATACAGCACCTTGCAGGATAAGCATTTTATTTACTAGTTCTCCAAGTTACTCTAGTACTACCTGGGACATTTTCTCTCTTTATTAATACCTACAATGTAATAATAGCGAATATTAAATGTATTCATAAGCAGAGTCAGTCTTGCTATCTATCAAACATGAAAGTTGTCACCTCAAAAACTGAGGTTTAACCTGACATTAATAACAGATATTAATAACTTGTTTGGTTGGGGTTAGCGTTAGGGTGACTGGCTTCTGCTGAGGAGTTTTCTTTGATATCTGGAAGGGAAATGTTGTGGCAACAAACTTCACATGGGATTATTTTACATCAACACTGGCAATTGCCCATAGTGTTATTTATGTATCCAATCATTCATTCAAATGCAGGTTCGAGTGAAACTCACAGAATTTAAATCTGATTTAAAAGAGTAATATAACACAATATTATAGCCACAAATGTCAGAACCGAAAATTTAGCATGTGGGAATTTTCCTTTTACCAAAAGCATACCTAGTGAAAAATAAATATACTCAATTTTATTTTAAATACATTACTAGGGTACATCTTCATTTAGTTACTGATTCATCGTAAACAGGATTGACCAAATGCACTCCCGACCGGGTTAGTGTCACAGAGTTCACCATCTCCGTCCCGTACAGAGCCTTTATCCCATTGCTTGTAGAGAGCATTAGCAAATGGATTTAAACCGCAAAGGAAAAGCAGGACGTTGCATCGAAGAGCCATCGTGAGAGGAATGAGTGTGAAGGAAAACACAGAACAACCTTTGGTCTGACGCTAACGGTGCGACTGTCACATGAGAGTCCAAGCTATAACTTGGTGAAAAATTCACAAGAGCTATTTTGTCAGTAAAACATCTACTATGATGACGATAAAGGCACACAATGGGATGACTGTGGAATATTTTACAGGCCCACTGTTGGACCTCTATTGCGTACTTTTAGCAGAGAAACATGACGTAGGAAAGGAGAGAAAATACATTGTTACATGACCTCTCTCTTTCTCTCTTTCTCTCTCTCTCTCATTTCTTCTTAAATGATGCCATGTTGCCAGACTGAAATGCCATGCTACTGACGCTGGGAGCCATTTCCACCATTTTGCTAACTTCGCCCAGATTAGCCACTGAATCAGACTAGTCCCATCACTACAACCACCAAAGACACCAAAGCCAAATACAAAAGCACAATACAAATAAATTGGACTTGATTAAAAAAGGGAATATTGACTTTAAACAGCTGATACCGAGATAAGCAAAAACTCTTTTCATCTTGGATCTGAATGTTGACCTTTAACTTTAGTTTCAGAACAGCTTATCACCTTATTGAATCTGTATTAGTTAAAATAAAAAACCTTATGTTTGGGCAGGACCGGTGCTGAAACTGCATGAATAAAGACGACGTTGTCACGTGATGTTTGGTGTTTTCCCAACCGCTAGTCAGATAATCGGCCAATCACAAATCGTTTCTGAATACTAGAAATAATAATGTTTTTAAATGATTTTATTTTTTATTTTTTATTGCATGTAACAACCTTTTTATATCATAAATTTAAGTAATTTTACTTTTTTAGGCTACCATAAAAAATTTTTTTTTAATTCAACTTTCATAAAAGTTTACAATGACATTTAACATCAAACATAAGACAAACAGATATTGGGGAAAACATATAACAGATCTTACATTGTACAGAGTAAAACATTACATTTTACAAACTATTGTTTTGTTTTTTCAAAATATGAGATGTTTTTATGCACTTCTTATTTCTAGTGATTGAATTCAATGAGTCATGGAAAATTTTAAGATCTTTACAAAAGAAATTAAAGGAGAGTGTTATAGACATTACTTTAGCTTTATGTATATGAAACTTCCCAAGAAGAATTATTAACTTTAATGCATTATCAATTATATCTGAGCCAGTATTACAATCCAAGAAGAAGATCATAGCTTCATCTATTCTGATTATTTTGTAGAATGTATCAAAAACCATCATAGATTCCTGCTTCCAAAAATCTTCAGAATATTTACAATTACAAAATAAATGTATGAGAGTTTCAGATTCAAGATTACAAAAACAACATTGTGGTGAGAAGTCTTTTTTAAACTTATGAAGAAATGCATTACAAGGATAATATCTGTGTTGTATTTTTGAAATGAGTTTCCTTGACCTTATTTGGCAGTAAAAATATATTACTTGCAGACCAGATTGTCTCAGAAGAGGGTATAGAAGAAAATAATTGTTTCCATTTCAGAATTGCTTTAGGGTAGCTACTTATATATTGATTAAGACACTTAGGCTCGTGAGATTTGCCTGTGATTCATTTGAGGAACCATTATTTGAGCCACCGAGCGCCTCCTATAGGAAGTAAAGCTCAAATTAAACTAACTAAATTAAGTTCTTTTCTCATAGAGAGTGAGTGTGTGTGGACACGTGTGTTTACATACACGTAAGCAGGAAATAAGACTACCTTCGCCAGCATGACCAGACAGGTGAGTTGTCACATTATATTTCCTTTAAATAAATCTTTTATTAAAGAGCCCCCACTGCTTAAATATTATCGCATGTGCTGTCAAGTTTAAGTGCAGCTTTCTGCTTGACTGGTTGATGAAAGATAACTAAATAACCGTTGCACTAATATAACTACAAAAACGAGACACTTTAAAAGATGTAGTGGTAAAAGCTGGTCTCGTTTGTTTTGAAGGACTCTCTTGGTGAAGTGCCATCATTTCATGAGGATGAAACTGCATTTAGGGAGAAGAAATCAAATATCAAGTGAGTTTTTAGGTTTGGGAAAAGAAATGGACTAGAGAAACTGACATCATTAAGCGACATTTAAAACTGTGACTATCTAAGTCTCATATAGTATACACAGAGCAGTTTTCCCTTGAATGATAAAAAAGAATATGTTGTTGTTCTCAGACATCCTCTGGCCTGTTTCTTTCACCTTTTCTTCCGCACGAGTGCAGTCCTGATCTACCTCTTTTGTGAGCTTCTCAGCCGAAGTTTTATTGCCAACATGGTCACCATCATTTTACTTCTGTCATGTGACTTCTGGACAGTAAAGGTGAGCGAATCAACATGAAGCCTTGACTTTCTTACCGCATGTTCCTGGCCTTTTGTTGTTCCAAATGTAAAGTGCTAGTCTTCGTTAATCTTTCATCAAAATTAGGAAAATATTAGGATAAAAAATTATCCAAATCCAAAAATATTTTAGTTCGATAATGTATTTTATTTAATATTTTGTATTTTTAAGGGATTTTGTGGTACTAAATTATGTTTACGCTGTATTTATAATCCATATCACGTTTTGAGCATAGACCTGAAAATTACATTTCCAAATTAAGCTCGACATAAATCTTGAAAGCTTTAAAAGCAACAGACTTAAAGGGGAACTGAAATGGGGAAAAAATTATTCGATAACATGTTGGTTATTAAAATTGTAAACAAATTAATTCAAAAATAATATTAAAAACAAAACATGTATGACGTTTTACCCAATACTGAAATTGTCATCAGAGCGCAGCCGTGTTCGATGACGTCACTGGCATGGTACCACTGTAGGCCACTAACGTAATGTCAGGCTACTCTTCTGCTACTCTGACTGAACTGACTGATTAACACTAAAAACAGCATTTAACTAAGAAATTGAATCATCAAATGAAATACATTTTTAATTATATTTAATAATAATAAATATATTAAATTATTAAGCTGCGCATACAGCTCAACTAACGCGATCGCTATAAAAGCGTTTGAACAACAAAACACATCCTCTTGCGCATATTTGACTATCAGATATATCCTGCTAGCTAACAAATTTGTGAAATTTTTAATAAAAAAGGAAATAAAAGCAGATCATCAGTCATTCAGCTATTGTGGCTGCGGTGTGACAATCAATGAATGACGCGTCTCAATGGGAACCATAAAGTGATACTACGATCAATAACGGTCGCCTTGAAAAACTTTTAAACGTAGCCTACGTGTGAAAAGGTTAAGTAAGGCTTACATCTAAATGTGTCTTTGTTTTGTTTTGAGTGTATGGTCAATAAATAAAGGAATTAAAAAGATGGGCACAAAACATGTTTATCGTTGTCTGGCTGCCTTTCAATGTCCTTTTCATCTTTCCATCTGTTAGCTTTCTCCAACCATTCATCCCAGCGAACAAACTTGGTAGAGAAAGCGGGTTGGGTAATACCAAGTATTCGGTGCGGTGGGCGGGGGAGGGGGTACATTACAGATTATTTAAAATATGATACTATCTTTCTTGCTGGCAAATTAATTTAATATTAATTAAATTAATGGGGGGGGGGGGGGGGGGTTATATTAGCTGGATCTGATTTTTGAGAGGGTCATGACCCCGTAACCCCCGTGCAAATTACGCGCATGTTTCACTGTATGAATGAAACGTATACTGATTCTATATAGGCTGTGCTGCTGTCACTTTAGGATATACTGATACACATACACGATTCCTTACAGATGTTTACATTTACTTAAGACAAAACCAACTGTGTATGTAAACCTTGTGTTTTTGACACTTTAAATGCAATAAGACGATAAAGAGACTGTAGTTTAGTGCACGCGCTGCTGTGACAGCTGACTGTGTATTGCGTTTAGTCGTGTGTGTGCTCGTCAAGTTTAAACTGGCCAGGCGCACCGCCGCATCTCTCATACACAATTTGAAAGCGGCTGAAATTACAGTAACTAACCAGTGTCCTGTCGTCGATGGATATTGTTTATATCGGATAGCATCCTCCATGTTGGATTAATTTAGCAAGGTGATCCACGGTGAAGGTGAACTTGATCACGAGAACAACTAAGGGGTGAGTGGATCTTGTTTACAGGACCCGCCGTGGTCCCCTTTATGCCACAGTCATTTTGCAAACAGGTTATTCGGTCCTTGATGGCATAGGAGTTGTTATATTCGCTTGTTGGACAGATCACAATTTTTTTTTCGATCTGTTATGCTCTTGATGTGCCATTTTGCTGGAGCTCTCAAGGTAGCCTACCATGCCAGTGACGTCACGGACCGTTGAAATTCAAGATGGCGGCGCCCTAGTATCAAAACAGCAAACTAACATCACTGTTTCCCCTCCTTGTAACTACTTCAGCAGTTTTAAGTGTCCTACCACAAAAAGCAATGATAACACAAATGTTATATCACCTTTACTTCCTATTTCGTTTCAGTTCCCCTTTAAGTTTGATCTCTTTTCAAAGACGATACTTGGCAGATTATTGCTGGAGTGAAAAAAGTTTTTAAGAGTTAACTTAAATTTACAGAATTTCACGTTTATTGTGATGAAAAATTTGCTAAAATACTATTTTACATTTTTATATGAAATACATATTTTCAAAAACACGTTTTACTCTAAAACTGTGAGGAAATCTAACCCATACATCTAAACAAGTAAAAAATTTGAGCTTGATATCTAAAAAAAAAAAAAAGAGCTTTCAGTCAGATTTTGTTTGGCTGCAGTACCAAAAGTTTCCACTAGATAGAATACATTTCCAATGCGCTCGTTCTTGACCAGGAGGAGCACAATGTGACTATTTTTACAGGACCATTTAACCTGTTCGAATCATAACCATGATTTTGTGTGTGTGTTCACATAGCAAGTGCCAAAACCTTTACCAAGTTTCGTACCATCCGATTCCAAAAAAAAACAAATTTTTCCAAATTCTTCCAAAACAAATTGTTGTAAACAAAATGTTCCAAATTTAAAAATTGCTAATGTTCGTTAATCTTTCATCAAAATGACTTGATCTGTCTTTGAATCAATTTTCCATTTTTGCTGACATCATCATGTCTGTGTGGCGGAGGCATTTAGCCTGTCAAAATAAAAGTCCCATTGAAACGCACCAGTTTATGGAAGAAAAACAGGTTGTGATGAGACTTCAAGAATGTATTATAAACCTGTTCTTCTCGTGTGACTCATTTCAGTGTGTGTGTGTGTGTGTGTGTGTTGTTTTTATTTGAGAACGTGACGGGACGGCTGTTGGTGGGCTTGAGATGGTGGAACCAGGTTGATGAAGACGGTCGCAGTCAATGGATGTTTGAATCCAGATCAGTGAGTCTCGCCACAACTTTACAATACTGCAGGAAATTAAGCATTTTTGCAACTCTGTAAGGCAACCATATAATAAAAATCAAGTTTATGATTGTGACTAACAATTCTGAGGTAATGTACAACTTTAATATATAGCTATAGATATCGCCACTCGATCAAAGTTTAATGGTCATGTTTTGTCACTGTTAGTGAGGACACAACACCTTCAGTTGTGTAATTATTTTAAAGAGAGGAATTTCCCTTTTTGAGTCACAGTGTTCAAATATTAAACGGATAATTCATAGAAGAACTAAATTCTGAACTCTCTTTGTTCTATGAAACACTGGACACTTTTTAAGGGCGTTTAGGACTGTCAAGCACCAAACAGAGCAACACAACACCATTAAAGTGTTCTGAAGTCACATGAGAGTTTTGTGTGAAGAACAGTTTAAATACATATACTGTCAACAATAAAACAGTAAAAATCTCAAACATTATTCTCCAATCTGCACATTCGAGCATGCTGATCTTGCGTACGGTTATGGAGTAATGTTGAAGCTTTTTTTGAAGCTTGTCATTGTGAACCATAGTTTTATGGAGAAAAAAAAAAAACGTAATAATTTGGTAACACTTTATTTCGATGGTCCACTTTAGACATTCTGTTGACTATAAGTATAAAAGTGTAGTATATAACTGTCAACTAATTCTACTAACCCAGTCTATTATCCACTAATGCTCACATGTATTTGCAAAGTTACTTCTAGTTAGTATAATGTCTAAAGTGGACCATCAAAATAAATACAAATTTGAAACAAATTAGAAACCGGGAGAATGAACACTGAGAGAATTGTATTTTTGAGTGAACCATTTCTTTAACTCCTGATGTATTTTCTCATAGGACACCAGTAAAAAGGTGGTCTCAAACTCTGATTCCAGCGTTTTCTGGCTCGGTCTGATCGTGTGTCCGGTGTTTTGGGCTTTCTTTGCGTTCAGCTCCCTTTTTTCCTTCAACATAAAGTGGTTGGTGAGTTTATTAATCCTTTTTTAATAAATACATCAGTAGTTTTACAGTGGAAAACCTCTGAGCTGTAAGCTTCCTGACGTGTGTGTGTGTGTGTGTGTGTGTGTCTTTCTCTCTGTCTGTCTGTGTGTGTGTGTGTCTCTCTCTCTCTCTCTCTCTCTCTCTCTCTCTCTGTGTGTGTGTGTGTGAGCAGGCGGTTGTGATAATGGGAGTTGTGTTGCAGTGGGCTAACCTTTACGGATACGTGAGATGTAAAGTGGGCGGTGGAACTAAACTGAGGAACATGGCAACGAACTACTTCGGCTTTAAGCTCTTCAAAAAGGTAAAGAGAAACACTATCCCATATGTAATGCACTCATAAGTGTTTCTTAAGCGTTCTTTATTCTCTTACAGGTGTTAACCCAGCCGGAGGGACCCTGATGTGACGGCGCTGACCGACTGTTATTGACTAGCGAGAATTTCCTTCTTGTTTTTCAGTCTGATCATTGTCATTTCTCATGGTAAATTATTATATCTTTATGTTTCCACTGAAAAGATTTTCTTTTTTGCTTAAATGGTCAAACTGTGTTGTGTTACCCTAACAGTATGTGACTGTTTATTGGATAATAATTTGTATATATTAAAATTAAATATCTAATTTCAGATAACACTGTGTTGAATAATAATTCGGATGAAAAAGCATCATGAAGTCTGTGGTGTTTCTTCGGTTGGTTTCCAGGTGTGGAAAACATACACTGCTTTTTTCTATAATCAATATTTGAGGAAATATATTAATACCTCAAATCCTAGAAGTGAGAATAGGTGGTCGGCTGTGAATAGGTTCATGCGGCTGTGTTTAAAATAAACTGTGCACAGAATAGGGAGATTTGACACGTAGTAAAGCACCTTAACATTTACAATCATTTTCTTTATGAATAATCGTAAATATGTTTATTTACATTACAAATCATTTGAATAACTTTGGATGATTAGTCACTTTGCACAGCTAGGACAGAAGTCTATATTGTGTGTTATTTGACATAAGGTTGTGACTGATCAATGTTGAAAAGCTTGTAGGTCATGTGACTGTTTTTTGTCTATAAACTAAACATATGTGCACAATAAAATATGATTGAACAAATTTTGTTTGATCGCTGCAATATAACATTGAGAAGTAGGTCAGATTGCAGAGGTTTTATGATTTTTGAGAATATATGAACAAACAACTATTATGTGCAGCCACTTAAAAGAGGTTTTATAGTCACTAATAGTACAGATCAATCAAAAGTCTGAAGCTTTTTAGGCTGGGAAGTTTCATTTTAAGGATGAGGACTCCTGGTCTTGTGAAATCTAGGATTTTTTAGACTATGTGATTTCTACAAATCAAATGGACCTATTCTGTCACATCTATGACTATAATGAATATGCAATGCTAATAGACAACAACGCCATATTGATTTAACATAGTAATTTAGACACTCAGTTTATCTCAGCCAATATGTGTTTATAAGCCTGAAACATAAGCAGAATGAATCGTGTATGAAGCCGTAACTTGATTTTAACGCATTTTGGTAGATATACTTTCTAACCAAAGCTTTTTTTGTTAAAAAGACATTCATTTTGAACGTTTTTTAATATGCTCTAAGACAAAGCATGTGTAAGTTCATAAGTCGACAGCATTGCTGAGTATTTTCTGCTTAAAACTGCAGTGAACCAAAGACAGTCTCAAAAACACGGTGTGAAATCGCTGGTGTTTCTGACGTCACAAACCTGTAACCAATCAGATCAACGTGTGATCGTCAACCAGTGGATCTCTGAGTGAGTGAGTGAGTGAGTGGGGGCTCATTTGCATATTCATAGAACCGCACATACTAAATGACGCAAGGGTGTCGAGTTACATTCAAGATATTTTAACAAATGAAGAGGTTTTTTTCCAAGGAATTTTTTTATTTTATATATATGTCGTTTTGGTGATAAAATGATTTACTACAGGGGACTTTAAACCTTCCTTGAAAGGTTTAAGTCATGAATATAGGCCAAGTGTTGACATGCTGGTTCTCTGCCATAAGCATTTGGGCTTTCTCGTATCCTTTGTTCCAGTGATCCAGAACCCTTATTGTCCCTGTGTATTGTTTGTCTCATGTGAGCACACCAAACACGTGCAAGATTATGTTTTCTAGACATAAACCAGTATTGACAATATTTCAACTGAGACCATAAATAAATAAATAAATAAATAACAATGTGTTTGCTATTTTAGATTACTATGAACTAAGTAGATACTGAGAGTAAGATCTTTAATATTCTTGGCCCATTTTCCCACTGTACATTTTAAAAGCTTGTACACAGCAAAATCCCCAGTGTTAAATTAACATGTGAGAGTCCACACCCTACAGAGTGTTAAAGTAACACTTCTCAGTGTTTATATGAGTCCATACTCTACAAAGTGTTAAAGTAACACTGAAGAAGTGTTAAAGTTAATGAGATAATTAAGTGATTAATTGAGTAATGATTGAGCATAATTGAAGACACCTGATGTTAACAATCAATCAATCAATCAATCAATCAATTTTTATTTATAAAGCGCTTTACAACAACCAGCAGAATCACTGAAGGAGAAAACCATAATTTTTATGTCACCATTATGGTGATCAGTGTTTGCTTTAGTTGGGCTCTTGACCCTTAAATCACTAACTTTAGATGTTGATTGGCTGACATACGTGAGTTATAACAGCCGGATGAACAAATGGTCACAGTCATCTGATAGTGTTGGTTGTGTTTTAACATAATCATTATTTCACAATCATTTGACCTGAATCGCTGAACTAATATAAAGCCCAATATAGGTTTACTTTATTAATTATAGCAGCACTGGCCTTGTTCAGCATAATACTTTAAATGAAATCCATATGATCGAGTCAATAAAAAGAAAACTTTGAAAATTGTTTATACAGGCACACACAGACATCAAGAATTAGCGTATGAGTCTCAGCAATGGTGACAAACAGATCACCTCTGAACACAAGCTCATTATTTATTGATGCAGCAACGCATGATGGGAGCCATGAATGAGTTTTGATTGGTGGCACCCAGAATGCACTGGAACATGCTTTATAATTGTCACCATTGTTGAGATTCACAGGCTGATTCTTGATGTCTGTGTGTCTAAAAACTAAGTAGATTCAAAATAATAGTTTTTTTTTGTATTTAAGACATGTTTAATAAAGTTTTTAGATTACATTGTAAAAGATTAAAATATTATGCTGTAAGCTAAATTGGGCTCTATATTAGTTCAGTGATTCAGGTCAAATGATTCTGAAATAACAGCGGCTCCCAGGCTACATAAGCAAGCATTTCTTTACAAAGACTTTTGTTAAATTTGTTTTTAGAAGTTGGTCATAAACTTGATAGACTTGAAGTTTGTTCAAAGCCCAAGTTGAATAATTAAAAACAAGCTTAATGGGTAAATTTTACTATAAAAGTCTCTTTTCTTTATGTTAGTCTTCATTTCCTTTTCTGACATACTGCAGTTCTTGTTAAAACACACTAGACATGCAAATTCTGTGCGTTTTGGGCACGTTTTGTGTGAAATCATATTCATTTTGTCCATCAAAAGTGTGCTTTCACTTTAATTGAGCGTGAGCAGCGCAGCAAAAATAGACTCAAAGCCGAAACCCCCGCTTCACTGCTGCTAACGCGACGCTCCTGCTTGACGCTCACGCGCTGCTCCTGCTCGCAGTGTGAACGCACTCATTGATTAACATGCAGCCGAAAAAAATACGCGCTGCTCACGCGCCGCTGCTTGCGGTGTGAAACGGCCGTAACAGTGACATAAAAATGATGGTTTTCTCCTTCAGTGATTCTGCTTGTTAACATCAGGTGTCTTCAATAATGCTCAATCATCACACAATTAATTACTTAATTATCTCATTAACTTTAACAGTTCTTCAGTGTTACTTTAACACTCTGTAGGGTGTGGACTCATATAAACATTGAGCAGTGTTAATTTAACACTCTGTAGGGTGTGGACTCATATGAACACTGAGGAGTGTTAATGTAACACTGGGGATTTTGCTGTGTATGTCTTCTAAACTATATTTTTTTATATTTTTGGCATAACCAGCACATAGAAGACTTCAAAGCATGAAGTAAATATTTCGTTTGGACTTCAAGATGTCCATGTTTTAAGAATTTGTGTAACACATTTGACTTGAAGAGCTGTTACACAAAAACATTAATATCTGAAGAATTCACTCTCTTTTAATGGATGAATTCACTCTCTTTTAATGGATGAACATTAAATTGGATATTAAATTGGGAACCATAACTATTTTCAACATTACTTCAATGATTATATATGTATTCCCTAAAACTATATACATTGTCTCTCAACTGATTAAATGCATTTCTCTAAATTTGAGTCCATTAATATATATATATATATATATTAAACATGTATCACACATTTCCATAGACAATGAATTCAGGAGGTTTTTCTATAATGTCAAGTTAGATGAAAATTAGCAAACATGAATATCAACTATATATCAATTTATTTGCTTAATTTCTAGGGATGCACCGATATAAAAATTTTGCCCGATATCAATAACCGATAATTCTTTATATTTGAAAGCCGATAATCTATATATTTTGGCCGATAAATCTAAATCCAAATTTATACATAAGTTTTGAGAGCCTGATTACAAAAAACAAAATTCTTACCATTAAAATCTATAACCCAGATTGACAGATTTGTGTTGCACTGAACAGATTTTCCTTTTTCAAAGTGATTCCAATCATATTTCAAGCAATTCAATGTTAAACAGTGCGCATCTGAAGGAAATAATACATTATTTATCGTCTTTAATATATCGGACAAATGATCTTATAGGGCCGATGACATTAAAAATGAACATATATCGATACTGAAATGGTGACCGATAAATCTCTGCATCCCTATTCATTTCCTTATTCTCAGTTTAGATGTAGAAAGGGAATGGCATATTCTCACTTGAGTTCTGCACGTAAAGCCATCTTCATCCATCATCATCATCATCATCACCACCACACTCAACGCCAAATGATAATCAAGTGTCTGTTGATATCAACAGCTTCTGCTATCTTGGTATCAACACTGTCTAATCCCATTACAATAGCACTTTAATCACCTTGCCCTCCATTGCATGCAACGACACGATTGCCTTTTATCTATTATAGCTGATGTCTATCTGTCATATCTGTTTAAATGAGACAATATCTGTTACAGTGAGATAATTCAATGAAAAACTGATAATATAGTTACGGGACGAGCACCAATTTTTGGGACATCTAGAAAATCTGGGAAAATCTAGACCTTGAACTGGTTTTCCACAGACTCAAAAGACTGATGATACATCAGGTTATCGGACTAGTTTTCCGACTGTTGTCTTGAAACAGCATCATCAGGTGTTTAACCTCAGACCCGTTTGAGTGTTCATGCCCGTAAGATCCAGTCATCTGAAAGAGTCCATTTTATATTTGTGCACCAAGTAACTTGCTCAATTAAAGCAACCTGCAAACACAAAGATATAACAATCTCCACCAATCAGTTTTACACCATACTTAGGGAACGTTTACAAGACACCGTTTTCAAATAAAAACAGAAAACTTTTGATGCGTTTTAGCCGTTCATT
The DNA here is from genome assembly GCA_031834385.1 of Semotilus atromaculatus. Taxonomy (NCBI): domain Eukaryota; kingdom Metazoa; phylum Chordata; class Actinopteri; order Cypriniformes; family Leuciscidae; genus Semotilus; species Semotilus atromaculatus. Next base: position 17,775,555 of record JAULUF010000050.1, read on the forward strand.
TACACGACAATGCCATTTTGGGAGCCTGAAAACACAAACGGGTTTCAGAGTGCACATATCGTACAGATATCGTCTCAGTGTGTAAACTACAAAAACGTGAATTTGTGAAAACTGTGACCTTATGCGCATGTGAATTACATGAATGTTGTCTCTCTATTATGTCTTTTGGTTATGTTGTGTGTGTTAAACAAGTGCAGTGCTGTGGAAAAGAATTTCCCCCTGGGGACAATAAAGTTAATCAATTTAATTTAAAGGGCACCTATTATGGAATTTTGAAAATGACCTTTCATGTAGTGTGTAACATAGATCTAAGTGAACGAAAACATCCTGCAAAGTTTTGAAAGTTCACCGTATTATTGTCTCTCAAAAGTAAGAGTCGACTCTGAGTCGCTGATATGAATCGATAGACGAACGATGCTTTTTCTCTGTCTAGATGACGTCAACTTGACAAGTTATTTGAATAAGATACGGCCACTTATTGCGCTCGTAGATGCCAGGGAAAACTTGAAAACATCCGGTATGGCGACGCAAAAGCAAACTTTTTTCATCTGCCCGGGAGCATTTGAAGACTAAGTGGCTACAGTTGATATATACATACAACTATACCACAGAAGTATAGCCGTTCAACTATACCACAGAAGTATAGCTGTTCATATATACAACTATACCACAGAAGTACAGCCGTTCATATATACAACTATACCACAGAACTACAGCCGTTCATATATACAACTATACCACAGAAGTATAGCCTGAACCTTGTGCTTTGTTCGCGTCATTTTGAAGATGATTGCTTCACAAACATAAATGCTATCAAATATGGATGCAAATTCAATATTCGCTGATATTGAAGGAAGGTTCAGTAGCCTAGTTTATTTGGATCAGCTTCCTCCTCCGAATCACAACCCAGTATTATTAATATTAATAATTGTTGCTTTTATGTTTTATGTAGCATGCTCAATAATTATTTTGTGTTACTTACAGCGCAGCTTCTATAGTGTTCAATGTCAATTGTATTGAAATATATGATGTGTTTGTCGTTGTTATTGGAGTTGTCATAAAGAATAGAGCAATACCTCCGTAGTACTGCATTATCATTATGTTAATGCGTTGGGCTAACGCAAACAAAGACTGAATGTGCTTTTACCACTGAACTTTGGGCTATGGTCGCTAACATAACTCAACTTAAATTCCTTCTCTTATTTTGAATTTTTTACAACAAAGCGGTGCACTATAATCATTATTATAACACAATGTAATTGATAAAAGCATTGGACACTGTATTCCATGTTAACCAATTGACTGGGTCATCTGACCAATCACCGCAGATTAGCGTTACGCAAAGGCGGGGTTTGGAAAAATTAGTCGTAGAACGATTCATATGGGAGTCACTGAGCAAATCAGGTAAAAATAAATGCATATTATAAAACAACAAAAGTGTTTTTTGTCATCGCATGCTTGTAAAACTGTTGTTGGAGACTCCCAAAACAATATTTGGAACATTTTAGATGCCATAATAGGTGCCCTTTATGTTCAGTTGGAGCTTGCTGTTTTAAAGAAACATACCGACTGGTACATGGTGTTCTTTACAACTGGGAGATCTGACTCCAATTAAACACACCTAGACCAGCTAATCAAGTTGTTCAGGGTTACTTGATCATTACAAGCAAGTGTGCTGGGACTGAAACCACAGTGGACGTTATCGAGTGCACTCCTTCAATCCCACATTGCAATGCGAGTGTACGAGTGTACAAACGATGTACGCTCAGCGGCTGTATGAATTCACTAACTCGTTTTCATTGACTCCTTTAAGTGAACAGCATTAGTGGACTAATGTGGGGAATAGTGCATGAGGGTTTAGGGCGTGATTTCAGATTCACAAAGATTTCCTGCTTTACAAAGTGACATCGCCATCTACTGGCCTGACATGAATAATACAGCGTTTTTAGTCGTAAAAAAAAAAAATCTGTAAAATTTACGGTAAAAAAAGTAGCTGTGCTTGCCAGAAATTTCATAGGTTTTTCAGCCTTAACTTAAATTTACAGTAAAGAACATGTTTCACTATGTGATATAATGTTAATTTACGCCCCTGTTGAAATACTAATGACTGTTTTGTACCATTGTATTACACTGACGATCACCAATCACGGTGGAGATGAGAGTCACAGGATGAACCAAAGCACAAAATTAATGTAATGTAACATAAAACTGTAATGTACATAACTGATTAGAAAAAAACTATGAAGAAACATTGTTATTTTAACAAAAAAACATAAAATGTGAAGTGTCGCGCAGGGAATTGTGAGAATGTCAATTTACAGCTTTTCACTGTTAATTGTACATTGACTTGTTCTTTTTCACTTCCAAAAACTGTATTTTTCTATACAATTACATTAAATGTACGGTTAGCTCTATCACGGTTATTCACCATATATACTGTAGCATAGAAACTTTCTGTTGACCAATTAACATTATCACCATAGCATTTTAGCGTTAAAATCACTATCATTTTGACAACACTGTCACAAAGCTGTATGCGAAAAACATAAAGATTTTTTTTTTTTCATTTTTAGTACATCGTTGTCATGTAAATGTACCCTAAATCACAGGCTTTAGTCCATAACAGTTTTGTGTGTGTTTGTTAGCATTAAATAAAAGTTTGAGGACACACTGTAAAAAATATTTGTGCAATTTAGTTATTTCAACTTATATTTTTTAGTAGAGATAACTACACATCAAAAACTCCAGTGTTAAATTAACTCTCCTGGGAGTTTATATGGCTCCAGACTCAAGAGTGTAAAGTGTTAAAATATGAGTGTTAAATTAACACTCAAGAGTGTTAAAGTTAATGAGCTAATTAAGTGATTAATTGAGTGATGATTGAGCATTATTGAAGACACCTGATGTTAACAAGCAGAGTCACCAAAGGTGAAAATCACAAATTGTACGTCACCATATGGTGATCATTGTTAGCTTTAGTTGGGCTCTTGACCCTTTTAATTTTACTTCAGATTTTGTTTGTCTGCTGTTACTGAGTTATAACAGCCAGATGAACAAAGACGAAAAGTATTTTGATGGTGTTGGTTATGTTTTGACATAATCATGTTGTGATTTGAAAATCTAAACTTGAGAAAGTTTAGTTGAACTCGTTAATTACAACTGCTCTGTGATTCTACAGCAAAGGACTTTCAGTGTTTTTATACAATCCAAAATATTTAATAAATGTTCTATCTAAAAGACTTTAAAAATACATTTATTTAGAAACAAAGAAATCAATAATCGAATCCAGAAATAATGGTCTTAATGAGTTTAGTGATCAAGTTTAAATGATGATTACATCATAACATAATCAACACCATTAGATCACTTTTTGTTCCTTTGTTCATCCAGCAGTTATAACTCAGTAACAGCAGACAAATAAAGTCTAAAGTAAAAATAAAAGGGTCAAGAGCCCAACTAAAGCTAACAATGATCACCATAATGGTGACGTACAATTTGTGATTTTCTCCTTCAGTGATTCTGGTTGTTAACATCAGGTGTCTTCAATAATGCTCAATCATCACTCAATAAATCACTTAATTAGCTCATTAACTTTAACACTCTTGAGTGTTAATTTAACACTCATATTTTAACACTTTACACTCTTGAGTCTGGAGCCATATAAACTCCCAGGAGAGATAATTTAACACTGGAGTTTTTGCTGTGTAGATTGTCCAGACAACAAGAAATATTAAGTTTTCTTGTCCTCAACTAGACTGAAAGTTGAATGAACAAGTATACTTGTTATTTTAACTTATAAATGTAAGTTGAAACAACTGCACTACATTTTCTGCAGGTTTTACTTCAATTATACTCTAATGCTTTGATAATAAACTAAACTTAATTTATCTATCTATCTTGCTGTCTGGTAGACTGCGTGGTCTTAAAACCTAAACTTCAAGCTTTTAAAACCGCTTCAAACATAAATCTTCAACTTCAACACTGTTATTTACACAGCAAAAACTCCAGTGTTAAATTAACTCTCCTGGGACTTTATATAGCTCAAGACTCGAGAGTGTTAAAGTGTTAAAATATGAGTGTTAAATTAACACTGAAGCAGTGTTAAAGTTAATGAGCTAATTAAGTGAGTCATTGAGTGATGATTAACCATTATTGAAGACACCTGATGTTAACAAGCAGAATCACTGAAGGAGAAAATCACATTTTTAAGACACCATTATAGTGATCAGTATTTGCTTTAGTTGGGCTCTTGACCCTTACGTTTTAACTTTTGATTTTCTTTGACTGTTGTGTCTGAGTTATAACTTTTAGATGAACAAAGAGAAAAGTTGATCAGGTGGTGTTAGTTATGTTGTGACACAATCATCATATGACCTGCATCACAAAACTAGAGTCTAATATCTGACTTTAAATGTATGTTGTTGATTATAACACCACAGTAATTTTACTGCACAAGGTCCAGAATTTTCTAAATAATCAAAAGGATTTCTTAAAAGTTGTTCTGAAAGAAAAATCTTTTTTTTAGGCACATACAAACATCAAGAATCAGTGTATGAATCTTGACAATGGTGACAATCAGAATATTCAATTAGGAAAAGGAAATTACTAAGACATTTCAGATCATAATTTATTCATACCGCAATGCATGATGGGAGCCATGAATGAGTTTTGATTGGTGGCACCCAGAATGCACTGCAACATGCTTTTATTGTCACCATTGTTGAGATTCACAGGCTGATAATTGATGTCAGTGTGTCTACATAAAACATATTTGAAGTCTTTTTCTATCAGAAAAACTTTGTTTTTGTTTTTCAAGAAATAATTTGTATTACAAGCAAAATCAAATGTTAACAGTTTAAGAATCAAGAGCCCTACTAAAGCAAACACTGATCTCCATAATGGTGGCTTAAAAAAATTATTTTCTCTTTTGGTGATTCTGCTTGTTAACATCAGGTGTCATCAGAAATGGTCAATCATCACTCAACGAATGACTTAATTAGCTCATTAACTGGCTGAACTTATTGGATGTAGTTTAGAAAACTTAACTTTAGTTGGCCGAACTTAGATTCAAAGTTTACTTAACTAAATGAAATCAGTTCATTGTACTTTAAAACTTGTCAGGTAAACCTTTCAAAATTTGTCAGGTACACTTTTCGAAATAAGTTAGTTAAACTAAAAAAAAAAAACATGCAAAAAGATAACACAAAATAATTAGATAAGTCAACATATTTTTTTTTTACAGTGCAGAAAGGGTGTAGGGTTGATGACCTGAATATTGATATTGATATTGATCAACACTGAACTCTTCACTTGCATTGGAAAGCAATTGGCAATGGCGATTTTGATCAGTTAGCACCATTATATACAACCCAGCTTGACCAATGTGCCTTTTACAATAAACTAAAAAGCACAATAGTAAAAAATAAATAAAACAATGAACCAATAAAATGGATGGGTGATCAATATCAATAAGTAATCAATCAATTTAATTCTTAACTTCGCTGATAAACCAACCAACAACAGATTTTCTTCAAAAGCATTGAAAAGTAGGCTACTGATCGAGTCATTAATATTAATCAGCTGCTCAATGATGTAATTGCATTAATAGTAACAAGTCTTAATCCCTACAAACATAATTGAAACATTCATTTGTCAGTTTAGCTCTAAGCAGGCTTAGGTTATCAGAGACCGGAACCAAAAAAAAAAATGAAAGCTTACTTACTTCAATCTTCCGTGTGCCGACAAGTGTCAAAATCCACGCCTAGCCAGAATTAAGGCCTTCTTATAAGAGTCTCAGACATCCTAAGCCACCTTTGACCCTCGGGTCAGTCGAAATTCTTAGAAAACGAGCATTAAATCCGTTCTGCAATCTCTGAATGCCTCTTTGGCAAACAGAGACATTCCCAGAAATGATCTCATTGGGTAGCTCACTTTACTCTTTTACAACACAGCTTGTTTATATGACCTTCAATACACACCTAGTCCATTTTCTTCATCAAAAGACAACTCTCTTTTTTTTTCTTTTTTTTTTTGCGAAAGAATTACTAGCTTGCATCATAAAGGCAATAACCCTTAAAATGAGTCATGCTTTCTTTTATCAACGGATCCACTTTTAATGCGACTGTCTGAACTGGTTTAACGACTTTACAGTTATTGTTGTATAGAATTGTTGCATAATTATCTTACCTCTTCATTGACAATTTGCGCAATATTTTCTTAATATATGTATTTTTTTAATGAAAATCAACTTGTTTTACTCATTTAACATGTTTTTGTATTAAACGGACTAAACACTATTTAGACATTACTGAGTTTATGAACACCAGAGGAGGATGGACAGATGCCTATCAAGGTTTTTACTTCAGTTTTCCCCCTTGACAAATGAGTTGCTCACTGGTGGCAAGTGAGCATAGGTTTTCTGCTTTGAATCGACACGGACAGAGAATATACAAATAAAATGTAACCACTGGGTTCATTAGTTAACATTAGTTAACAAGAACTAAGAATAACCACTTCTTCAGCATTCATTAATCTTAGTTAATATTATTTTTACTAATACATTATTAAAATCAACGGTTGTATTTGTTAACATTAGTTAATGCATCGTAAACTAACAAACAAATTAACAAACAATGAACAGCTGTTTTTTATTAACTAACATTAACAAAGATGAACAGAGGTGTCAAATCCAGGGTCAGAAAGTCAGAGGTGGAAAGTCCAGGGGTCAGAAAGTAAAAGTCATGCCATATTTTTATTTCACCCACAGCAAAAACTCCCGTGTTAAATTAACTTTCCTGGGAGTTTATTTGGATCCAGACACAAAGAGTGTTAAAGTTAATGAGATAATTAAGTGATTAGTTGAGTGATGATTGAGCATTATTGAAGACACCTGATGTTAACAAGCAGAATCACTGAAGGAGAACGTCACATTTTTTAAGTCGCCATTGTGGAGATCAGTGTGTGTTTTAGTTGGGCTCTTGACTCTTAAATCATTGACTTTTAAATGTTGTTAGGCTGTTGTACATGAGTTATAACAGCCAGATGAACAACAAAGAAAGTTGATGAGGTGGTGTTGGTTATGTTATGACATAATCATCATTTGTCATAAAACACATTTGTAGAGTTTAACATTTTGAGTAATTTAAATATTATCCAAAAGATTTCTTAAAAGCTGTTCTATTCAAAATACTTTAGGGGTACACAAAGACATCAATGGTGACAATTATATAGCATGTTGCAGTGCATTCTGGGGGCCACCAATCAAAACTCATTCATGGCTCCCATCATGCATTGCGGTATGAATAAATTATTATCTGAATTGTCTTAGTAAGTTCCTTTTCCTAATTGAATATTCTGTTTGTCACCATTGTTGAGATTCATACATTGAATCTTGATGTCTCTGTGTGCCTTAAAGAAAGAATTTTATTTATTAGAACTTTTAAGATATAATTTGGTTTATATTGAAAAATCTGGATTTAATGTTATAGAATCACTGCGATGCTGTTATGATCATTATACATTTAAGTCAGAGAGTAGGCTCTAAACGAGTTCAGTGAATCAAGTCAAATGATGCTTATGTTTAAACATGATCTAAAACATCTGATCACCTTTCCTCTTTGTTCATCCAGCTGTTAAAACAGCTAAACAAAATCTTAAGTTCATTTAAAAGTCAACTGGCCAACTAAAGCAAACACTGATCGCCACAATGGTGACTAAAATATAGATTTTCTCCTTCAGTGACTCTGCTTGTTAACATCAGGTGTCTTCAATAATGCTCAATCATCACTCAATTATTCACTTAATTATCTCATTAACTTTAACACTCTTGAGTCTAGATCCAAATAAACTCCCAGGAAAGTTCATTTAACACTGGAGTTTTTGCTGTGGGTGGAATAAAAATATGGCAGGACTTTTACTTTCTGACCCCTGGACTTTCCACCTCTGCAGAAAGTAAAAGTCCTGACATATTTTTATTTCACCCATGAACTCACACAGCAAAAACTCCTGTGTTAAATGAACTCTCATGGGAGTTTATTTGGCTCCAGACTCAAGAGTGTTAAAGTTAATGAGATAATTAAGTGATTGATTGAGTGATGACTGAGTACTATTGAAGACACCTGATGATAACAAGCAGAATCACTGAAGGACAAAGGCACATTTTTTAAGTCGCCATTATGGTGGTCAGTGTTTACTTTAGTTGAGCTCTTGTGCCCGGTTGCATAAAGCACCTTAAGTGTAATTTTCCCTTAAGTTCGCCCTTATGTTTCCCTTAAACCTAAGGGTGTTGCAGAAAAAAACCATTAAGTGTTACTTAAGGGTTCATTGAAGTGAAACGTCATAAACACTTAGAATTTGCCTTAAATGCTGTTTTTTCCCTTAAGTAATCCCTTAAAAAGCGTTAAGTGTTGCATAAAACCCCTTAACGGTCATTTTCCTAAGTATAACTTAAGGTTTGGAAATCGTAACCTTAAGAGTAACGCGGACAAAAATAAGGAACCTGCTGAAGATCATTATGTGTCAAGAATAATTTTTGAGAACCCTTTGGACCAACTTAGCGATTAAAAATTGTTGCAAAAATACAGATTTGATCGACATGCAATATTTGACATCGTTAACATACTAGATGGCGGTCTGTCTGTCATTACACACGACTCGCATGTAGACTATCACAACGTTAAGTCAGTACGTGCACGGAGAGTGTGTGGCCGACTCGAGCAGAAAAAAAATCACTGGAGAACGAGATGATTCTGTGTTTTAAAATGAATCATGACATAAGAAAACATGTATGCTATAGAAATATACTCAGCTGTATTTCGAGAGACAGAGCCAGAAGTGCATTCACAAAACCTAAACATAATGCCAAAGCAGGAGACGGTGAACATTACAACACAAACTGCCAACGCGGTGTTGCGTGCTAGCGTCACTGGACTGACACGTGATATGCCGACATGTTAGTGTTTTGCGTATCTATGGCAACAATAGACTTTTATAATGTGAATCCAGGATCGCTGTCGTGAAACACTTAAATGTTTCCCTTACCTAAGAGAACTGTTTAAGAGATTATATGCAACACCCTTAAGTTATTCTCTTAGGTAAGGGGAAATCACCCCTTAAGTATCATACTTAAGGGAAAAAATTAAGGTGCTTTATGCAACCGGGCATTGACCCTTAAACTGTTAAGATTAGATTTTTTGTTTGACTGTTGTACCTGAGTTATAACTGTCAGATGAACAACAAGAAAAGCTGGTCAGGTGGTGTTGGTTATGTTTAGATGAAATCACATGTTGACGTTGACCTGAATAACAAAACTCACTAAGAAAAATGTACCTTATTGATTACAACAAAATATGATTGTATACTATTTTCAATATAACCCAAAATGTATCTTGAAAGTTGTTCTGATCCAAAGACTTTTTTTGAAGTTTGGACACACAGACATCAAGAATCAGCCTGTGATTCTCACCAATGGTGACAATAATAAAGCATGTTGCAGTGCATTCTGGGTGCCACCAATCAAAACTCATCCATGGCTCCCATCATGCATTACGGTATGAATAAATTATGATCTGAATTTTCTTAGTAATTTCCTTTTCCAAATTTAATATTCTTTGTCACCATTGTTGAGACTCATACACTGAATATTGATGTCTGTGTGTGACTAAAACAAAGACTTGTTTTTTTTATCAGAACAACTTTTAAAAAATCATTTAGATTATACAGACAAATCTGGATTTCTTGCTTTAGAAACTTTGTGATTCTGCAATGACCAACATGCTTTTAAGCTAAGAGAGGGCTCTAAATGAGTTCAGTGACACTGATGATCATGTGTAAACATAATACCATCTGGCTGTTATAACTCAATTACAGCAGTCAAACAAAAGATTAAGTTAAATATTTAAAGGTCACCTGCCCAACTAAAACAAACACTGATCTCCCTAATGGTGACTAAGGCCATGTTTACACGGAAACGATTTGAAGAGAAAACGCAAAAGTGGCATTGCGTTTTCACTTTTTATTCTGCGTTTAGACAAGCGTTATGAGGGGGAAATCTGCGTGCATATGATGACGCAAAAGTGTGTGAAATTCGATGTAGTGTGCACTCCAGGCGCTAGGTGGCGATGTGAAGCACTGCCACACAACAACACCAATATCTGAAAATATTTTGTACAACTGCTGAAAAGACTATTGTACGTTTATCAGCGCTGCGAGGGCAACTTGAAGGTCCGACGAATGGAAATAATCCGACATGTTGGTTGTTATTTTCCTGTACTGGCGAATGCCTGTGATGTAAACGAGCACGCGACGAGAGCAGATTTGCGTTTTTACCCTTTACACGGGAACACGACGGTGGAGCGTTTTTAAGTTTTCCACTCTGGAGGGTGGTTTCGCTTTTTTGCATTTTTAAGCCATAAAAACGGCATCGCCGTGTAAACGAAAGGCACATCCGATAAAATATTTGTACGTTTTCACCCGGAATCGTTTTCGTGTAAACAGGGCTTAAAAATTTCGATTTTCTCCTTCAGTGATTCTGCTTGTTATCATCAGGTGTCTTCAATAATGCTCAATCATCACTCAATTAATCACTTAATTAGCTCATTTACTTTAACACACTTGATTGTTAATTTAACACTCATATTTTCACACTTTAAAGGTCCCCTGACATGAAATTTTCACTTTCTGAGGTTTTTTAACATTAATATTAGTTCCCCTAGCCTGTATTTGGTCCCCTCGTGTCTAGAAATTTCAGTCGGTGTAAACCGAGTTTTGGCTATCTTTCTCTGCCTGTGAGAAAATTAGATCTCAGACGGGCTGATCTTGAATCTCCCCTATATGACGTCATATAGGGGAAAGTTACCTCCCCCTTCTCTGCTTTGCCCGCCCATGAGAAAACGAGCTAGGAAGTACGAACGCGCGCGTGCGATTTTAGTTTATCCTCGAGAGATGTCATGGCGTATGACCGATCGAAGCACAAAAGTTGAATAGAGAGATATAATGGCTTGCAAACGAGCGAAGCATGGCAGTTGATCAGTGTTCGGATGTACAAATGAACACAAAAGTATTTTTTAGTTCCTTCATCCGAGCCTCTGAAGAAACTATGGGTTAATTTTACTTTCTCTGGAAATGCGCCAACACAACTTCCCAAAGTTTTGGATGGTCCAAACACTTCACAGACGACTGTTTCGTTTCCTCAACTTGGGCCAATACAGAGCTGGCCTCGATGAACGAAAATAAATCGATCGAGCTACCAAGCAACAATTCAAGTTCAAGTTCAGACAGGTAACTTAATCTTTCTCTCAAAATCGTTCAATCGAGTTTATCTGGACAACTCGTTATGAAATCAATGACGCACGTGACTGCACTTACTGTATATACATCATCGTGTTTGCATTGGTGAAAGCATTAGAGAGAGTGCAGAAACTGCGTTGTCTCGCGATCAACAGACTGTCATCTGTTTGCTCAATACTCATCACAGCAACATTTTATGTGATGGGAATAGATCTAAATACTTTAAAAACTGCTCACGATTCGTTAATCTCGATAGCTGTATTAGTAAAAACGTATAATAGCTGTAGTAAAAGTATTCGAGAGAGTTTCACATGTAATACGTAGCTATTTCATATGCACGCATGTCAGCCAATCACAGCGGAGGCCGGTTACACACAGCAGACACGCCCCTCCAAACAGAGCGTTTGGGCTCAGGGCAAAAATCAGGCTAGGAAAAATGCCTTTTATTTCTAAATTATGACTATTTTTGATCTAAAAAACATACTAACATTATAAGGGCAACCCAGGAAACATTATAAAATAATAAAATAACCCCATGTCAGGGGACCTTTAACAATATTGAGTCTGGAGCCAAATAATCTCCCATGAGAGTTCATTTAACACAGGAGTTTTTGCTGTGTGCGTTCATGGGTGGAATAAAAATATGGCAGGAATTTTACTTTCTGACCCTGGATTTGACACCTCTGAAGATGAATAAATACAAATGTATTGCTTATTGCAGTGGTTCTCAATTCCAGTCCTCGCGACCCACTGCTCTGCATGTTGTGTATGTCTCCCTTATTTAACACACCTGATTCAGATCCTCAGCTCGTTAGGATAGACTCTATGACAGGGGTCCTCAGCTCTGGCCCGTGAGATCCACTTTCCTGCAGAGTTTACCTACAACCCTAATCAAACTCACCTGAACAAGCTAATCAATGTCTTCATGATTACTACACCTTACAGCAGTGGTTCTCAATTCCAGTCCTCGCGACCCACTGCTCTGCATGTTGTGTATGTCTCCCTTATTTAACACACCTGATTCAGATCCTCAGCTCGTTAGGATAGACTCTATGACAGGGGTCCTCAACTCTGGCCCGTGAGATCCACTTTCCTGCAGAGTTTACCTATAACCCTAATCAAACTCACCTGAACAAGCTAATCAATGGCTTCATGATTACTACACCTTACAGGAACACAGCAAAATACCCAGTGTTAAATCAACACTGCTCAGAGTACATATTGTCCCAATCTAAAGAGTGTTAAAAGTGGTCAAGTTAATGAGATAATTAACTGATTAATTTAGGGATGATTGAGCATTAGTGATGAACACCTGCTGTAAACAAGCAGAATGACTAAAGAAAAGAGAAAGACAACTACAACTGACTTCAGCCAGAGTCTTAGATGAAATCAACTGAAGAGAAAAGAAGACATTAAATCTCTGAAGATCTCAACAGTAAGTAAGTAAGTAAGTAAATTTTATTTATAAAGCACATTTAACCATAGCGAAGCTATCCAAAGTGCTGAACAAAGTAATGTAAAATAAATAAATAAAAACACAGAAGCATAAAACCAAACAGAAACAAAACAATGAAAACAAAACAATGAAACAGGATATCAAGTATCAAACGCCAGGCAATAGAGATATGTTTTCAATTTTGATTTAAAAGTACAAATGGAAGGTGCAAGGCGGATGTCCAGAGGCAATTGATTCCATAGACGGGGGGCGGCAACTGAGAAAGCTCTGTCTCCCTTAGTTTTTAAACGGGAGCGGGGAATTAATAATAGAGCCTTGTCTGCAGATCTTAATCTGGATGGTGGCAGAGGAGTAAGAAGATCGGTAATATAAAATGGAGCATGATTATTAAGAGCTTTAAAAACAAACAACAAGATTTTAAACTGAATTCTAAAACGGATCGGGAGCCAATGAAGGGACGCTAAAATTGGGGTGACATGATCAAATTTCTTTGTCCCGGTCAGCAGCCTTGCAGCTGCATTTTGTACCAACTGGAGTCGAGCAAGTGATGACTGAGGAAGACCCAGATACAAAGAATTACAATAATCTAAGCGTGAGGTAATAAAAGCATGAATAACCTTCTCCAAGTCTTGTGCTGACAAAAACGATTTAATATTTGAGATAATCCGCAATTGATAAAAACTATTCCTAACAACAGAATTTATTTGTTTAGTTAAGCACAATTCTGAGTCCATGATGACGCCAAGGTTCCTAACCTGGGAGGAAACAGAAGGAAAATACTTGCTTAGCTCCAAAATAGTACTGCTCCTCAATTTTGGGGAACCAAAAACAATTGTTTCCGTTTTGTCATCATTAATTTGGAGAAAGTTAAGCGCTAACCATTTCTTAATGTCCCCAATGCATTCCAACAAAGGTTGAATAGAATCACCAGCTTTCAACGGCAGGTACAGCTGTGAATCGTCTGCATAAAAATGAAATGATACATTGTGCTTTCTAATAATATCCCCCAATGGACGCATATACAAATTAAAAAGAAGGGGACCCAAAATAGAGCCCTGCGGAACTCCACTAATAATAGGAGCAGAAGATGAAGAAAATTTACCCATCTCCACCGAAAAAGACCTGTTTTCAAGATAAGATCTAAACCACTGTAAGGCCGTACCCTTGATACCGAAGTAATGCTCCAAACGCCAAAAAAGAATACTATGGTCTACAGTATCGAAGGCAGCCGTCAGATCAAGTAGGATCAAAACGGCATTTTTACCGGCATCAACTGCGAGTAGAATGTCATTGAACACTTTTAGCAATGCAGACTCTGTGCTATGATGGGCAGTAAAACCAGATTGAAAAGGTTCAAGTAAGTTTGCAGCATTTAAAAACGAGTGCAATTGAGACAGGACAACTTTTTCTAAAAGTTTTGATAAAAAAGATAGCTTAGAGATAGGCCGAAAATTATTAAAGCAACCCTCATCCAAACCTTGTTTCTTAAGCAAAGGCTGAACAACCGCATGCTTGAAACTATTCGGAACTATCCCAGTGTCCAAAGACGAATTAATCAACGCTTGGACACTGGGGCCAATTATAGGAAAAGCCTCTTTTAAAATATCAGAAGGTATTACATCAATTGTGGAGGTAGTTGTTTTCATCTTGTTAACCACTTCACAGAGTTCCATTAAAGAGACATGCGCAAAATTATAAAAGAAAAACGGACTTAACAGCGAATTTGAAGACTGATCTGGAAGCTGTAAAGTGAAAGATGAACGAATAGCTAACACTTTATTAGCAAAAAACGTTAAAAATGTCTCACAACGTTCAGCTGAGGGTTCCCCGCGAAATTGACACCTTGGACTAATTACAGAGTTTATCGCAGAAAATAAAATCTTAGGTCTATGACAGTGTTTATCAATTAAATCAGAGAAATATTTAGATCTAGCTAACTCAGCAGCACTCTGAAACTTAACCAAACACTCCTTGAAAATCTCAAATGATACAGTTAAACGATCATGCTTCCATTTCCTCTCTGCTTTACGACACGCCTGTCTGAGACGGCGAGTATCATTATCCAGCCAATAGTACGATTTTTGCTTTGGTTGTTTTATCTTAAAAGGGGCAATAGAATCTAAAATATCAGAACAAGATGCATAAAAAAGAGAGATTAAATCGTCGGGCCCGATGGAAGGCTCAGCATTCAAGATCAATCCTTCAACGGCATTAGCTAAATATTCCTCACTAAACTGAGAGGCTGTAAGCGAGTTTATGAAGCGAGAATAAGAGCCTACAGATCTATTCACTGCAACAGAGCTCACAACGGGAATCGTAAAAACAATGGGCTTATGATCAGAAAAGGATTGATTTTCGATACATACATTATCGACAGAGAACCCAGATGACATGATAAGGTCTAGAGTATGGCCAAGGACGTGTGTTGGTTGGTTCATATGTTGAATGAAACCAAATGAGTCCAGGACATTACAAAACTCAGCAACCAGGGGACGCCCGGGGCAGCAAACATGCACATTAAAATCACCTAATAATAACATATAGTCATACAACGGAACAACAGAAGATAAAAAATCTGAGAAATCATTTACAAAAGCACTGCCCGAATTAGGTGGCCTGTAAATAAGAGCACAGAATAGCGCAAAGGAGGCAGACTGTAATGTAACACATTGTACCTCAAACGACGAGTAGCTCTGAACAGAAACAGTGTTAATTTTAACTGTTTGTTTAAAAATCATAGCAACACCACCACCCCTACCAACCGATCTTGGGGTACTAATAAAGCAACAGTTTGAAGGACAAAGTTCCTCAAAGACTGACAACTCACCAACGGCGGCCCAGGTCTCCGTCAGAAATAAAATATCCAAGTTACGTCTGGTGAAAAAGTCATTTAGAATAAAAGTTTTGTTGCATATGGACCTAGCATTGACTAGGGCCATGTTCATAGGTGGGTGTGATGACAAAGCCGAATCCCAATGAATCCAGTCCAGTTGACGTAGATTTTGACAGTTCACTCCTCTCTGGCGAATCCGTAAACGCGGGGGAGCAGAGTAGGTAGATGAGTGAGTGAAGGCCGGGAAAACAGGAAGATGAAAAGCATATCTATAATCCCATGAGCGTCGCATCAAATGAAGGCCCTCCAAGCTTATAATAGCCGAGGGAAACTCCAACGTAGATTGTCTGGAAGAAACGATCGCCCGTCTGATTCTCACCCGTACACCACCACGACTACCTCTCTTCCTGCGGCGCTTCCTTGGAGGAACGCAGCAAGGTAGCCGGCGAGCGCACTCAACCACAGGATGGGTGGACGAGGATTGAGAACAAAAATCCACGGCAATCTCCCATGCGGCTTTGAATATTAAATAAGTCTTGACGATCATAAGTCAACACTGAGACTACATGATACCAGTGTAACACTGTGTAAAATACAAACAGTACAGATGTCAGACGAACAGGTACCATTGGTACAACAAACTGAGACAAACGAGAGAGACGGCAAGCCGAGTGCACTGGCGCCATCTTGGAATGAATCTTGCAACAGAGGAGGATTACTCCACAAACAGCATTCACTTATTACTAACCAGACTGACATTATTTCTGTCACACGTCACGAGAATTAACAGAGGTTTAACCTGTTTCATTTGAAGTCACCATAACAGTGACTAGTGTTTCCATTAGTTGGGCTCTGAACTCTTAATGTATTGTTTGTCTTTTTTTCTGGCTGCTGTGATAGTGTGTTTAGTTAAACATTTGCAGCAGCAAAGAAAGCTAAAGTGAAATGAGATCAGGTTATAGTGGTTACCTGTTGATGGTTATATAAGCATCATGAAATAGTTTGATTCACTGAGGTATTTGGAATCTAACAATTGTTGTTAAATTAACAGTGCTCAGTGTTTATATGAGTCCACACTCAGACACCGTTGAATGAGCACTGAAGCAGTGCTTAAGTTAATGAGATATTTAAGTGATAATTGAACATTATTGAAGACACCTGAAGTTGACATCAGAATCACTGAAGGAGAAAATCGTAATTGGTATGTTACCATTATGGAGATCAGTGTTTGCTTTAGTTGGGCTCTTGACCCTTAAGTCATTAAGGTTAGATTTTGTTAGGTTGTTTTACCTGAGTTGTAACAGCCAGATGAACAAAGAGAAATGGTGATATGATGGTGTTGATTGTGTTTTAACATAATCAATAGTTGGTCTGAATCACTGAACTCATTGAGAGCATAATTTCAGAGTTAAGTTTTGTAGCTTATGAATTATAGCAGCACTGTTATTGTAGAGTATGCATTTTCTAGTCTTCTCTATTAAACCAAATTATCAAATCAATTACAAAAAAAAACCTTCTTAAAAATATTTCATTTAGGCACATACAGACATCAAGAATTAGCGTATGAATCTCAACAATGGTGACAAAAAGATGACCTCTGAACATAAGCTCATTATTTATTCATACAGCAATGCATGATGGGCGCTATGAATGAGATTTGATTGGTGGCATCCAGAATACACTGCAAAATGCTTTATAATTGTCACCATTGTTGAGATTCACAGGCTGACACTTGATATCTTTTTAAACAAAAAAAAATTGTACGTGATTAAGTTTTAAAAAATTATTTGAATTACATTGTTAAACTTACAAATATTAAGATTTTCAAGGACAGTGCTGCTATAATCAAGAAAGTAATTTTAACTCGGAAATTGGGCTCTACTTAGGTCGAATGAGTGTGAAATAATGATGATGTTAAAACACAGCAAACACCATCAAAAAAACTTTTTTCTTTGTTCATCTGATTGTTGTAACTCAGGTACAGCAGCCAAACAAAAAATTGAAGTTAATGACTTAAGGGTCAAGAGCCCAACTAATGGAAACACTAATCACTGTTATGGTGACTTCAAATGAAAGAGTTAAACCTCTGTTAATTCTCAATAAAAACTTCTGTAGAACTCTGACAGAAATAAGGCAGTCTGGTTAGTAATAAGTGAAGCTGGTAATGCTGTTTGTGGAGTAATCCTCCTCTGCTGAGATCTTCGGATATTTAATGTCTTCTTTTCTCTTCAGTTGATTTCATCTAAGACTCTGGCTGAAGTCAGTTGTAGTTGTGTTTCTCTTTTCTTTAGTCATTCTGCTTGTTAATAGCAGGTGCTCAATCATCCCTTAATTAATCAGTTAATTACCTCATTAACTTTAGCACTTTTAACACTCTTTAGATTGGGACAATATGTACTCTGAGCAGTGTTGATTTAACACTGGGGATTTTGCTGTGTTCCTGTAAGGTGTAGTAATCATGAAGACATTGATTAGCTTGTTCAGGTGAGTTTGATTAGGGTTGTAGGTAAACTCTGCAGGAAAGTGGATCTCACGGGCCAGAGCTGAGGACCCCTGTCATAGAGTCTATCCTAACGAGCTGAGGATCTGAATCAGGTGTGTTAAATAAGGGAGACATACACAACATGCAGAGCAGTGGGTCGCGAGGACTGGAATTGAGAACCACTGCATTAACTACACTGTTAAATCTTGCTGTAAAAAAAAGGCCAAATTCTGACAATATCATACCATTTTCCATTAAAACAGTAATATACCGTAGAAAACAAAACTAGCCTACAGGAATATACTGTGAATTAACAGAGCTCAAAGTCGACATTTAGAGGCTGTTTTCACTATACCCTCATTCACTATTACCTACATTAGTTCTCTAATATGGTCCACTTGAATGAAAAGAAGTGAGTGAATTGAGACACTGATGAACACCTGATAAGCAGAATCACTGAAGGACAAAGAAACAAGAACTGAAAAAAGAGAAACACAAGAACTACAACTGACTTCCAGCATCACTGAGTGTGAAACCAGTTTACAAACCAGTTTACAATTATTTATTTCATACATGAACAAAAGGTCTTGTTGAGAATTAACAGAGATTTAGTTGATAATAATGTTTGTTTTCACCATAATGGAGATCAGTATTTGCTTTAGTTGGTCTCTTGTCCCTGGACTTCTAACTATTCTTCTCTCTCAGACTGTTGTAACAGTGAGTTTATAAAACATATCTGTTGTTGTAAGAAGAAGTCAAGAGGAAGTTGATCAGGTGTTTTTGGTTTATTTGATGATGTCACAAACATTCTGGAATAATTTTTACTGAATAATTCTTTGAATTTATGGGTATTTAGTATGTGATCTACAACATGTAATCAATGTGTCTGTAATCAGCTTTTCTGATGAATATTGTAATCATATAGTGCATTAAACATTTTATAACTTTAAATGTATCTTGACAGTAATAAACTGTAAGTCATTAAACAGGTTTATACTGGCAACACTGTTGCCAGTAGTTTACTGTATAATGTAGTTTTTTGGGTCACCGTTGTGCTGAAGAGTAGAGCCTGTAATTCAGTCCAGGAGAATATCTACAAACATTGATGATATGCTGCATGTTGCTTTATTTAAAAGGTGGTGATTGTGTAGTTGCTGATCCAGTGGAAATCTCTTTATTTACAAACGTTTTTTTTTTTTTTTGTGGTTTCAAATGAAATAAGTTCACAGTAATACTTTGCTCACATTATTAATGCATTATAAATTTTAGCTAAGTTAATACATTTAAATGACAATTGATCAGTTTAAGGCAGTCGGTTTCTTCAAGTAAAATTAGTTAACTCGAGTTTTAGTGCATTTTTACAGTAACATACTGTAGATTACAGTAAAGAACTGTACAATTAAAGCCTGTTTTATACTTCTGCGTCGAATCGACGGCGTACCCCCGCAGACCCCTCTGCGTCGACGCGAACCCCTCTCCGTCCCCTCCGCCGTAGCCTGACGTGCACCTCCAAAAAATTGTAACTACGCGTCGAGGCGACGCAGACAGCAAGGGCTGTGATTGGTCAGATTATACATCATTTCCGGAGTGTAGCTTTTCCGGTTTTCCCCTCCCGCTATAGCGCCATTTTTAAAGTGACCTGTTCAATGATGGATCAAGTTGAAGAACGTTTGATCGAGGAAGTACGAAAGTACGACCATCTGTACAATTCCTCTTCAGCGCACTACAAAGACTGCCAAATGGCAAACAACTCATGGAAAGAGATTGCCCAAAATGTTGGCTTGGACGTCACCGACTGCATAAAGCGGTGGAAAAACCTGCGGGACAGATTTGTTCGTCTCCGCAAAAAGTTGGCGCCAAGAAGCGGTGATCCAGGCGGCAAAAAGGTCCCTGCATTTTACCATTTTCTGTCCTGGCTGGCACCCCATGTCAAGCACCGTGAAACCGAGTCGAATTTCGAACCTAAGGTAAATATAAGTTTGTTGTTGTACCTCTTTTGTGTGAGATATTAAGCTAGCTAACTAACAATGCTATCAGGTTGTCCGAATGCATGTCGTCATGTATTGTCTACTTCTGTGCAAACGAAATGTAACATATCATGCTGAAAATGTTGTTTTGCTTTGCTGGTTTCATGGCACTGCTAATTCCATATCTTATACCAGACCTCTGGTCGTACATCAGACTGCATAGACCACACTGTAATTACCTGCACAGACAAAGACCAACCAACCAAACATCGTTGTCCTTTGTACCTGTACTCTGCACAATGAAAAAGTTTAATCTAATCTAATCTAATCTGCTCTGTCTTTAACAGGAACAGACCTCACCACCTTCTGATTTTGACTCCATGGCATCCACTTCATCTTCTGAGTCATCCTCTGTGTCGCCCCAGCCACCAACCTCACCTGTACAGCCATTCTCTTTGTCTACTCAACCACCACCTGTGCCTGCTGTGTGTAGCCCACCATCTTCAATCCTTGCCGAGTCACCCGTGTCCAGAGTGGGGTCTAAACGGAAGAGGAACCAGGATGACTGGCTAATAAAGCAGATGACGCAGCTGGACGAACGCCGCATGGACCTTCAAGAAAAGCTGGTGCAGGACACTAGCGACGAGTGTAGCCGATTTGGCCAGACAGTGGCTGATCTGCTGCGAAGAGTGCCAGAGGGCCGCAGGGCTGATGTTATGTTTAATGTTCACAAGATGTTGTATGAGAGCAGAGAGCAAGACTGAACATTTGCATCCTCGTACTGATTCAGTGCACTTTTGTTAATATTTGTAAATAGTTAATTTTCTTAGATAATTTTTTATATTACAGTTAACTTATATTGTGTTTTATATTATGTTGCTTGTGCCTATTACTCTAATATTTTTTATTGTACTTAATTTTCCCTTTGTTCTTGGCGCTTTTTTACTCTTTGCACATTATAAGATCAACGTTTGTTTTGAAAAAAAGTTTTTTTATTTACAATACAATGTTCACTGTACATCATGGATATACACTCAAAAAAATGATATGTTGGCTTTACTTAACTTTCTTTTGTAAACAGGTTCCACCGGTTCCACATAACTATGTTTCGTTAAACAAACATAATATGTTCATGTAACTTCAACATCATGGAATTTGGTCATTTTAAGCAACCCAATTAAACTCTGAGCTAATGAGTTAATTAAGTGAATAATTGAGTGATGATTGAGCATTATTGAAGACACCTGATGTTAACAAGCAGAATCACTGAAGGAGAAAACCGGAATGTTTAAGTCACCATTATGGAGATAAGTGTGTGTTTTAGTTGGGCTCTTGACCATTAACTCATTAACTTTAGAGTTTGTTTGGCTGCTGTACGTGAGTTATAACAGCCGGATGAACAATGAACAAAGGTGATCTGATGGTGTTGGTTGTGTTTAAACATAATCATTGTTTCACAATCATTTGACCTGAATCACTGAGCTTATATTAAACCCAATTTCTGAGTTAAGTTTACCTTACAGATTATAACAGCATTGTCATTGTAGAGCATATTATTTTTAGCCTTTTCAATGAAATTTAAATGATCTAATCAATAATTAAAAAAGAAACTTCTTAAAAAATATTTTGTGTAGGCACACACAGACATCAAGAATCCGCCTGTGAATCTCAGCAATGGTGACAAACAGATCATAAGCTCATTATTTATTCATGCAGCAATGCATGATGGGAGCCATGAATGAGTTTTGATTGGTGGCACCCAGAATGCACTGCAACATGCTTTATAATTGTCACCATTGTTGAGATTCACATTGAGATAGATATTTTTTAAGAAGTTTCTTTTTTATGTATTGATTTGATCATTTGAATTTCATTAAAAAGGCTCAAAAAAGGATGTTCTACAATGACAGTGCTGCTATAATCCGTAAGATAAACTTAGAAATTGGATTTAATATAAGTTCAGTGATTCAGGTCAAATGATTGTGTTAAAACACAACCAACACCATCAGATCATCTTTGTTCATTGTTCATCCGGCTGCTATAACTCACGTACAACAGCCAAACAAACTCTACAGTTAATGAGTTAAGGGTCAAGAGCCCAACTAAAACACACACTTATCTCCATAATGGTGACTTAAACGTTCCGTTTTTCTCCTTCAGTGATTCTGCTTGTTAACATCAGGTGTCTTCAATAATGCTCAATCATCACTAAATTAATCACTTAATCAACTCATTAGTTCAGAGTTTAATTGGGTCGCTTAAAATGACCAAATTTCATGATGTTGAAGTTACATGAACATATTATGTTTGTTTAACGAAACATAGTTATGTGGAACCAGTGGAACCTGTTTACAAAGAAAAGTTAAGTAAAGCCAACATATCATTTTTTTGAGTGTACAGTAATTAACCAAGTCTGCCATGGCACAGTTCCATGTGGAGATTAAATAAAAGCCTTCAACTGTTCACAAGATTGTTGTTTATGTACAATACAATGTTCACGGTTACCTTCAAGTGTTCACAAGATGTTGTATGAGACTGAACATTTGCTCCCTCGTACTGATAATTATAATACACTTATAAAGTAAATAAAGAATTAAACAAAAAATATGGATGGATATTAATAAATTGTTTGAATTTAAATAAAACGAAGGTATGATGTTTGGTAATTATAAAGAAAACACAGAAAAATTAATTGATGGTGATGCATTAGAAATAGTGTCAGAAATTAAATTCTTGGGTATAACTATTGATTGTAAATTAAGCTGGAAACCACACACCAGATACATACAAGGTAAGGTATCTAAAAGTATTTCTATAATTAATAAAGTTAAATGTCTTGGAATATAATGCACTATATAATTGTATTTTTCACTGGTTTTGCCCTATTTAACTTAATGTATAGAAATTTAGGGCAATAATTATAAAAGTTCACCACATACCCTCTTCTTACTCAAAATGAGCAGTTAGAATTATACACAAGGTGGGATATTTTGATCACACAAACATATTTCTGCAATCTAAAATTTTAAAACTTTTTGATCTAGATGATTTTTATACTGCTCAATTCTTATATAAAGCCCACAAAAATATATGCATGTATATGGGTGATAAACTGTGTTTTTTATTTTTATTTCTTTAATAATATTTATGTATATATTCTTTTCTTTCTTTTTTGCTCGAAATAAACTTCAATCAATCAATAAATCAACGTTTGTTTTGAAACAAAGTTTGTTGTTTATTTACAATACAATGTTCACGGTTACATCATGGATAATACAGTAACTAACCAAGTCTGCCACGGGACACTACATTATCCTGCCATGGCACAGTTCCATGTGCAGACTGAAAAAAAGCCTTCAAGTCATTCCGAACAGCTATGGCAGCTCGGGTGGAACGGGCCCTGGACATCCGTGTTGGTTCTATGGGGACAAAGTTTGTGTCGTCTGCCACCATTCTTCGCCACTCTCCAGGCTGCACAGTCCCTTCAGAGTCACAGTCTGTAAAATGTGGTGGTACATATCGGCTCTCTGGGGTGTTCACTTCGTCTGTGTAGGTGAGGTAGTTGTGCAGGACAACACACGCTTTAACGACACTCACAGCTTTGTCTGGATGGAACTCAATTGGTCTTCCCAGAATTCTCCACCGTGCAGCCATGATGCCAAAGGCATTTTCAATCACCCGCCTTGCTCTGGAGTGGCGGTAATTGTATATTTCCTTGTCCCTGGTCATGTTCCCCCCTGTTTCAGAAAACACAGAGTATTAATCACTGTACCACAATCATAGGCATAACAAACACGTTATGAAGACACAATGTAGGCCTACTATGTTTTAATTAGTTTCATTTACATACCTGGAAAGGGACGCATGAGATTGCAGTGTAGGGGGAAGGCAGCATCAGCAACAATAACGTGGGGGATTTGGACTCTGGTCCCAGGCAGTTCAGCTGGTTGGGGCAGATTCAACTGGTGGTCCAGCAGCATCGACCCAAATCTACTCGCTTTGAAAACGCCACCATCGCTTTCCCGTCCATATCCTCCCACGTCCACCATCGTGAACCGATACCTGGCATCACAGGTTGCCATGAGAACAATGGAGTGATTCCCCTTGTAATTAAAATAGTCACTCCCTGCGTTTGGTGGTGCCTTGACGTTAACATGTTTCCCGTCGAGGCTTCCAACGCAGTTTGGGTAGTTCCAAAGTCGCCAAAAATCTGAAGCAATAGCTTCCCACTGGCTGGTTGAAAGACAGGGCAAAAATTCGGGCTGCAGTGCAGTCCACAGCACTTTGCAGACCTCCGATACTATGCAGGACACCGTGGTCGCACCCATTTTGTAGCCCAACCCGGTGATCTGTTGGTTTGCACCTGAAGATAAAATCTTTAAAGTCACTGCCAGTCTCTGAGCGAGGTCAATAGGCATACTGTGTGTACTCTGATGCTGTATTAACGGGTTTAAACGATGAACAAGATCGTCAAATCGTCCTTTCGACATCCGAAAATACTTAAAGTGCATTTCTTCGTCCAAGTCCCTCAGCGGTCGAACAACCGTAACAAATTCGCCAATCCTTTCCCTGTCTTCGTGCACTGGTCGTACATACCACCTTCGCTGACGTCTTCTTTTTCTTCTGTGATTAAACATTTGCAATAAAATCATTTGTTGTTCCACGTCGATTAGCTCCAGCTGCAACAACATTCTCTCTCTTTCGCTCGCCATTGTCGGAAATGAAAAAGCGGAACCGGCGCACGGAAACAAAACAAACTAGCAAAGAGATTCGCGAACCACACACCCACCTAGCGTTCTGGCGGTGAAATGCACCGCGATGCAACGCAACCTGACGCAGAACCATAAAACGGCCACGACGCCGTAGGAGTGACGGCGTAGCTACGCCGTCGATTCGACGCAGAAGTATAATGAGGCCTTAACAGTAAATTGCTGGCAACAGTGTTGCCAGTATTTTACTGTAAAAAAACCTGGTAAGGTCTAACAGTGTATAACTGTATTTTATTTGCTTTATCGATTGACACTTATAAGCAATACGAGTCAATGAAAAAGGAGAAAAAAATAAGGAACTAAATAAAATAAGAAACAATAAGGAGTCAAATGTATTTCATTTCAAATTATATTTATTGAAAAGAATATTGGTAAAACTTTCATTTGTTAGGATTAGTAAATGCATTAACTAACAATGCGCAAAATATTCTTACAGCATTAATAAAAATGTTCATGTTTAGATCCCAGTCCATTAATTAATGTTAACAGATCCAACAGATCTCCAAAATGTATTAGTAAATGCTGAGGTTAACATTAACAAAGATTAATAAATGCTGTTAAAGCATTATATTGTTGTTAGTTCACCTTAACTAATGTAACTAATGCTAAAAAATGAAACCTTATTGTAAAGTGTTACCGTTTCTGCAGAAAGACATTGTTGCAATACAGCAGCAATATACTTTGAAAGCAACAAATAATAATTTACAGTGAAATGAAAAGAAAAAAAGGCTTTTTGAAATGACTGTAGTTAATGGCTGTATTGTCTGTACATGTTGCAATATGAACAAATGTCATAAAAACAGGTTGGTGACGCATTTTGTCTGATAAAAATGAGGAAATTGCAGCAATGTTGGCACATAAATGTGGATTCATCCAAACATTGATTCAGAGTGAAGGATGACTGGCTAGATCATATTTTAATAATAATAATAATGATTACAACAACAATAGTAAAAGTTGAATGGCTCCACAAAGGATCTCTGTCAAAGAAATGCAGATTTTCATATAATACTGCACATCATCATCCTCAGTAATAACTAATAATAATAAATAATCAGTGGGTGGAAACTTTTTGCCGTTGAGATGACTGGGGAAATATATTACAGAAATAGTATACTTTAAAAGAATAATTAAACAAAAACAAAAAAAATTAATTAAACAATTTGTGTTCACTCTGTGAACTTAACATTGATTGCATTTTTACATGTAACTTCATAATTGTTTCTATAGTATTTGAAATATGGTTATAGTGTACTGCTGAATGTACTTACAAGTATTTATGGTAAAGGAAAATATACTTATGTAATTTCTATATGTGTAAAATAATTTATCAATTACACATTTGTAATGATGACATTGCAATTTAGTACATATAGAACGTTAAATGTATTGAAAATAAATGAACACAACTTAAAATAATAATCAACTTCATATGTGTCGACAAAAGTGTACTTCTTTAAAGCATGGCAAAGGTTTATTGAAACAATGATTTAATATGTACTTAATTTGACATTATTATGAAGTGCACTCTTTAGAAAGGAACAGTCATGAAAGTGTGTGGCCTTTTATTTAATTAATATTATAGGACAGTTTTAAGATCTGAAGTACACTGTATTTTGAAGTGCACATTCAATACACTTAAGCACACTTATGTTTCACAAGGACTTGCAAATTAATTTATTAGATATTTTGACCAAGTTGTTGAAACTTTCAGCTACAAATATGTGCAGTAAACTTGTTTTAACACTTTTTTTTTTACTGATTCCAAATAAAATGTAGGTAACGCTTTACAATAAGGTTCATTAGTTAACATTAGTTAATGTATTAACATAAACTAACCATGAGCAATATAGTTGTTACTGTCCCAGCCAGCACAGTCATGTGGGGCCCACATGGGTCTGACCTGGGCTATCTAACTGGGACCCAGCCAGTTTTGTCCACGGTTTCCATGTAGGCCGCACATGGGTTTGCCCAGATGAAATGAACACTGCTCAGTGTGCAAACTACAGGCTGTTAAATGTAACACTGATCAGTGTTGGAGTTAATGAGATAATTAATTGATTGAATAATGATATTGCATTATTGATGAACACCTGCTGTTAACAAGCAGAATCACTGAAGAAAAGAGAAACACAAGAACTACTTCCAGCCACAGCCTTAGATGAAATCAACTGAAGATAAAATACACTCAATCTCTAAATCTCAGATTAAAATACATTAAATCTGATTAAACAACTCCACAAACAGCATTACCAGCTTTATTACTAACCAGGATGACTTTATTTATGTTAGACGTCTACAGAAGTTCTTATTGAGAATTAACAGAGGTTAAGATGTTGATGATTTATTGAAAATAATAGTTTGTTTTAATGCCACCATTATGGTGCTCAGCGTTTGCTTTAGTTGGGCTCTTGATTTTTTAACATTAGTTTGTCTGCTGCTCAGTTGTGTCTGATTGTTATGTTTCTTATAGCAAATGAAAATGCGATCAGATGCTATAAGCTGATTGATGATAATAATATAATTATCATGAAGTGGCTCAGCTCACTAATATTGTGTCTGAGTTTTATATGAGTGAAATGTTATTCATTTTGTTTTATTGTTGTGATTCTACAGTAAATCGTCTAGCACAAGTACAAAATGTGTAAATTATGTTTAAAAATCGAGTTTCTTATAAATTCTCATACATGCTGTGGAATCACAACAATAAAACAAAATGCATAATATATCTCTCACATAAACCTCACACTCAATATTGGTGAGTCAAACCACTTCATGATGATCATATTATTATCAATCAGTTTATTGCATCTGATTGTGTTTTTTTTTTTTTTTGCTGTTATCAACATAATCAGATACAACTGAGTAGATAAATAAAAAAAATTTAAAAAAATCAAGAGCCCAACTAAAGCAAACGCTGATCACCACAATGGTGGCATTAAACCAAAAATCATCAACATCTTAACCTCTGTTATTTCTCAATAAGAACTTCTGTAGACGTCTGACAGAAATACAGTCAGTCTGGTTACCAATAAGTGAAGCTGGTAATGCTGTTTGTGGAGTTGTTTAATCAGATCCTGAGAGATTCCGTGTATTTAATCTTCAGTTGATTTCATCTAAGGCTGTGGCTAAAAGTAGTTCTTGTGTTTCTCTTTGCTTTAGTGATTCTGCTTGTTAACAGCAGGTGTTCATCAATAATGCTCTATCATTCTTCAATCAATTAATTATCTCATTAACTCCAACACTGATCAGTGTTACATTTAACAGCCTTGTGAGTCTTGAAGCTGACTTCTGCTGATGAAACTGATCAGTGTTCATTTCATCTGGGCAAACCCATGTGGGGCCAACATGGAAACCGTGGACAAAACTGTCTGGGTCCCAGTTAGATAGCCCTGGTCAAACCCATGTGGGCCCCACATGGCTCTGCTGGCTGGGGTATTTGTTAATATTTTTTAATGTTAGATAATAAAAATACAGCTGTTCAATGTTTGTTCATGTTCATGTCCCCAAAAGCAGAGCCGAAAATGTAAAATGTATGTCAAGATCAGACCCTTAAAATGTTTTATTACCTAATGTAGGCAGGTTGATTCATACAAATAACCAAATAATTCAGTGTTGCATCTGATTTCTCATCCACCACACAATGGTGTTTGCACACAGACATAATCGAGCATCCCTGAACAAGCTCCAGTTGAAAAGCACGAAACAATAGCATCTGATCTCTGATGTTTCCTCAGCTGTCTCTCACAAACCCTCACCGTCATGCCTCTGTCATCTTTATTCTTCAAGCTCCATCACGTACAGCTCACCATTTATTAATGAATTATTAACCGAATGCAAACACACTTGAACCACAGCTTTGACCTCAAGAATATCAATTACGTTGTGATTTTCTTTAATGGTCCTCAATAAAGATATTAAGTGGGGTTGTAGTGCTTCCTCTATTTAAGAACAATCAAAATGGCTTTAAAATCAATAATAAAATAATTATGAGAGAGCATTTGTCATTTAGCGCAGTTTTTTTTTAACTCAACAGATGCTTAAACATACCACATGAAATCAAGGTTTGAAGCCTCTGTTTTAAGATTTACAGTCTTTCTCTTTGAACTTGACAAACAAAACATCCCAAAAATATTCATCACCATTTTATATCATCAATAAAATACTCTTTGAGAATGAAAATGTCCCTTTCCCCATAGCAATAGCAACAACAAAAAAGGTCCCGCCCCAGCTTCTTCTCTTTTAAGAGGAACTATGTCAAGAAGAAAACTCATCAAGCCATTTCATGGCTTCCTTATGATAGAATTGAAGTTAATGAGATGATTAAGTGATTATTTAAGTGATGATTGACCATTAGTGGTGACACCTGATGATAACTTTCCTTCAGTCTTCAGTGATTCTACTTGTTAACAGCAGATCTGTGTTCAGCCCCGACAAAAGGTTGCAAAACTTTTTAATTTTTTTTTAATGGAATCAGTGGTGCGTTGAACTCCCGTTCTGATGACACAAGAGTTGCAACTACAGCAGCTGAGAAGGCCATTCTTTTTGTTCTTTTTGAAGAATTTTCTTTTTCAAAACGCGTTTTGAAATCGGTATAAATACGTGTTTAATACTGCAAAATACGCTCAATGTTACAGTCACTGCCCTTGAATAAATGAGAACATCCCAATCGAGTGAAGGGATTTGCCTCAAATTTCAGGATGAAAAGACAAACATTTCAGGATAATCTACTTCTTAGATATAGTGGGTAATCCAGGGGCCAAAGAGTAAAAGTCCTGCCATATGTTTATTCCACCCATGACCTCAGTCAGCTGATTTCACTAATTAGTTCTCTCTCCAGTCTGAATTAGCAAATCCAAGAGATTGGAACAAAATACTGAGGAGGACTTTTACTTTCTGAACCTGGACTTTACACCTCTACATAGCAATGCCACATGTCAGCCAAGAGTAAAGAAATAAACCAGAACTGGACCTTATCGTTGCCAAACAATCTGTGTAAATTAAATATGGAGTAATTTCAGACACAGCCTTAGATGAAATCAACTTCATTTCGGCTTCTGATTGGCCAACGTTGCTTTACGGTTAGGGTTATATCGCCGCCTGCTGGTGTTGCATGGTCTTGACAGCGCTTGATAGCGTGTTTTTGCGTAAAACGCAGGAAGGAAAAACTCCGGTTATAAAAATACCCGTGTCCTTGTGGACAAGGCCTTAAAAATTATGGTTTGCTCCTTCAGTGATTCTGCTTGTTAACATCAGGTGTCATCAATAATGCTCAATCATCACTCAATTAATCACTTAATTTTCTCATTAACTTTAACACTGCTTCAGTGTTCATTTAACACTCTGCTCAGAGTTTGTCAAATTCACACTTTTTCACGCCAGGCAGCGTTTGTGCCCATCAGCAGAATTAATCTGTATACCGCAGCCAGAATACACGGGCAAGCCGTCTTTAAAAAGACACGTCACATGCAGCTCTTTTATGCCGAGTTCAGACTGCACGATTTAAGCCCCGATTTTGGCTCGGCGACAGGTTTTGAGAAATCGCAGACAAATGGCCGAAATCACAGGTAAATCGGTGCTCGTTCACGCGAGTGACAATCATGCAGTGTGAATGAGCAAAGACGAGATCTGAGAGAATCGCAGACGAGTCGCCGACACCCGTGAGATATTTGGCATGCTAAATATCTGGACCTGTCGGCGATTCATAATCCTGCTGTGTGAAAGTGTTCTGACTGAAAACTACATCGGCGATGACCGACAGCCAATGAGAGAGCAAGATACAGGACAGCAGGATGTTCGGGGAGGAGTTATAGACCAGAATATCAGTACCCAGCCAGCAGAGCCATGTGGGGCCCACATGGGTTTGACCTGGGCTATCTAACTGGGATCCAGCCAGTTTTGTCCACGGTTTCCATGTAGGTCCCACATGGTTTTGCCCAGATGAAATGAACACTGCTCAGTGTGCACACTACAGGCTGTTAAATGTAACACATATCAGTGTTGGAGTTAATGAGATAATTAATTGATTCAATAATGATTGATGAACACCTGCTGTTAACAAGCAGAATCACTGAAGAAAAGAAAAACACAATAACTACTTCTAGACACAGCCTTAGATGAAATCAACTGAAGATAAATTACACACAAACTCTCAAGATCTGATTAAACAACTCCACAAACAGCATTACCAGCTTCACTTATTACTAACCAGGTTGACTTTATTTATGTTAGACGTCTACAGAAGTTCTTATTGAGAATCAACAGAGGTTAAGATGTTGATTATTTATTGAAAATAATAGTTTGGTTTGATGCCACCATTATGGTGATCAGCGTTTGCTTTAGTTGGGCTCTTGGTTTTTTAACATTAGCTTTTCTCTGCTCAGTTGTGTCTGATTGTTATGTTGAAAACAGCAAAAGAAAATGCAATCAGATGCTACAAACTGATGGATGATAATAATATGATCATCATGTAGTGGCTTAGCTCACTAATATTGTATTTGAGTGATGTGTTACTTATTTTTGTTGTGATTCTACAGCAAGAGACTAAGCAAATTCTTATCAGAAAATCAAATGTTCTTTAAAACATCTTTCACACATTTTTGGAATAGCGATTTCACACAGAGACATCAGCATGAATCAGCTCCCAGAATGCATTGCAGCAAGTCACCTTTGTTGAGATTCATATGCTTGATACATTGATCACACAGACATTGTGACTGTACACTCACAGACATCAAGAATCAGCATATGAATCTCAACAATGGTGACATGCTTCATGGTGCAACGTATTCTGGGTGCATCGTACGAAACGTATCCATGGCTCTCAGAATGCATTGCAGCATGAAGCATGTCACCATTGTTGAGATTCATATGCTGATTCTTGATGTCTGTGTGTGAGAGAAATCACAGAAGTCCAAAATGTGTAAATTATGTTTTAAAAATCACTTAATGTTCTGATAAAAATGTGCTGTATCTCTTGCTGTAAATCACAACAATAAAACAAAATGAATAACATATCACTCATATAAAACTCACACACAATATTAGTGAGTTTATCCACTACATGATGATTATATTCTTATCTTCAAGCAGTTTGTAGCATCTGATTGCTTTTTCTTTTGTTGTTTTCAACATAACAATCAGACACAACTGAGCAGAGAAAAGCTAATGTAAAAAAAAAACAAGAGCCCAACTAAAGCAAACGCTGAGCACCATAATGGTGGCATCAAACCAAACTATTATTTTCAATTTAATCATCAACATCTTAACCTCTGTTGATTCTCAATAAGAACTTCTGTAGACGTCTAACAGAAATAAAGTCAACCTGGTTAGTAATAAGTGAAGCTGGTAATGCTGTTTGTGGAGTTGTTTAATCAGATCTTGAGAGATTGTGTGTATTTTATCTTCAGTTGATTTCATCTAAGGCTGTGTCTAGAAGTAGTTATTGTGTTTTTCTTTTCTTCAGTGATTCTGCTTGTTAACAGCAGGTGTTCATCAATCATTATTGAATCAATTAATTATCTCATTAACTCCAACACTGATATGTGTTACATTTAACAGCCTGTAGTGTGCACACTGAGCAGTGTTCAATTCATCTGGGCAAACTGGCTGGGTCCCATTTAGATAGCCCAGGTCAGACCCATGTGGGCCCCACATGGCTCTGCTGGCTGGGTATAGATATATTTACAGTTATATCAAACAGAAACAAAGTAGCCTACATATTGCTTGACCAGGAGCACATTGCAAAATTATTTCTTTACCCCCAACTCTCTCTGTAGAACACACAATCCTTGCTCAGAGCTCAGCAAGTTGATCTCTCTCCCCAACCATTTCTTCCTGCATAATCTTATTTTTTTCTCCTTTTCGCTGCAAATCAGCTCACAGATTGGGATCGCAAGCTTCTTGCAGGCTATAATTTTTAATAACAATTTGAGTCTCGCGCGAGAACTCCGGTCTCACGCACGCGTGATCTTGCGTTATTTTCTTATCACTTCTCGCGTGTGTTTGGTTGTGAAACGTAGTTTGTTTGCGTGCCAAACAGTTGTCGGCGATTCTTCCTCTAAGTCATGCAGTGTGAAACCTCCTGTCGCCGATCCATTGTTCAGTGTGAACACAGCAGCGACTGAATGCTGGACAAGATAGTCATGCAGTGTGAAAAGAACAGTGACCCGACTACTTTGAAAATCGTGCAGTCTGAACTCGGCATTAGAGAGCATCAAACTCAACAGCAGTGCTGAACCGCCCAGGGAGAAACACACGCTGTTTGCAGAACAATGCACAGATCAGTGTTAAACTCGCTGGATAAACACCTTCAAACCAACACAGACTGGAGAGCCGCTCATCAGTGTGAAGAGAATCTTAGGATGGCTTGTGGAGTGAAGTGTCAACTTGGCTCCGAAATGAAAACATATCTGCATGTTGCCAGCGTACTTCCTTATATACTCATGAGGTGAGGCGGAGTCACGCCATGCAAATTCCACATTTCTTTGCCATTGGCTCATTTTAATTCTCGAAGATGAGAGGCTTTCTAAGTGGAACCCCATTCGTCATCACTACGTAACTCATAGTGACTACGAGAGGGAACAATAGTGTTGTTATTCAGCTCAATTCAGTCAAATTGATAATACTGAATATCAAGAGTTTTTTAAATCCCAACTAAGCAAACCAAAGGTGACATTGGCAAGGAACCCAAACTCCATCAAAATTGAGATTAGAAAATAGAGATAGAAGAGAAACCAGGCTTAGTCTTTCTTATCATTCATCATTCATCGTGCGATAATATCTGGGAAAAGCCATACCAATTCATCTCAATGGCAGCTTGCATAACCACTTGGAAGTAGGCAGTTCATGGATTGAGCTATCTCTTTAGAATAAATAAGTTGTAAATGCCATGTGACTGCTAACGTTATCAGAACTCCTGTCAGCCATCAGAGAAAAAGCAAAACGTTAAATACTGTTAAATGATGGTTGCAACCCAGACTCATTGGAAAACCTTGCCAATTCACTGCAGTTCCCATCTTAAATGAACACTATGCAATAAAACGCCAACAATTTGTATTCCTTTTCTCACAAATGTTAATTACAGGATCAGATTATCAATTGATAAAGACTTTTTTTCACTTCCTTGCACAATACCCACTATGGTAATGTTTAACATAAATACTGCCAGATTCACAGCGGATTTTATAGTTGCAAAATGTGCAAGTATATCATTTTGCAGGAATTTATAGTTTATTTTATAGTTTTTCCTATAGTTGGCATCACTGGGTTGGATTCTTTTTTTAAATGAATGGCTAATTTTAAGGCCGCTGAAGAGAGAGAAAGATGATTTCCGTCCCCAGGATGGTGTAATTACTCAGATAGTAAGCTACCATTGAAACAATGTTAAATCAATGTTAATGTGTCCACATTAACTGCATGAATCAACATTATATTTGCACCCGCAATTAATGTTACATTTTTTTCAAATATCATCCAAAAAATCAATGGTAATGGGAATCAATGTTACAATATTACATG
Organism: Semotilus atromaculatus; assembly: GCA_031834385.1. Classification (NCBI taxonomy): domain Eukaryota; kingdom Metazoa; phylum Chordata; class Actinopteri; order Cypriniformes; family Leuciscidae; genus Semotilus; species Semotilus atromaculatus. The sequence goes on from JAULUF010000050.1 coordinate 17,809,867, forward strand.
ATGTTGGTTCAATATCAGGCTTGCACTCTCAGAGAATGAAACACAACAACTATAACAGCCTGAAATCTACTGTGAATAAAAGAAGACAATAAATCATTTAAGATCTCTGCAGAAGTTATTTTTGAGAATTAACAGAGTTTAGATGTTGATCTATTGAACATGTTTGGTCATCATTATGGTGATCAGTGTTTACTTTCGTAGTTTGCCTCTTATAAACACCAACAATACTTTTTTTGCCACACTCTCCACAAAAAATGTAATTAAATAAAATAGAGGAGAGGAGAGTGCAAACACATTCACCCATTGCCAAACATTATGCAATCAAGATTCCCACATTTGGAAATATATATCGGAATTGCCCCAACTGGAATGACATATAAATATATACAAGGAAAAGGACTGTTATGTAATTTTGCAGATAAAATTGTTTGCACACTTAACATTGTTTTTTTTTTTTTTAATCATTGTAAATGCACCTGCAAATGTGTGCAAACAGTTTTACTGTTCATTAAGTGTGTTATGTCACCGGGTTTACACTGTGCACACAGATCTTAACAGAGCACACACAGTGAATGAATAGCATGCTAACAAGCCCCAGACTTCTAATGTTTCAAAAAGTCAAGGTTGTTTCATAACTAATTTCATGTCCGCCTCATAAAATTAATTTCAACTCCCCTCGCACCATCTTACCATGTGACCTTTCCGATGTCTTTGTGCATCCTATCCCAATAATGAACCCAAAGGTCCTGAGACGGCTCAACTCAAAGATAAGGTTGCGCTGCAGATAAGCACATTATCCAAATTGGTCACACCCATGGAAATATCATAACATAAAGATTGTCTAGAGATAATCCATATCATCTCTGATCTGTAAACGAGATATCAAAATCATCACATATACAAATTATCTACAGTAATAGACCAGAAAATTGGATTGAAATTCCATAAACCTGTGATAAGTGTGCAGACTAGCCATAAGATCCCTTATGTAGCAAAAATATATGGGAATATACGGCAAAATATAATGCTATATATTACACATTTCCATATATGGTGAACTAGTGCTTAATGAACCTTATTGTATTACATTACATGTAATATTCACAAAGTTTTATCCTTTATTGTGTACATATATTGCATTGTTCCCATATACATGTATGTTCACACATATACACACATTCACAGCATTCTAATTCCCAGCATGCTTTGCATCTGACGGTTAAATAAAAGCAAATGTTAAAATTAAGTTATTTAATGTGTTTTGCTCAAAATACTTGAGTACATGGAGGTGTGCTTGTGCTTTTGTTAACTAGCTTAAAAATATGAAACATTTACAATGTAAATAATTAAAAAACATTATAATGTAAATAAAAAAAAAATAATTTTAATAATAAAATAAATCTGTATTAGATTATATATTTATTTATATACTTTATATATATTCTCTATACCACATAGCATTACTAAATATATTGTCACATGTTTTTAAATTCATGAAATGTTGTAAGTCCTTATGTATTATTCAATATATAGTAACATATTAACACAAGTCTGTATATTTTTCAAATATACTGTTAAACCATTTATTATATTGATCATTCATATGTAGGGTAATATATTTTCTTTTCATAATAGATGGCGGGATGACATGGCTTTGGAGTCAAGATTGAGCCATTCATTTTATTTGTAACACTTTGAGGTTCAATCGTTAATATTAGTTAATGTGTTAACTAACATGATCTAATTAGTAAATGTTGAAATTAATATTAACTAAGATTAATAATGAAAGTATTTTCATTTAAAATGAAAAATAAATACTTCAACATTAAATATATTTCTGTGTGCAACTTTACATCTATTATAGTTGTAGGAGATTCAACAGAAAGCCACTGCTCCAACCATGGATAAGTTCTGGGAGGATTTTAAATTACTGAAAGAGGAAAACCGGCTTCTGAAAGGAGAACCGGCTTCTAAAAGAGGAGCGGGATTTCCTTAGGGAGAAAGCTCTCAACCCAGTAAAGACCGGACCTTCAACAACTTCAAAAGGTATCCAGACTGTGGTCCTCACAGAAAACTTTTTCCACATGCATAATTATTCAAGTTGTTTGTTATTTTGCGTTTATTGATAATATCCCCACATTATGCAAATGAATAAGAGAAATATACTACAAGAAGATGATTTTTTTCAACACTGAGAACACTTAATTACTTTCAATTTGTTGTTACTCTGTTTAAGGGTCCCACAAAACGAGGATTATGGATTCTTCAGATTCTTCAACATCTGACTCAGACTCAGCTTCTGAAAGAGGGAAGAGGAAGAGAAAGCAGAAGAAGAACAAGAAAACCGACACAGCAAAAACTCCAGTGTTAAATTAGCTCTCCTGGGAGTTTATATGGCTCCAAACTCAAGAGTGTAAAGTGTTAAAATATGAGTGTTAAATTTACACCCAAGAGTGTTAAAGTTAATGAGATAATTAAGTGATTAATTGAGTGATGATTGAGCATTATTGAAGACACCTGATGTTAACAAGCAGAATCACTGAAGGAGAAAATCACAAATTGTACATCACCATTATGGTGATCATTGTTAGCTTTAGTTGGGCTCTTGACCCTTATATTGTTTACTTGAGAATATGTTTGTCTGCTGTTACTGAGTTATTACAGCCAGATGAATAAAGACAAAAAGTGATTGGATGGTGTTGGTTATGTTTTGACATAACCATGATGTGATTTGAAAAACTAAAATTGTTAATTACAATGGCTCTGTGATTCTACAGCATAGGACTTTCAGTTTTTTTTAATACAATGCAAAATATCAACAACAAAAAAAAAAAACTGTAAAAGGTGTTTCATTTACAAACACAGACATCAATAATCAGACTGTGAATCTCAACAATGGTGACAATTATAAAGCATGTTGCAGTGCATTCTGGGTGCCACCAATCACAACTCATTAATGGCTCCCATCATGCATTGCAGTATGAATAAATTATAATCTGAATTTCCTAATTAAATAATCAGTTCGTCACCATTGTTGAGATGCATAGATTGTATCTTGATGTCTGTGTGTGCCTTAAAAAAAGACTTTATTTTTTGAAAAACACTTTGTATTATATTGAAAACTATGGATCTTTGACGTAGAGTCAGTGCTGCTGTAATCAACGTCATAAATCTATGTCAGAAATACGGGTCGTAATGAGTTAAGTGATCAAGTTCATATGATGATTACATCATAACATAACCAACACCATTAGATCACTTTTTTCCTTTGTTCATTTGGCTGTTACAACTCAGGAACAGCAGACAAACAAAATTTAAAGTTAGGATCAAGAGCCCAACTAAAGCAAACAATGATCACTATAATGGTGATGTACAATTTATGATTTTCTCCTTCAGTGATTCTGCTTGTTAACATCAGGTGTCTTCAATAATGCTCAATCATCACTCAATTATTCACTTTATTAGCTCATTACTTTAACACTCTTGAGTGTTAATTTAACACTCATATTTTAACACTTTACACTCTTGAGTCTGGAGCCAAATAAACTCCCAGGAGAGTTAATTTAATACTGGAGTTTTTGCTGTGCATGCAGCATTTGGAAAAAGAGGTGACTTATATCATTTGAAAAAAGAAGGCTCACAACTAAATTACATTTGTATGTACATATGACATTTTCTTAATATAAGAATGTTATTTTCAATGTAGCGCCCTCATGTGTTGAAAGATTTTACTAAGCATAAGGCTAAGGTTACTGCCAACACACAATCCACAACTCCATATACAGATGCCATAATCAAGTCTGGGCCAGTTATGAATCAGTTATGTGTTTTATTGGAATACGTTATTGATGTAACAGAAGAAGAGTTGTGATGGCACTAGATTGCTTCAGGTTATTCACCTAATGCCTGAATGTCCTGTTTTATATAATCAAAGCTGTATTTTTGTGTGGTTATGATATAATGTTTTAATGTAGTTTTATGATCTGTCTTGTAGTTCAGAGTCCAGAGGACGTTGTGCACAGATACCGTGCTGTCTTAAAAGAGTTTAGACGCACCAGGAGCATGAGCCTCAGCTGCGTAACATTGGACGTGGACCGGAACACGATCGCGTTGACTGCTATCATTGCTGAAATTGTGATTGCTGCAGAAGGTGAAAACTTCAGGCCGCTGCCAGTGTTCAAGGAGGAGGACACTGTAGGCAATTATGCAAAAACCTGCAGGGCCTTCTTAGAGGGCAACAAACCTCTTGGGGAACAAATTTAAAAAATGAAAGAAGATTCAGAGCTGCTACCCATTAAATATAAATTTAGAAAGTGAGAGGCCACACTGCTGTCCTTATTGTTAATGCCCACTTTTGATACTTTGTAAAGGGTTCTGTGTTTCTTTGAACCCAGTTTCTACTGTTTCTATTAAGGGTTGTTATACTATTTAAGTTTGTAAATATTTCAGTATTTAAATTCTTTCTGATACCATGTAAAAGATAGCTTCCTTTTATGGTATATTTTCAGTTTACTTATAGCTATTACAGATTATGGGGTAAGATCCCAGTAATTCCATGGAAATAAAATAGCTTCCTTTTACAGTACAGTTTCACTCTACTTACTGAGAATGTTTTAGTTACATTACAAACGTTTGTGATTTAAAAAATGTTTAAGAGGATGTGGTAAGAGTCTGGTAATACAATTAAAATAAACAAGGCTCCCTTTTACAATACAGATTCATTTTACTTACTGAGTAAATTGTCATGTTTTCCTTGGTAACGTTGCAGGACATACGAGGTAAAAAAAAAAGTGACTACATGGAAAGGAGAATTATACACAGCAAAATCCCCAGTGTTAAATTAACACTCTGAGTGTGGACTCATATAAACACAGTGTTAAAGTTAATGAGATAATTAAGTGATTAATTGAGTGATGATTGATCATTATTAAAGACACCTGATGTTAACAAGCAGAATCACTGAAGAAGAAAAATCAAACATTTTGCGTCACCATTATGATGATTAGTGTCTGCTTTAGTTGGGCTCTTGTCCCTTACGTTTTTAACTTTATATTTAGTTTGGCTGTTGTAATAAAATTACTACTGTCTGCTGAACAAATAGAAAAGGTGATCTGATGGTGTAGGTTGTGTTTTTAGATAAAAATTATTTCACGCTCATTTGACCTGAATCACTGAACTCGTGTAGAGCCCAATTTCTGAGTTAAGCTTACTTTATTAATTATAGCAGCACTCTCCTTGTACAGCTTCATAGTATTACCTTTTCAATGAAGTCAAATGAGTAAAAATAAAACGTTAAAAATTATTTTGCATTGGCACACACAGACATCAAGAATTAGCGTATGAATCTCAACAATGGTGACACATTATTTATTCATGCAGCAATGCATGATGGGAGCCATGAATGAGTTTTGATTGGTGGTACCCAGAATGCACTGCAACATGCTTTATATTTGTCACCATAGTTGAGATTCATAGGTAGATTCTTGATTTCTATGTGGCTAAGGCATCTTTAAGAAATCCATTTGAATATGTTGAAAATGCTAAAACAAGATGAATGCTTTATAAGATCGGTGCAGTTAAAAATCAATAAAGTAAGTGTAACTCAGAGATTCAGATCATAAAATGATTGTTAAAACATAACAAACACCAACAGATCACACTTTCTGTTTATTTAATTGGCTGTTTTAACTGAATGTAAAGTTAAGGGTAGGGTCAAGAGCCCAACTAAAGTAAACACTGCTCATCATAATGGTGACATACATTATTTTCTCCTTCAGTGATTCTGCTTGTTAACATCAGGTGTCTTCAATAATGCTCAATCATCACTCAATTAATCACTTAATTAACTCATTAACTTTAACACTGCTTCAGTGTTCATTTAACACTGCTTCAGTGTTTATGCTCTGAGTGTTAATTTAACACTGGGGGTTTTGCTGTGTGGATGGTACGATTCTGATAGCAAAAACTCCAGTGTTAAATTAACTCTCCTGGGAGTTTATGTGGCTCCAGACTCAAGAGTATTAAAGTGTTAAAATATGAGTGTTAAATTAACACTCAAGAGTGTTAAAGTAATGAGCTAATTAAGTGAATAATTGAGTGATGATTGAGCATTATTGAAGACACCTGATGTTAACAAGCAGAATCACTGAAGGAGAAAATCATAAATTGTACATCACCATTATGGTGATCATTGTTTGCTTTAGTTGGGCTCTTGATCCTTATATTATTAACTTTAGATTTTGTTTGTCTGCTGTTCCTGAGTTGTAACAGCCAAATGAACAAAGGAAAAAAGTGATCTGATGGTGTTGATTATGTTATGATGTAATCATCATATGAACTTGATCACTTAACTCAATAAAACCCGTGTTTCTGACGTAGATTTATGTTGTTGATTACAGCATCACTGACTCTACTTCAAAGATCCAGAGTTTTCAACATAATACAAAAGATTTCTTATAAGTGTTTTTCAAAAAATAAATAGTTATTTTTAAGGCACACACAAAAATCAAGATTCAATCTATGCATCTCAACAATGGTGACGAACAGATTATTTAATTAGGAAATTCAGATTATAATGTATTCATACTGCAATGCATGATGGGAGCCATTAATGAGTTGTGATTGGTGGCACCCAGAATGCACTGCAACATGCTTTATAATTGTCACCATTGTTGAGATTCACAGTCTGATTATTGATGTCTGTGTTTGTAAATAAAATACCTTTTAAAGTTTTTTTTTTGTTGTTGATATTTTGGATTGTATTAAAAAAACTGAAAGCCCTATGCTGTAGAATCACAGAGCCATTGTAACTAACATTTTAAACTATCTCAACAATTTTAGCTTTTCAAATCACATCCTGATTATGTCAAAACATAACCAACACCATCCAATCACTTTTTGTCTTTGTTCATCTGGCTGTTACAACTCAGTAACAGCAGACAAACATAATCTCAAGTAAACAATATAAGGATCAAGAGCCCAACTAAAGCAAACGAATCGGTTACCTAACGTAACCTCGGTTCTCTCTAGATGAGGGAACGAGTATTGCGTAAGCTAGCTTACGCTACAGGAAAGATTCATCTTTCTGAGAAATTGAAGCCAAAAAATTATCCTATAATTTTGTATCCATTGTCAACGCAGTTCAGCTGCAGCAGACCATGAGCGGGCTAGCTAGCAGCTCATTGGTTCGCTCACAGGGAACTGCTTAAGCCTATGAGGAGACGCGAATGAACTCTTGGCCAATGAGAGTCAGACATGCTCTCATTGCGTCAGAACTCGCAGAGTAGGGCGTGGTCAGAGAGTATAAATATCGGCGTCATAGGCTATAACTGGTTTTCATAGAATGAAGCGAGAAACGCTAGTAGCACAAGCACGGCCAGGAACGCAATACTCGTTCCCTCATCTAGAGAGAACCGAGGTTACGTTAGGTAACCGATTCGTTCTCTTACGAGAGGATCTCTCGTATTGCGTAAGCTAGCTTACGCTACGGGAACACCTGGTCAATGCCGTGCGTGCTAAGCATCCACTTATGAGTCCCAGGGGAGACCCGGGGGAACCCTTGATAGTGGGAATGAATATATATATATGTACATGTGACAGGGCCAGCGGAGCGGGCCGGTGACTGTGTAGTACTAAGCACCTGATAAGAGGGACAGAGCGGGAACCGGTCTGTGTGAATAACTCTTCTTAGTGCAGCTCACCAGAGAAGCTGTAACATACTAAATAGCTAGTAGTTTAGCCTGCAAGGCGGGAACTTCGATATTGTAAAATCTGACAAAGGTGGAAGGGGAAGACCATCCTGCTGCCACACAAATGTCATGAATGGAAATTCCGCTGGACCATGTCCACGACGAGGCCATGCCTCTAGTGGAATGAGCCCTGATGCCCAGAGGGCATGGCAGGTCTTTCGACGCGTATGCGGCTGCAATGGCATCAACTATCCATCTGGATAGGGTCTGTTTCGAGGCGGCCAACCCCTTGGTGCGCCCACCGAACGAAACAAACAGCTGCTCAGATCGTCCTCAGACCGGAGCAGTGCGGGAAATGTATAATCTCAGGGCCCTGACTGGACACAGGAGATTAGAGTCAGATTCGTTATCGGATGCAGGCAGAGCCGATAGAGAAATAACTTGTGCCCTGAACGGGGTACCAATCGCTTTTGGGACATAACCATGTCTAGGTTTGAGAACGACTAAGGAGTAATTGGGCCCAAACTCAAGACAGGAAGCGCTAGTGGACAGCGCGTGAAGGTCTCCCACACGTTTTACTGATGCGAGCGCAAGCAGAAAAACGGCTTTGAGCGAAAGGTATTTGAGGTCCACAGTGTTTAGTGGTTCGAATGGGGGGGCTTTCATTGCTTCGAGAACTATGGAAAGATCCCAAATCGGCACCGAAGGGGGGCGTGGGGGGTTCATCCTTCTAGCTCCCCTGAGGAAGCGGATGACCAAGCCGTCTTTGCCCAGTGACTGGCCGCGCCGGGGTTCAACGAACGCTGCGACGGCTGCCACATACACCTTGAGAGTGGACGGGGACCTGCCCTTGTCCAGCATCTCTTGGAGAAAGTTTAACAAGGAAGGAACCTCGCATGACCGTGGGTCCAAATTTCTGTTGGTGCACCATTTTGAGAACACAGACCATTTAGACGCATAGACCCTTCTCGTAGAGGCCGCTCTAGCCTGCATGATCGTGTTTAACACTCCCTCTGGCAAAGCAACGGGTAGTTGTTGATCACCCACGCGTGTAGCGTCCAGCGCTCTGGGTGGGGGTGCCAGATCGTGCCGCGAGCTTGGGAGAGGAGATCTGCTCTGACTGGAATGGGCCACGGGGCTGTCTGTGACAGCTGAGTGAGCTCCGGAAACCAAGTCTGACCCTCCCAACGCGGGGCTATGAGGAGCACCGAGTGGCGTGTTTCCCTGATTCTCTGAAGCACCTGTGGTAGCAGAGAAACCGGAGGGAATGCATAAAGCGGGCGGATGGGCCAGGTCTGGGCTAGCGCGTCGTCGCTCTTTGAGAAAAAACCCGTGTTGGACGCGTCTGTCGAGATGACTTTTCGGTGAGAAAATGTCCCCATGGAAACGCCCCGCTGAAACCATTCTGTCACGGTCCATGGCTGCAGAGCTATAATACAGGTCTGCGTTACCTTTATCAGCTGGCGGCCCGGGGTCCACGCACGGTGAGACACACGGCTCCTCAACCAGAACTGAAGCGGGCGCATGCGCAGTAACCCCAGTTGGAGCACAGCGGAGGCTGAGGCCATATAGCCCAACGCCTTCTGAAAAGTTTTCAGAGGTGTGAGTCTGTTCATCTGAAAAGATGCGGCGAGACGCTGAACATGGCGCGCGCGCTGTGTTGATAGGCGAGCCGTCATCGTGACCGAGTCTAGCTCTATACCCAAGAAGGAGATAGTCTGACTGGGTTGGAGCGCGCTCTTTGTCCAGTTGACAGAGAGGCCCAAAGCTTTCAGATGGTCGAGGAGAACTGTACGATGAGACAGTATCTCTCTCTGAGATTGTGCCAAAATCAGCCAGTCGTCCAAATAGTTCAGTATTCGCAGCCCCTGACTCCGCAGGGGGGCGAGCACCGCATCCATGCACTTCGTGAACGTACGAGGTGCCAAGGATAGGTCGAACGGAAGGACTGTGTATTGATAAACCTGGCCTTCGAAGGCAAAACGTAAGAACGGCCTGTGAAGGGGATTTATCTGAATCTGAAAATAAGCATCTTTCAGATCTAGTGAAATGAACCAGTCCCCCTGGCGCACATGCGCGAGGAGTTTTCTGGTAGTAAGCATTTTGAACGGTCTCTTCATGAGAGCTTTGTTCAGTACTCTGAGGTCTAAGGTTGGTCTGAGGACGCCGTCTTTCTTTGGAACAAGAAAATAACGGCTGTAAAACCCCGACTCGCTCATAGACAGAGGCACTCTCTCTATAGCCCTTTTGCACAATAGTTTTGCTATCTCTGAACGGAGCAGCGTCGCAGCTTCTAGGTTCACAGTAGTTTCTAGTCGCGCTCGAAAACTTGGAGGGCGGCGGTGAAACTGTAAGCGATAGCCTAGCCTTATTGTGTTTAGCACCCACTGGGAAATTCCCGTAATAGCTTCCCACGCTTTGAAGCGTAACGCTAGGGGGTGAATGGCTACCCGGTCCTCGTCGCTGCACATGGCGGGCTGCGTGCGCGCGCTCATAGTGCTTAAAACAACGGGACTTACACTCAGAGAGGAGTTTATGGGCTGTGTAACAGAGTGAACAGAGGGGGGAAGCGCACACGGGTTCGTGGGCGCTTTTATGTACTCTGAAACTCGAGCGGATGGGGACTGCTTTATGCGAGTGTGCTCTGTGTAGGACACGGGAACTGACGTGCTTTTGTGTATGAGTGAGCACAGTGTTGTGGGCAAATTCTCTACGCAAGATGTCTTTTTGAGAGTTTTTTGGGTCGCCGTGAAAACGGCGTTTGTGCTCATGCAAGCGGGAAGGGAAACCGGCTTGGTAATGGCGGGATACACTACTGTAGTAGCCGCGTGCGCGGGGACTAGCAGAGGGCGGTACTTTGACGGCGGTCCGGCCGCGGCGGGAGAGTGCCGTCTTTTTCTCAGTTGTGCTAGGCAGACTTCGAGTGATCAGGTTTCAGCGCGATCTTAGGTCGCGGCCCCCGAGGCGGCGGTGGTCTGTGGCGGCTGTCAGAGCGAGAGCGAGGGCGGCCGCCCTGGCGTCGCTGTGAAGTCTGATTGTGCTGAGCTGGGCGCTGAGGTGGGGCTCGTGCAGAAGGCTGGTCACGTGAGCGGCCTGCAGAGGAACTAGCGCGACGAGGCAGAAAGAGGTTCATGGCCTGAGAAGCTTTCTGTACTTCGGAAAATCGGTCGACAATACCTGTGACGGCAGATCCGAAGAGGCCGGATGGAGAGAGCGGGGCGTTGAGAAAAGCGGCGCGCTCAGAATCTCCCATGTCGGCGAGTGTGAGCCACAAATGTCTTTCAGACACACAAATGGCGGCCATGCATTTCCCCAGGGCTTGAGCGGCAGACTTTGTAGCGCGAAGGGCAAGGTCCGTGGCGCTCCTCAAATCCGCGACTGTAGGGGGATCTCTTCCGCCTTCATCCCATTCGCGGAGTATGTCACCCTGTAGAATCTGCAAGACAGACATGGAGTGGAGTGCAGAGGCTGCTTGGCCGGCGGCTGCGTAAGCGCGGGTGTGAAAGCTCGAAGTCGCTCTGCAGGCTTTAGAGGGAAGCACAGGTGATGAACGCCATCTCGCGGAGGACGGGCACAAATGTGCAGCGACCAGGTCCTCTGCAGGGGGAATGGAAAGATAGCCCTTCTCAGCGGCTCCGTCCACAACGCGAAGCGGGGTGGAAGAATCAGAGCGAGTTCTGGCAGAGAGCGGGGCATTCCAGGACTTAGAAAGTTCCGCGTGCAGTTCAGGTTAGCGCTTAGCGGCGGGAGTCGAACGCTGGCGGAAATAACTGCCGTCCATGCGGTTGGTGGTCTGCTCGGGGGGAGGGGACCACTCGAGCCCGAGGCGTTCAACGGCCTGAGACAGGAGGCTTCCTCCTCGATGCCAGCGCGGGTAGCAGTGGATTCACGGGCCGAGGAGGCGCGAGAACCGGACCATTCCTCACTGTCTGAAGGGAGAAGCGAACATGTCTCCTTTATGTCCGCGGTGTCCTCGGAGGCAGCTGTATGTCCGGTAGCGGTGGAGACGGAGAGCGGGAGGCGACAGGGTCCGGCGGGATGAACGCTTCAGGCTGGGGTTCCGGCCGCCTCTGACGTCGCCGCGGAAGCTTCTTTAATGGCCTGACATCGAGCCCGCAGGGTCGACAACGGCATACTCTCGCAGAGCTCGCAGCCGCCATCAGCGAGGGCGAGCTCGGCGTGCTCCAATCTGAGACAGAGCGCGCAGATGACGTGGCGGTCTCCAGTCTCGAGGGGAGCGCGGCAAGAACCGCAGGAAATATTTCGAGACATCTTAAAAAAGACGCTCGGCTCTTTTAGATACAAGATATATAAGCAAGTAAAAAGGATATAATCCGTCGGATGGCGGTAGCTCGCAGGACGGCTGAAGGTGGCGAAGACGGCCGGCTTCCTCAGTCTCCCGCTTGCTAAGCTGCCTTTTCGACGACGGCGGCTTTTTTCAGATCAGCAGATGCGTGTAGCCTCGCTGAAGAGATGAAAATCAGAGTTATAGCCTATGACGCTGATATTTATACTCTCTGACCACGCCCTACTCGGCGGGTTCTGACGCAATGAGAGCATGTCTGACTCTCATTAGCCAAGAGTTCATTCGCGTCTCCTCATAGGCTTAAGCAGTTCCCTGTGAGCGAACCAATGAGCTGCTAGCTAGCCCGCTCATGGTCTGCTGCAGCTGAACTGCGTTGACAATGGCTACAAAATTATAGGATAATTTTTTGGCTTCAATTTCTCAGAAAGATTAATCTTTCCCGTAAGAGAACCTCTCGTAAGAGAACACTGATCACCATAATGGTGACGTACAATTTGTGATTTTCTCCTTCAGTGATTCTGCTTGTTAACATCAGGTGTCTTCAATAATGCTCAATCATCACTCAATTAATCATTTAATTATCTCATTAACTTGAACACTCTTGGGTGTTAATTTAACACTCATATTTTAACACTTTACACTCTTGAGTCTGGAGCCATATAAACTCCCAGGAGAGTTAATTTAACACTGGTGTTTTTGTTGTGAAGAACTACAACTGACTTCAGATGAAATCAATTGAAGAGAAAAGAAGACATTAAATCTGTGAAGATCTCAGCAGAGGAGGATTAAACAACTCCACAAACAGCATTACCAGCTTTACACTGTAAAAAAAAAAAGTTGAGTCAACTTAAAATTATAAGGCAACTTATCGCAAGCGCTTTTTTGAGTAAACTCAACAATCGTTGTCAAAACATAAATAGTCATGTTTACCTAATGAATAACAGAACAAAATATTTTTAGTTTACTGAACACAAATATGCCTATTATCTATTATTTGTGTCATTTGAAGTGTCACCATTGTGGTGATCAGTGTTTGCTTTAGTTGGGCTCTTGGTCCCAGATTTACTTACTTTAGCTTTTCTATGGCTGCTGTATTTTTGTGTTTGTAAAGCGCAATTGTTATGCAGAAAAAGCCAAGAAAAGTAAGATCAGGTGTTATCAGCTTCTTGTTGATGATAACATATATATTACAAAATGAGCATCTTCTGTTGTATTTAAAATGTTGTGTTTGGTTTTCTCATTTATAACTGCCAAAGCTTGTGGAACTGCATTAATGGCACCAATAACATAAGATGATCACTTATTTGAAAGTGGAAAAAAAGTTTGTTTTGGGCAAATGTTTTGTGTAGTCACACACAGACATCAAGATTTTGGATATGAATCACAACAATGGTGACAATAAAAAAAGCATCATGCTGCAATGCATGATGGGTAGCTTTCATAGTATAAAACTCATCCTTGATTCCCAAGCTTTATTGTTTTGGTTGTCACCATTGTTGTGATTCATATCCAAAATCTTGATGTCTGTGTGTGACTACATGAAACTTTTGCTAAAAACATAATGTGCATCATCTTTTTTTCCACCTTCAAATAAGTGATTGTGTTATTGATGCCAATAATACAGTTCCACAAGCTTTGGCAGTTATAAATGAGAAATACAAACATGTGCAGGTTTTCTTCGGTAAACCCAGAGTTTCTTGCGGTCTCCTCCCCTTTTTTAAAGAGGAAGCAGTGTTTAAACACCAACATTAATACTACAATTTATCTAAACATTATTTAAGGAATATATATATATTGTTTGTCCATGGTTTAATTGACTAAATCTGTTTTGCAGCACTTTGCCAAAAAATAAAAGGATTAAAACGTTTGCTAAACTTTTATTTGATTTCCACCGTTTTTGATAAATTATTTGTATTAAATCATAAAATAAATAAATAAATCTGAATAAAAAACATTTAATAGAATTCAATTAATTAATTTGTTAGTAATGATAAAAAATAAGTTGTTAATCTAATTCATAATCAATTATTGAAATTAGTTGATTAGATATGTTTAATGAACAAATGTTTAATTTATTTAACTGTCATTTTAACTTATGATAATAATAACCGTAATTTAATAATGCAGTTTATTTAATAATTGTTTACCATAAACCTTGATATTTTCTGAGACGGTTATCATACTGTGAAACTCTCATACGTTATAACGGGAGAGAACCCCACCCCTGCAGTTAAACAAGGAACTCAGCAACTTTTACTCTTACATTTTAAATGAGTTACTTTTTATTTTTACTTGAGTAGATTTCTAGACCGGTACTTTTACTTGTACTGAAGTAAAATTTGATCAAAGTAATAGTATTTTTACTTGAGTAAAATATGTTATTACTCTTTCCACCTCCCGTAGTTCTAAACAAATTCTACAGAATTAAACTGGCATTACACACTGAAGTGTGTCCCTACTATTTTAGGTCTACTATTTGTCATAATTGGTGTATTGAGTAGGCTACTTACAACTGCCTGGGGTTCTGTTGGGACAGGAGGCTCCAAAAGAGAGATATTACCATCAGAATATATTGGGACCAACAAAAAACCCAACCCAAAGTAAAATAAATGGAAATATCAAAAATACCCTATAAGAAAATAACACATACACTCAAAAAAATGATATGTTGGCTTTACTTAACTTTTTTTTGTAAACAGGTTCCACCGGTTCCACATAACTATGTTTCGTTAAACAAACATAATATGTTCATGTAACTTCAACATCATGAAATTTGGTCATTTTAAGCGACCCAATTAAACTCTGAGCTAATGAGTTAATTAAGTGAATAATTGAGTGATGATTGAGCATTATTGAAGACACCTGATGTTAACAAGCAGAATCACTGAAGGAGAAAACCGGAATGTTTAAGTCACCATTATGGAGATAAATGTGTGTTTTAGTTGGGCTCTTGACCCTTAACTCATTAACTTTAGAGTTTGTTTGGCTGATGTATGTGAGTTATAACAGCCGGATGAACAATGAACGAAGATGATCTGATGGTGTTGGTTGTGTTTTAACATAATCATTATTTCACAATCATTTGACCGGAATCACTGAACTTAAATTAAACCCAATTTCTAAGTTTACCTTACGGATTATAGCAGCACTGTCATTGTAGAGCATACTATTTTTAGCCGTTTCAATGAAATTTAAATGATCAAATCAATAAATAAAAAAGAAACTTCTTAAAAAACATTTTGTGTAGGCACACACAGACATCAAGAATCAGCCTGTGAATCTCAACAATGGTGACAAACAGATCATAAGCTCATTATTTATTCATGCAGCAATGCATGATGGGAGCCATAAATGAGTTTTGATTGGTGGCACCCAGAATGCACTGCAACATGCTTTATAATTGTCACCATTGTTGAGATTCACAGGCTGATTCTTGATGTCTGTGTGTGCCTGCTCAAGATATTTCTTAAGAAGTTTCTTTTTTATGTATTGATTTGATCATTTGAATTTCATTATAAAGTCTCAAAATAGTATGCTCTACAATGACAGTGCTGCTATAATCCGCAAGTTAAACTTCACTCAGAAATTGGGTTTAATATAAGTTCGGTGACTCAGGTCAAATGTTTGTGAAACAATGATTATGTTAAAACACAACCAACACCATCAGATCACCTTTGTTCATTGTTCATCCGGCTGTTATAACTCACGTACAGCAGCCAAACAAACTCTAAAGTTAATTAGTTAAGGGTCAAGAGCCCAACTAAAACACACACTTATCTCCATAATGGTGACTTAAACATTCCGGTTTTCTCCTTCAGTGATTCTGCTTGTTAACATCAGGTGTCTTCAATAATGCGCAATCATCACTCAATAAATCACTTAATTAACTCATTAGCTCAGAGTTTAATTGGGTCGCTTAAAATGACCAAATTCCATGTTGTTGAAGTTACATGAACATAATATGTTTGTTTAACGAAACATAGTTATGTGGAACCGGTGGAACCTGTTTACAAAGAAAAGTTAAGTAAAGCCAACATATCATTTTTTTGAGTGTATGTAGACATATGTAACACATTACATTTTATGAAGGCCCTTGGATCTTCGGGAGTGACTGGCTCTAATGTCCCTCAGGAATTCCCTCAGCCAGAAATGCTGCTGCACTGCTAGACACTGGATGCTCTTTAGTTATTTAACCTCCTAAGACCCGAGTTTTGGTCAGAGGTGGAAAGTCCAGGGGTCAGAAAGTAAAAGTCCTGCCACATTTTTATTCCACCCACAGCAAAAACTCCAGTGTTAAAGTTAATGAGATAATTAAGTGAATAATTGAGTGATGATTGAGCATTATTGAAGACACCTGATGTTAACAAGCAGAATCACTGAAGGAGAACGGCACATTTTTAAGTCACCATTATGGTGATCAGTGTCTGCTTTAGTTGGACTCTTGACCCTTTAATCATTAACTTTAGATGTTGTTTGGCTGCTGTACATGAGTTATAACAGAGTTAAACCTTTTGATTACACAGTACAACATTTTCAGAAATTTAAATATTATTCAAAAGATTTCTTAAAAGCTATTCTATTCTAATTATTTTTATGGGCACACACAGACATTAAGAATCAGCCTGTGATTCTCAACAAATGGTGACAAATATATAGCATGTTGCAGTGCATTCTGGGTGGCACCAATCAAAATTCATTCATGGCTCCCATCATGCATTGCGGTATGAATTAATTATGATCTGAATTGTCTGAGTAATTTCCTTTTCCTAATTGAATATTCTGTTTGTCACCATTGTTGAGATTCATACACTGAATCTTGATATCTGTGTGTGCCTAAAAGCAAGATTTTTCTTTATCAGAACAACGTTTAAGATATCATTTGGTTTATTTGGAAAAATCTGGATCTAATGTTATAGAATCACTGTGATGCTGTTATGATCATTATACATTTAAGTCAGAGAGTAGGCTTTAAATGAGTTCAGTGATTCAGATCAAATGATGACAATGTCTAAACATGATCTACAACATCTTATCTGATCTGATCTCTTTGTTCATCCAGCTGTTAAAACAGTCAAACAAAATCTTTAGTTAAACATTTAAAGGTCACCTGCCCAACTAAAGCAAACACTGATCACCATAATGGTGACTAAAATATAGATTTTCTCCTTCAGTAATTCTGCTAGTTAACATCTGGTGTCTTCAATAATATCTCAATCATCACTCAATTATTAACTTAATTATCTCATTAACTTTAACAATCTTGAGTCTGGATCGTTCATTTAACACTGGAGTTTTTGCTGTGGGTGGAATAAAAATATGGCAGGACTTTTACTTTCTGACCCCTGGACTTTGTGATGTCCACGTATGTGGACAACCAGGTCTGAGGAGGCTACTATGTCAAATGTTTGTACAGTCAGGCCTACACCCATGATATGCTCAAGCCTTACCTGAATGAATTATGTTTATATATTTTATTTTCAGCTGCTGCCACATTCTTTTAATGCCTGCAGGATTGTAAATTAGGTTAAATAACATACTGTTTTTACAGTTTCACCTCTGATATTATAAAAGTTGGGTAAGTTACTCTAAAATAGTTATTAATTACTAACTACAAATGACATCTTCAACAGTGTAATTAGATTAATGTAATAATTACTATCTTTAGAAAGTATTGGTTTACTTACTACTAATTACTAAATCCTATATCAACCTCAACCACTTGAACAACACAAGGAGAGACAAGAAACTGCACTTTTAATGCTTTCAAATTAACAATATACAATTGCATTAATTATTCTTGAATTGACCAAAGTGTGTAGAGGGAGAAGGTTACATTAAAAATATACATATAATATATCGCAGTAGCCTATTTAATGTAGGCTAATTACATCAGATTTTATTTTAAATCACAGAAGAATTAAGAGTAATCCCTTTAGTTACATTTTAATATTTAGATTACTTGGTAATTAATTACACCCAACACTGTAGCTATAACAGTAATTCCTCTTTTTGTCTGGCGCTGTTGCCATGGTGACTCGTGATATCTGCGCTCCATTGATAATGGCTTTTTACAGTTGTTGTGCACGCGCTTAACTCAGAGTCAGTCAACTTAAAATTGATTGGACTATCTAATTTCAGCTGTTCTGTAACCAAAAACACAGAGTTTACCATCAGGGTAAGTCAACTCAGAGTTCAAGTTTTAACTCAGAGTTGGTAAAACCTCCTTATTGAAACAGACCCCAGATCTTACTTTTTTTTGGCTTTTTCTGCCATAACAATCGTGCTTTACAAACACAGACATACAGCAGCCAAAGAAAAGCTGAAGTAAGAAGATCTGGGACCAAGAGCCCAACTCAAGCAAACACTGATCACCACAATGGTGACACTTCAAATGACACAAATAATAGATAATAGGCATATTTGTGTTCAGTAAACAAAAAATATTTTGTTCTGTTATTCATTAGGTAAACATGACTATATGTTTTATATTCATTGTGAAACAGCCTGATTTACTGATGTCTTTGAGATTTGTCAATTTTGTTGATCCATTAATATTTTAACATTACAAACCCTGTGTTATGGCAGCATGAGGTCTAGCAATATTATAATTCAGCTGCATGATTTATTCATGTTGCAATGCATGCTGGGAGTGTTGTACTATGCCGGTACCCAGCATGCATTGCAGCAAGGTACTTTTGATTGTCACCATTGTTGAGATTCATATGCTGATTGTTGATGTCTGTGTGTCATGTTAAACTTGCTTTTTCATGCTCATATTTGTTAAAGTCTTCTTACTGATTGTCATAATATTGCTGAATCTCATGCTACAGCAACACATGGTTTGTGATGTGAAAACATTAATGGGAACACATAATTGTTAGATTTCTAAGACATCAGGGAATAAGTCTGTTTCATGATGATTATAAAACCATCACCAGGTAATCACCTTACCTGATCTCATTTCACTTTAGCTTTCTTTGCTGCTGCAAATGTGTTTGACAAACACTGTCACAGCAGCCAAAAAAAACAAAAAAAACACAAAAGATATAATAATAGTTCAGAGCCCAACTAATGGAAACACTAATCACTGTTATGATAACTTCAAATGAAACAGAGTTAACCTCCTAAGATCCGAGTTTTGGTCAGAGATGGAAAGTCCAGGGGTCAGAAAGTAAAAGTCCTGCCACATTTTTATTCCACCCACAGCAAAAACTCCAGTGTTAAAGTTAATGAGATAATTAAGTGAATAATTGAGTGATGATTGGGCATTATTGAAGACACCTGATGATAACAAGTAGAATCACTGAAGGAGAACGTCACATTTTAAGTCACCATTATGGTGATCAGTGTCTGCTTTAGTTGGGCTCTTGACCCTTTAATCTTTAACTTTAGATGTTGTTTGGCTGTTGTACATGACTTATAACAGCCAGATGAACAACAAGGAAAGCTGATGCACTGGTGTTGGCTATGTTTTGACATAATCATCACTTGATTACACAGTATAACGTTTTCAGAAATTTTTAAATTATTCAAAAGATTTCTTAAAAGCTATTCTATTCTAATTAATTTATGGGCACACACAGACATACAGAATCAGCCTGTGATTCTCAACAATGGTGACAATTATGTAGCATATTGCAGTGCATTCTGGTTGCCACCAATCAAATTTCATTCATGGCTCCCATCATGCATTGTGGTATGAATAAATTATGATCTGAATTGTCTGAGTAATTTCCTTTTCCTAATTGAATATTCTGTTTGTCACCATTAAATCTGGATCTGATGTTATAGAATCACTGTGATGCTGTTATGATCATTATACATTTAAGTCAGAGAGTAGGCTTTAAATGAGTTCAGTGATTCATGTCAAATGATGATTACGTCTAAACATGATCTACAACATCTGATCTGATCTGATCTGATCTGATCTCTTTGTTCATGCAGCTGTTAAAACAGCCAAACAAAATCTTTAATTAAACATTTAAAGGTCACCTGCCCAACTAAAGCAAACACTGATCACCACAACGGTGACTAAAATATAGATTTTCTCCTTCAGTGATTCTGCTAGTTAACATCTGGTGTCTTCAATAATATCTCAATCATCACTCAATTATTCACTTAATTATCTCATGAACTTTAACACTCTTGAGTCTGGATCCAAATAAACTCCCAGTAAAGTTCATTTAACACTGGAGTTTTTGCTGTGGGTGGAATAAAAATATGGCAGGACTTTTACTTTCTGACCCCTGGACTTTGTGATGTCCACGTATGGACAACCAGGTCTGAGGAGGCTACACCTCTGTTAATTCTCAATAAAACTTCTGTAGACGTCTGACAGGAATAAAGTCAGTCTGGTTAGTAATAAGTGAAGCTGGTAATGCTGTTTGTGGAGTTGTTTAATCCTCCTCTGCTGAGATCTTCACAGATTTAATGTCGTCTTTTCTCTTCAGTGGATTTCATCTAAGGCTGTGTCTGAAGTCAGTTGTAGTTCTTGTGTTTCTGCTCATCTCTTTTTCTGTTCTCTTCTTTCCTTCAGTGATTCTGTTTGTTAACAGGTTTATTAAGGATGAGATGTCTCCATATTAAATACACACAGATTTTGTGGCTCAGATAAGTTCCAGTTCTGGTTTATTTCTTTGCTGTTGGCTGACATGTGGCATTGCTATGGCCTGCTTTTGGCTCAAATCTGGCAAACAGGAGTGGGCCACCCGAGAGTCGTCAGTCCAAGCTGCATGTGGGCCAGATCCGCATTCCACAAGTGCTGGGCCGAAACAATGTTGCTATCTGGGCTGTTCTGCCTTTTACGGTTATTATCTTCTCCAAACTCCAGAAAAAGCTGACACATATGTAACTTTTTTATTGACAAAGACTTTTGATTACAATTGATATGTCTAAAGGATGTTGTGATAACATATTCATGAAAAAAATATTTATAAATATTTTTTTTTTATTATTTCTATGCCCATATAGACCTAGCCTGGTTCTACCAGACTCTCGTACATTTCATTTGTACAGAGAGTCTGGCACCGCTGCATTGACAATCGTTAACTTCCTTGTAGGCGGGTACTCTATTGAAGTCTAAAACTATTGGATCTGCCAAGAGTCACTTTGGATCTGCCACCAATCGCTAACGTTTGCTCGTGACGTATGTCAAACCCCTTGGGGAGGAGGGCCACAACATCATGGCCAAAACAAAACTAAGTAAAGATTGTTCTTGCTCCGGCTTTAACTTCTTGATATTCGGCAGCGTTGCTACAACGGACCGTGGCCTCGCTCGCATCTTTCTCTGCTGCCATTACTGAACTACAACTCAAAATAACGCACGACGTCATCGTTCTCAGCCACTCCCTCTGTTCACTGTTTGGCCCTACAAAAAATTGATCGGAGAAAACCAAAGTCTACAGCAGAATCCCAGACGTAGTACTGAAGGAAAATTAAATTGAGCGGAAGTGCGTAGGAGGGCGCAGCCAGGCTAATATAGACCTAGATTTATATAACTTTCATGGGTTCTACTGAAAAACACATAAAATATCACTTAGTTTTAAGGATCTAACCGCATGGTCTAAAACTCACCGGCAGTGTAAGAATGGATACGCTATATTTACTTAATATAATTGTGGCAACAGAGTAATTAAATGTAACAAATACGAATTGAGTTAGAATTAATCAAATCAATTCCTTAAAAGTCAACCATTTAAAATGAGTAAAATTTTAACATAAATATCTGATTGATTGACAGACAGACGTAAAAGATTAAGAACTCTTTATTTTTTATTGCCAACACTGAAGACAGCAGAACCACTGAAGGAAAGAGAAACACAAGAACTACAACTGACTTCAGCCACAGCCTTAAATGAAATCAACTGAAAAGACATTAAATCTCTCTTATTACAAACCAGGCAATGTATTTCTGTCATTCGTCTTCTCTTTGAGAAAGAACAGAGGTTTAGGTGGATGTTGATTTTATGCAAAATGTTTCCTTTATTTGGGCAGTTTAAGTCTTTGCTTTAAATGTCAGTTTGTGGGGGTTTTTTGACAGTGTTTGCTAAAGCACAAACAATCAGATAATAAAATAGTTGTAATTATTAAGAAAAATTATTGACTAAACTCATCACTGATCAAAAGTAGTTATTTGATATTAATAGAGTTTCCTTAACAATATTTTGTCTGCACCGATCAAATATTTTTTATTTAAATTTTTAAATACACTGTTGGATTTTTTTTTTTTTTAAATACACAGCATCAAGAATCAACATATGAATCTCAAACAATGGTAACAAACTTTATGCCGCAATGCATGCTGGGAGTCATGAGTTTTATAATATGGTGGCTCCCAGGATGCATTGCGGCATGAAGCATGTTACCATTGTTGAGATTCATACGCTGACTCTTTATTATACTAACCTTTAAATAACATTTATTCAGGAAATTGACTTTGTTATATTTTTTGTATGTAAAAAAAAAAAAAAAAAATTCTTATATAAATTTGAAAGAAAGTTGAAGGAACATTATACCACTTAAAACATGTTCATCAAGAAAACTGAATGTTTTGTGTAGAAATGTCTTTAACAACATAAAGGTAATGAATTATGTTTTAAGTCTATTTCCATTAAGGTGGAAAAGTATTTTCATCTTATAAAACAAAAAAGTTACAAACTTAAGTAATTTTTTATTATCTGGGAAATTAGGTTACATCTACTGACAGTTATGCTTCAGTAAAACTTTGTTTTTTTTCAGGTTGGTTGAATTCAGTTATAATCAGTATCTGCAATCAAATACAGTAGTCTACATTTAAAGAACAATTAATCAAAGTTGTCCTAAGACAAGACCGGGTATTGTTCAAAATTCATGTATAACTTTAATGAAAGGTTTTGATCCACTTCAAATGTTGATACTGTATTTCATTTCAACAAACCCAGAAATTGTAGACGTTACCACATGAAGTACATACAAGTTGAACTGACTAAACTTTTTTTTTTCATTGTATAATCACAATATATGGGCTTTGAGACTATATGTGTGTTTATGGCGTGCCAAACAGTGTTGTCATGATATCCGTGATTTTCCTGAGATGAAGGGATTGTTCATTTACAACTCTCTTCAGATATTTCAGCTTTCACACACTCTTTGAGCTTGTACTGCCATCTGCAGGACAGGAGCCAATATCAACACTGACTACTAGACAGAATATAACACTGAATCGTCATTAACTACATTAATCAGTATGTTCCTATTATTATAGATTTATGTACATTTACATATATTCTCTTAATGAATATGTTTTTGTTGAGTTTCATATTTCGCACATTTTTTGGTTATGGTGGAGAAACACGCGCTTTTTTTAAAAATGACTTCATTTAGTGTCTCCTTGTACCATCCACGTGGTCATAAGATATATTGTACATGGTTCTACAGGTACTTTTGTGTCCTTGCATGCCCTGTGATCTAGTTTCTTAGCATTCAGCATTTAGATTCATGTATGAGACAGATGAGGTTCCCCAACAGTTTCTCTCAAAATCCATAGGTGAGTGATTTACAGATGTGTCTTTTATGTTCATGATTTTTGGGCAAACTGTCTGTGAGATGCTTTGCTGTTACAAAAGGAAATTACATTTAAATAAACCTGAGTTTTAATTTAAAGGGGTCATGACATGAGAAACCAAATTTGCCTTGATCTTTTGGTATTTAAGAGGTCTTTGTACCTTTAAAACTTTCTGCAAGTTACATAGCTAAGATGTCCTCCCCATTATAAACGAAGCATTTATTTAATCAATCTCTAAACACAGCTCGTTGTGGATCAGTCAACGTGCATCGAGTTGGTCTGTTTACAAGAAGATTGTTATGCCACTCAGATTTGCTGTTCCTGGCTGTGGACAAACAAAATGTCTGAATACGCTGACGGCAGGGGAAAATGGAGCGCAGTTTATTTTTTGTGGACGTCCCAGTCACGGCAGTGTTAATGTAGTGTTCTCTACATTTCAAGGATGACTATTTTGAGAACAAATCGCAGTATGATGCTGGCTTTGCCAGAAAACCTTTGCTTAAAGATCAGGCTGTGCCCACTATTCTGGGCCCAACAATGATGTAAGTAATGTATTTAATCTTAAAACTACTTTTTATGCATAAGCACTGACGTTACACAGCAAAAACTCCAGTGTTAAATTAACTCTCCTGGGAGTTTATATGGCTCCAAACTCAAGAGTGTAAAGTGTTAAAATATGAGTGTTAAATTAACACTCAAGAGTGTTAAAGTTAATGAGCTAATTAAGTGATTAATTGACTGATGATTGAGCATTATTGAAGACACCTGATGTTAACAAGCAGAATCACTGGAGAAAATCATAAATTGTACGTCACCATTATGGTGATCATTGTTTGCTTTAGTTGGGCTCTTGGCCCTTTACTTTTACTTCAGACTTTTTTTGTCTTTTGTTACCGAGTTGTAACAGCTGGGTGAACAAAGGAAAAAAGTGATCTAATGGTGTTGATTATGTTATGATGTAACCATCATTTGAACTTGATGTACCGATGAACCTATGTAAAAAAAAAAATCCAGAATTTGCAATATAATACAAAGGATTTCTTAAAAGTGATAAAAAAAAAATAAAAAAAACTTTTTCTTTTAGGCACACACAGACATCAAGATTCAATCTATGCATCTCAACAATGGTGACAAACAGATCATAAGCTCATTATTTATTTAAGCAGCAATGCATGATGGGAGCCATGAATGAGTTTTGATTGGTGGCACCCAGAATGCACTGCAACATGCTTTATAATTGTCACCATTGCTGAGATTACATTACAAAACACACCTCATGACCCCTTTAATGCATCCTGAAAGTGTTTATTTAGTCCAGAAAGAGTTTAAATTATATCTAAGTGAGACCATAAATGATATTGAAATGATGGATGTCCACAATATCAAAGCAGCGCCATGACAGGTATGAAAGTGAGGCTGTGAGGGAAAGATTTACCGTGTTTTCAAAGGCATCCGCTGTAAAATGCTGTATAAACCTCTTAGATCACTTAAACTTTTCTACGGCTCATACTGTCTGGAGTTTTTTTGTCAACTGAAATTTCTTGGAAAGATATTTTTGCAGTGTTCCGTAAACGTAACAATGCAAACACACAGATTAAATAACAGTTACAACAACCCACTGAAGAGATAAACTGTATATCTATCCCTCACAGCCTCACTTTCATTCCTGTTAAAAATCAAAAGCTGATATGAATAAAGTCTATGGCCACATTTGAACTAGTTTTTATGATCCATGAATGTCTATATCGGACGTGCAGAACACGGGGAAAAAAAGACGTCATAAAAACTTTCATTCTGGCCCCTCAGTGGACGTCTTTTCAACATACGATTGAACAAAGACGTTGAAAAAAAATCTTTTGGACATAATTTTACTTAGTAATAAGTGAAGCTGGTAATGCTGTTTGTGGAGTTGTTTAATCCTCCTCTGCTGAGATCTTCACAGATTTAATGTCTTCTTTTCTCCTCATTTGATTTCTGATAGACTGGGGTTGAAGAAAGTTGTAGTTCTTGTGTTTCTCTTTCCTTCAGTGGTTCTGTAATGCTCAATCATCACTTAATTATATTTATGGTTATTTGTGGCCATCTCAGGTTAACCTTCTAAGACCCGAGTTTTGGTCAGAGGTGGAAAGTCCAGGGGTCAGAAAGTAAAAGGCCTGCCACATTTTTATTCCACCCACAGCAAAAACTCCAGTGTTAAAGTTAATGAGATAATTAAGTGAATAATTGAGTGATGATTGAGCATTATTGAAGACACCTGATGTTAACAAGCAGAATCACTGAAGGAGAACGTCACATTTTTAAGTCACCATTATGGTGATCAGTGTCTGCTTTAGTTGGACTCTTGACCCTTTAATCATTAACTTTAGATGTTATTTGGCTGCTGTACATGAGTTATAACAGCCAGATGGACAACAAGGAAAACTGATGCCCTGTTGTTGGTTATGTTTTGACATAATCATCATTTGTACAGTTTAACCTTTTGATTACACAGTACAACATTTTCAGAAATTTAAATATTATTCAAAAGATTTCTTAAAAGTTATTCTAATTACTTTATGGGCACACACAGACATCAAGAATCAGCCTGTGATTCTCAACAATGGTGACAATTATATAGCATGTTGCAGTGCATTCTGGGTGCCACCAATCAAAATTCATTCATGACTCCCATCATGCATTCCGGTATGAATAAATTATGATCTGAATTGTCTGAGTAATTTCCTTTTCCTAATTGAATATTCTGTTTGTCACCATTGTTGAGATTCATACACTGAATCTTGATGTCTGTGTGTGCCTAAAAGAAAGATTTTTCTTTATCAGAACAACGGTTAAGATATCATTTGGTTTATTTTGAAAAATCGGGATCTAATGTTATAGAATCACTGTGATGCTATTATGATCATTATACATTTATGTCAGAGAGTAGGCTTTAAATTAAAAAAATTCAGAGTTCAGTGATTCAGGTAAAATGATGATTATGTCTAAACATGATCTACAAGATCTGATCTGATTTCTTTGTTCATCCAGCTGTTAAAACAGCCAAACAAAATCTTTAGTTAAAACTTTAAAGGTCACCTGCCCAACTAAAGCAAACACTGATCACCACAACGGTGACTAAAATATAGATTTTCTCCTTCAGTAATTCTGCTAGTTAACATCTGGTGTCTTCAATAATATCTCAATCATCACTCAATTATTCACTTAATTATCTCATTAACTTTAACACTCTTGAGTCTGAATCGTTCATTTAACACTGGAGTTTTTGCTGTGGGTGGAATAAAAATATGGCAGGACTTTTACTTTCTGACCCCTGGACTTTGTGATGTCCACGTATGTGGACAACCAGGTCTGAGGAGGCTACGGAAATTTAGCAGTTTAATTTAAAACAAAAGTAAAATCATTGTTAAATATTACTGCATTTTCACGTTTTCACATTTTCATGTTTTACAGTGTAGGATTATATAAGTAGTTCACTTGAATAGTTCACTTGTAGTTGTTGACCTCACACACACAAACTTTGTGTTACTGAAAGTTTACTGCTCAATGTAAACTTAAATGTATAATTTTATAAACTAAAAAAGTGGGCCAATTCTGTCCCGATAATGATTTAATTAGTACGCTTATAAGTGTACTTGTAAGTGTCCAACATAAAAACAATAAATCTCCTAGTTAAATCGTTTATTAATGATATGAAAATCCTCAAATAAATGTGTAAATGAATATGTACAATCTATATATTATATTGGACAATCTTTATATTGTCCTAAAAAATCTAAAGTTTTAAATACAATATAAAATCATGTTGTAGATCCACATCACCAATGCGAATTGTGCAAAAATCACATCAAAAATAATAATAATCATATTGTGTGTAGTTTGTGTAAAACTGATTATTCGTCAAATCTTCCTTATCCCAGAAAATCTTCTTTTCTTTGCTGCAAATCCCTGTATTTGTGACAATGACAACAATGATGATGTAAATTATGTCAATGAACAAAAAAAGAAAGAAAATGATTCTGTCCAAGCGATCTACAAAAGCCTCGTTGCTGTTTTCCGCTTTATCTTTTTGGTCCATGTTTTCCAAAAAGTTCACTATTTTTTGGAGGGAAGCCACTTCTGAAGGCAGATCGCTGGACTTTGTTGTTGTAATTGTTGTAATCACACCAGCATCTGCTAATGGAGACCACACACACACACACATATGTGCATGAACACACCAGCTATTTATTCTTTATGTTTGTTGTATTTAGTATTCTCTTACCTTCATCCTGACCAAGGCTGGCTGTTCTTTGGGGGGTTTTGATGTTCTTTGAAGGCAGGAATCCATTATCTAATGTCAGACGTGTCAACACAATAGAGATCACCATGCTCAACACCAGATTGACCAGACAGAAGCAGAAGTGATAATCTTTGGAGCAAAATACAGAGCAAACAATCATTTACAGTGCATAATTGTAGATGAATAATAAAAAAAAACTGTACAGTATTATAAATTATGTAAAAATATGTGTTATATCAGCTAACCACTGGGGTACCTCAGGATTCAGTGCTGAGGACCCTTCTCTTTTTAATGTATACATGTACCACATAAGATCTGTTCACAAAGTCATCTTACCACTGCTATGCTAACAACAGTTCCACCACTGATTCCAGAGTGCACACATTTATGAACGCCTTTATGAAACAAGACGAAGCTCCTCGTCATTACAGTTCAGGAATTCATCATAACTTCACAGTTCACAGTTCAGCTGGACTTGTACATTATATTACCATACTAGGTCAGCCAAGAACATGCTATGGAAGCTTGTTTCCGCCACAGAATATAAAAAAGAGTAAATTCTCACAATTGCGAGTTTACATCTCTCAATTCTGACTTTTTTTTATCTCAGTTGCAATTGTGTGTTATAAAGTCAGATTTGCGAGAAATAAATTTGCAATTCTGATTTTTTGTCCTTTAATTGTGAGATATAAACTCGCAATTGCGAATTGAAGTAAAATTGACTTTTTTTCTAAGAATTTCATGTTTATATCTCGCAATTCTGACTTTATAACACGCAATTGGGATGAATAAAGTCAGAATTGCATGATATAAACTTGCAATTCTGAGGAAAAAAAGTAAATTATACTTTTATAACATTACAGAACAATAACTCGCAATTGCAAGTTTCTATCTCACAATTCTGACTTCATGTCTCACAATTCTATGATAGGCAATATTTTTATATTCTGCCTGTTTTGTCTTTGTTTAATGTTTCTGTGTTTATTTTGTTCTTGAGCACATGTCTTTTGTTGTTTTTGTTAATGTTGGCCATGTGCTCCTCTTGTCCTGCCTCATTGTTTTCCTTTACCGTGCCCCATCGTTTAGTTATTATCTTGACCTTGTTTCACTAATTGTGCTTACCTGGTCCTCGTGTGCCTTCCTCCGTTTTCACTGTGTCCTCTATCTTTTCCGGCTCGTTTTGTGGCACATATACATAGACGGTTTGTTGCGCTACATGCTATAGTCGTGTCTTAGTCTTTGTTGCAGTTACCTGTAAAGTTTTGCTCTTTTTTCTCTGTTAATTTAGTTGTTTATTCTAGGATCATTTAGCGTTTGTAGTAACTTTAACCATCCTATGTGTCCTAGACAGCAATAAAATGTTATTTCTGTTGCACTGAATACACTACACTAACAGGTGTGCAAGAGGCCTGTTGTTTTGTTCTCTTACTTACGGAGGATAGGACTACATTGTCCACCACTGCCTAGGTGATCATTGAGGATGAGGAGGAACATGGTGAAGCTCAGGACCAAGGTGACCTTAAGGTTGTTGCGTTCTCCTCCTTGAACTGGCAGAGCAAAGGTCACCAGGTCAGCCAGCATTATTAACACACTGGGCAGGATCAGGGTCACGACAGCACTGAAAGGACTGATGGATAAAGAGACCTGTTAACAGACAGGAGAAAGAATACGGATCAGTTTCATATTTATGTCTTCGCTACACAGATGAACATCTAACAACCTTCTGTAAGAATGTGGTCCTTCTCTGCTTTTTAGTAAATGGTAGTGCAGAGAACATTTTTAATTTTATATACATGTATAATATTTGTTCAAAATTCACATTAATGTAAAAAGCATTTAAAAGTCCCTTGAAATTTGAAGTGAGATGTAATTGCAGGCTGCTTGTTCAACTGAAAAAAAAAATATAAAAAAAATAACTATGGAATGTTGGACCGTTACTGTACACTTATAAAAAAAATTACATTCTTTTTTTTTACATCTATGGTTGCATGAAGAATCTTTAACATCCATGGAATCTTTTAATTTCACAAAAGGATCTTTATAGTGGAAAAGGTTCTTCTGATTATAAAAATGTTCAATATATTTAAAAAAAGTTGTTTTAAGATCCCTCTCAGTGGTATGATGGTTGACAAAAGTAACATCCAAACCTTCTGTAATCTTGTATTCTGTACATACACAGAATGTTAAAGGAGCTTTATTATGCCTTTTTATAGTTTTACCAGCCGGTTTCCTCCTCCTCCTCCTCCTGGAACAAGAGGACAGCTCCCTCGAGAACCACATAAGGGGTTTGTAGATCTGGTACGCCAGACCCACTTTCCAGACCACTCTCTTTGTGTCTTTGATTACACAAGTCTCAATAAATCAATAAAAGTTAGTTAGTCAGCCCATGCAAGGTCTTTGAGGGACACTTGCGTATTACATAACGTGGGTATTCCTACAGTAAGGATCCCCCACTGTCTGTGTGGCCGAAGAGGAGGAACCCGATTGCCTTTATTATTACCATTCATGCAGTGTGTTATTTAGTTGTTATCGCTACTGTTCGTATCACTGCATATCAAGTGCTGAGGAAGATCTGGAGCTGAAATTTAGATATGGTAATGGATGGTTGGTTTCAGATAGGCGCTGAAAGTGGTAGACCAATCACAGCAAACTGGGCCATCCGACCAATTAGATCAGAGTAGACCAATCACAACAGAGACTGGGGTCATCTGACTAATTAGATCAGATCAATCACAACAAACTGGGCCATCCGACCAATTAGATCAGAGTAGACCTATCACAACAGAGTCTGGGTCATCTGACCAATCAGAGCAGAGTAGACCAATCGCAACAGAGACTGGGGTCATCTGACTAATTAGATCAGACCAATCACAACAAACTGGGCCATCTGACCAATCAGAGCAGAGTAGACCAATCACAACAGACTGGGCCATCTGACCAATTAAAGTAGAGTTGACCAATCACAACAGACTGGGCCATCTGACCAATCAGAGCAGAGTAGACCAATCACAACAGACTGGGCCATCTGACCAATCAGAGCAGAGTAGACCAATCACAACAGACTGGGCCATCTGACCAATCAGAGCAGAGTAGACCAATCACAACAGACTGGGTCATCTAAACCAATCACATCAGAGTGTTGTGGTTGACTGTCCTGGGGCACGTTCAAGATCACAACGGTGCGCAACGTTTTGCTACGGTTTCCGGGTTGAACGTCATGTTTCCTGGAAACGGCGTGCACCGGGGTTTGAGATGCGTTTTCTCTTGTTTGGTGGGTGTGTCAGAACTGCAGTCCAATCAGCAGCAACATGTATATAAAGCACGCGGTATTAAAGTGAACTCGCACAATGGAAGTAATTTACAAATGTGTTCGATGCGCAACAACTGAGGATATTAGAAGACATGTTTGTCGTAAGTATTATTGTAAAAATATAGGATATCAACATAATGATGTAGTTGTTTATATTTTTAGCTTCATTGCAAGTGTCTGACATTTGGTATAGAAATAAACAATGCATGTAAAGTGCTTTTCCTAAAAATGAGAAAGAAAATACAGGGTATTAATAAAACAGTATGAACAACAAATAAAGTCAGTATGTGAGGCTAAATAGATGTGTTTTAGTCTTTATTAGGTTTATAAAACTCTATTTATCGGTTTCCACAAATCCCTTCACTTGATTGGGATGTTCTCTTGTGTTCTGGGCGGCAAGTGCAGTAACTGTAAAATCGGGCATATTTTGTAGTATTAAACACATATTTATACCGACTTCATCAGGCTCCGAAAATTCTTCACAAAGAACACAAAAAGCCTTCTCAGCTGCCCTAGTTGCAACTCTTGCGTCATCACAACAGTGCGTTCAACGCGTCACCATTTCTGTTTAAAAAACGTTCTGCAACGTTTTGTCGGCGCTGAACGCAGCCCTGGAGCACCCAAGCACTACACATTTTCTGTGACTGCATCCGAAATTGCGTACTCTCTTGGGTAGGCATTTATTTTGAACGAGTAACTACTTCACTGTCTCACACGCTGATCGACTGCTCCTGTCTGCCTTGCTGCTGGGTTGCGTCTGTACGCTCTGTATAGCTTTCTGCTTTGAATCTCTATTTACTATAATTCCTTGTTGTTTATATTGCTAAATATAACTTACTCAGGCAATGTATGTTGATATCACATTATTCTGACATCGCTAGTTTTTATCTAAATCATTATCGCTAGCACAACACGCTAGTATCTCGCTAGCCTGTTAACCTGCCATCTGTGCTTGCCGTCTTGTGCACGCTCGTGCCTTTTACAAATCCCTTAAACAACTGGGGTGAGTAGGATCAGTCAACAAACACGGTGAGTCTTCTCCTGTTGTCACTTGCACTTCGTATCACAAAGAAAGAGCCTCTTTCATCTAGATATCATCATGTAGAGACTGTGTCTGGAAATTTTGTATTAGGTAAAAATTGTAGCGCTGTTCAACAAATAAAAAAATAGATATAATACAGATGATTAAATGATAAAGCTCTGGTTGCTGAATATTTAAACTTTTACTTCAAAAGCACATATTGTTAATGATATGTTTACAGACTATAACCTAGATGTGCTGTGTATGACAGACACCTGGCTGAAACCAGACAATTACATTACTTTAAAGGGCCCCTATTATGGATTTTTGAAAATTAACTTTCATGTAGTGTGTAATATAGCTCTAAGTGAATGAAAGTAAATCTGAAAGTGCACCGTATATAAAGTTATTGTCTTTCAAAAGTAAGAGTCATCTCTGAGTCAATGAAATGAATTGTTTTTCAAACGAGTCATAAGCCGTTTCGTCGTGACGAAACATTAGCCCGCCCGCCCGCTCGCTTATTGCGCGTGCACCAGGGAAACTTAAACCTCAAACCAGCAGCTGATCTTGTGGATACTGGAGAGATCATGTCGAGGAGACGCTGTGCTCTACAACACTCTAAAAAATTGTAATGTTGGCTTTAATTAACTTTTTTATGTCAACAGGTCCCACGTAACTAGGTTACGTTGGATTTATGTAACATTATTTATTTCAAATAACTTAAGTTAATTACATAAGGTTAATCCAATGCCGTTTAGTTGAATAAGGTTACCAGTCTTAATTTTGTCCAAACCAATTATAAGTTCAATTATAAGTTCAATTATCCTAAAATGAATATTTTTACATTCAACCAAAACAAATAATCCAGCAGCTCCAATGTTAAATTAACTCTCCTGGGAGTTTATATGGCTCCACACTCTAGAGTGTTAAAATGTTAAAATATGATGACATATTTTTCAAAATATGACAAGAGTGTTAACATTTAATTTTGAATTTAACAATAGTATTACAACATTGTTTTCCTGTTATCTCTGTAAAGCTGCTTTGAAACAATTTGTATTGTAAAAAGCGCTATATAAATAAAGGTGACTTGACTTAAAGTTAATGAGCTAATGAAATCTGACTTCTGACCTTCTTCGGTTGAAATCGGTTGCTGCCTGAATCATAATCATACACTGTTCGTTCGTTGGCCAGAGGAGAACTGGCCGTCCGACTGAGTCTGGTTTCTCCCAAGGTTTATTTCTCCATTCTGTCACTGATGGAGTTTTGGTTCCTTGCCACTGTCGCCTTTTTCCACCTTTGTGACCATTGGCTTGGCTTGCTTTGTTTGGGACATCAAATTTAACATTTAATTCATAGCTGTCAACATTCCCGTTTTTCCCGGGTTTCTCAAGTTTTTTAGCCCTATCTCCCGGACCAGCAATTTCAACCCATTTGTCACCTCAACCTGGCAACCTATAACACAGTTGCGCAGTCACGGAAAGTTTAACCTGAAAGCGAGCCGATAGACATGGCAGGTGAAGACGGTTTCCCCGCAAAGAAACCGAAGTACAGTTGTAACCTACCTCTTGCGATTCTCCAAACACCGATTACCTTAATTCTTTTAATTTTAGAAAACAATAGTTATTAGTACTCTGAAATTATTTCAGTTGAGTTCACTAAAAGAAGATATAAATTACGTGACGACTGAGAATTAGTGATGAACACCTGCTGTTAACCATAATCACTGAAGGAAAGAGAAACTCAAGAACTACAACTGACTCCCAGCCACAGCCTTAGATGAAATCAACTGAAGATAAAAGAAGACATCAAGTCTCTCAAGATCTCAGAAGATCTCACAAACAGCATTACCAGCTTCACTTATAACTAACAAGATTGACTTTATTTCTGCAATGTCTCTACAGAAGTTCTTTTTGAGAATTAACAGAGGTTTTGAAGTTGATCCTGAGTTTCGACTAAGGTCACCATGATGGAGGTCAGTGTTTGCTTTAGTTAGGCTCTTGACCCTTGACTTTATAACATTATTTTTTTCTCTGGCTGCTGTAACTGAGCATTTATAAAATACTTTTGTTATTACATAAAAGCTATGAAAATATATGATCTGCTTTACGTCTTAATTCATAATAGTAAACTGCCACAACAAGAACAATCTCTGAGAGAGTAGGGTGATCATGATCTTCCATGGATACCTGTGAAACACTCTCTGATTTAGGTTGCTTTAAAATAATTTTAGTCTAGGACTAGTTTAAGCCTTAAGTCTGTGAAACTGGGGGTAAAATTAAGAATCAGAATGAAGTCAGTAGTTACCAAGAGATAGGTGCGGTTTTGAGACGTTTGATCTTGCTCCATTGTCACATTCACAGTCTCCCACTCTCCTTGAATGCTTTTAACCACAGATATGTTAGTATTGGGACTGATAGAAATCCCACAACCTAGATCACCACAAACCAAAGAACATTTAGCTGTTTAGCAGTTATTTCGATATATTTCCCATGTTGCCACAATGAATCATTTATTCTGGAAGAATGGTTAGAAGAACTTCTGTGTACTGTTCACTTAAAATGTCATCTCACCTCTTTTGCTCCATCCATTGATCGCCACTTGACAATCGTCCTTCACAAAGGGGTATTTGAAAAGGTTGATGTCACAGCTCACTGCTATGAACATGATAAGGGCATAGTCCACGGTCCCATTCCTCGTCACCAGTACATCATTAGTGTACGGCTTCATGGTTACATCTATCCTGAATTCGTAAAGAGAGAGAACATGTCATCCAGCTGAACCATTCATGAGTCCCACTAAAGGGAGCCATCCAGTGAAGATTTTCATTAACCCAGCTGTCTTATGTTGGCATGTTTATCTTCAACTGTCCCCATGTCCAGTTAATTTATATACTCTCCATATTCTTCATGGTGACAGTCATTTTTATAGCAGTTGTGTCATCAGTGGCTATGCAGGCATGTGATGCAGTTAGGCAGTCTATTGCAATCTCAAAATTACGGCCAGTTAATAATACCTAGAATATCAAAATCGACTGCTGGCGGTAGATCCTTTTCCTATTTAGCACCAAAACTTTGGAACAGTCTTCCTACCATTGTCCGGGAAGCAGACACACTCTGTCAGTTCAAAGCTTGATTAAAGACACATCTCTTTGACCTAGTATATTCTATCATAATACATTATAGACTTCTATAATTCAATGTTAGGCTGCATAGATTAGGTCAGCCGGAACTGGGAACACTTCCCTTAAATCCTGATGTACTCGTTACATCATAAGAAGAATGGCATCTACGCTAATTTGAGTGTCTCTGTTTATCCCGAGGTTTTCCCGCAGCCTGCCGGATCCAGACCGTATCCAGATCTGACGAGGAGCTTCGCCTGGACCCGATGACAATGCAGTGCTGAAGGGCCAACTAGCCTCTCCCTATGGAGGATCCCTTTCCCACTCTACAGATAAAGCGCTGTGGGAAAATTGATTTGCGTACCCACCCCGAAGTGATAAAATAAAATAAAATTCTTTATCCAAATTCATAGACAAGACAAGTAGTTTGTTCAGGCATGGTTTGTAGGGAATTACAAACCTGCACACACATATTCAAACGCACATAACTATAGAATCAATTCTTAATGCGCATGTGAACGCCATCAGCGTTTATCAGGTTCGCATTTAAAGTCTGTTTAGAGAGAACGACGTTGTCTTAGCGGCCCCTAATTTAATAACATGATCATTTCGACAGAAGTGAATCAATCAAAACTAACTTTAGATGGAAATAACATTATTCAAGAATCGCTATGAAGCCAAAACAATCTCTGTTACCTTAAATTATATGTTTATCTCTGTAAAGCTGCTTTGAAACAATCTACATTGTTAAAAGCGCTGTATAAATGAAGATGACTTGACTTGACTGTACTGAGAAATTCATACAGCCAAACTATACCCTCAGTTTTGCAGTTTGTATTCACAGATCCATTAAAAAAAATCTGTCCAACAAATCTGTTGTTGTTTTGTCTGTTTCAGAGATACTAAACAGAAGAAAGCATGCCATGCCACAAACAAATCTGTTCTGAGGTCACTTACGCATTGTCCAAAACTAACTCAGGAGTCCAGATTTTGTCAACTGGTAACATAATGTCTGAAGCATTAGATGTATTTCCATTCCATCCTAGATCATTATCAGTCCACATCTATAGAGAGAAAAAACACTTTCACTGAGCTAACATTTTTCCCATTGAAAAATCAAAGTTCAAGATGACTGCTTTATGAGTTTTTAGGAAAAATACAGGTGCCTTTTTTTGTTTTTTTGGAAAGGGAACATCAAAAATATAACCACTTACCATGTTTACCTTGACACGGCAGCTTATTTGCAAGTTTTTCGTATCCTAAACATGGTGATTTTCAAACATGAAAAAATACAAAAGAATTATCAACACTGATACTATTAAAATCAGTATTAGTATTAGTATTAAAAACACTGATACTTACAAAAGACATTGTCTCATACTGCACTGAAGTGATGGTTACGTTGACAGAACAATCATCACCCTGTGGTGCACTCTTCAATTTCTTAGCAATTATTGTGTTTGCCAGACATCGATTGTTACATGAATCTGTCAAGACTGTTAAACCAGATAAACACGTTAGAAGCATTACTTTTTAAATTAAAAGGCATTGCAGACATCATCAAAACATTTGAAAATCCTCACAATTACACTAAAAAGTCTATAGAAAAACAATAGATTACCAATCGGACATGAAAAGATGAGGATCAACAAAGAGATCCTGCGTTGAAGAACCATTTCAGACACTACCACAAAAAAAAGAAGAAAATCACATCTCTTATATTCATACTGTATGTATATATCTATAGTAGTTTAAGAAACAATAAAGAAACTTTACCTTTACTTGCCAATGTGAATGAATTATTATACTCTCCCAGAATTTCACAAACATCAGCTGTCACCACTTTATATGAACAACCATCAGTCGTCTTTTTAAAGGCTATGAGCTCTTTGAATACTACGTCAAAGTACAGAAGAACAAACAAAAATGAGCCAGCTAATATTAAATTTCATCCCACATTTTGTGTAAACTTTAGATTTTGATATTCTGATAAGCCCCTTAAATGAGTACAAAAGCTGTTTGCAGTGTGGCGTCAGCTACTGTACCTCCAGGCCCTTCAGTCTCCTCTCTAAAACACACCAATCTACTGTATTAGCAGCTTCATGAAGGAAAACTCATTCAGAGTCTGTAATCCTCATTTGCAAGCTCTTTGTTTTGCTGGAGCTTTTAGATGTGCCTGATGTTAACAAAGACAATAATCACTGAGCCATATACTTGTATGTGAACCCATGTGTTTTTAAAAGTCAGAAGACGTTAATTACCTGAAGATGCTTACATTGCCTGATGAACCACGATACATAGATTCCACAGATGCAGAATCTTATATTTTCAATTCATACATAATCAGTAACTCTACGAGAATGAATGCAGGACAAATGAGTAGTACATTAAAGGGCCGCTATTATGATATTTGAAAGTTTCCTAATGTTGTTTTGGAGTCTCGTACAACATGTTTGCATGCATCAAACGTCCAAAAACTGTTTAATTTTCTCATAATATACATTTGCACATCACCAGATTTTCAATGATTCTCAAACGACTCGCCAAATGAATCAATCTCTCTAAATCCCTCCTTTCCGCGAGCTACTCTGCTCTGATTGGCCAGACAGCTCAGTCTGTTGTGATTGGTCTACTCTGCTCTGATTGGCCAGACAGCTCAGTCTGTTGTGATTGGTCTACTCTGCTCTGATTGGCCAGACAGCTCAGTCTGTTGTGATTGGTCTACTCTGCACTGATTGGCCAGACAGCTCAGTCTGTTGTGATTTGTCTACTCTGCTCTGATTGGCCAGACAGCTCAGTCTGTTGTGATTGGTCTATTCTCCTCTGATTGGGCAGACAGCTCAGTCTGTTGTGATTGGTCTATTCTGCTCTGATTGGGCAGACAGCTCAGTCTGTTGTGATTGGTCTACTCTGCACTGATTGGCCAGACAGCTCAGTCTGTTGTGATTGGTCTACTCTGCTCTGATTGGCCAGACAGCTCAGTCTGTTGTGATTGGTCTATTCTGCTCTGATTGGGCAGACAGCTCAGTCTGTTGTGATTGGTCTACTCTGCACTGATTGGCCAGACAGCTCAGTCTGTTGTGATTGGTCTACTCTGCTCTGATTGGCCAGACAGCTCAGTCTGTTGTGATTGGTCTACTCTGCTCTGATTGGCCAGACAGCTCAGTCTGTTGTGATTGGTCTACTCTGCACTGATTGGCCAGACAGCTCAGTCTGTTGTGATTGGTCTACTCTGCTCTGATTGGCCAGACAGCTCAGTCTGTTGTGATTGGTCTATTCTGCTCTGATTGGGCAGACAGCTCAGTCTGTTGTGATTGGTCTATTCTGCTCTGATTGGGCAGACAGCTCAGTCTGTTGTGACCGCGTACAGTCTTACCGCATACAGCGCGCGTGTCGAAAACAAAAACACCCATTGCCATAACACCAACAGCTCTGCGTGTCCTGAGGCTTCCTTCACCGTAAACTAAACACAGTAACAAACAATGATGTTGATTTTACCATATCAATCCGAGCGCGAGTCCGATGATGAAACACTAGAAGAAGAAGAACCATTAATTCAACCAGAACCTCCATCGCAAGAAAGACCCGAGCAGGA
This sequence comes from Semotilus atromaculatus, assembly GCA_031834385.1. NCBI lineage: Eukaryota > Metazoa > Chordata > Actinopteri > Cypriniformes > Leuciscidae > Semotilus > Semotilus atromaculatus. The sequence goes on from JAULUF010000050.1 coordinate 17,848,729, forward strand.
CGTTTCAGTGATTCACTACTCAGTTTGAGGTACATTATGAGATGTTGCTATTCCTCACCATCAGCATTAACAAGTGCATGTCCATTAACCGATTATTTTACTTGTAATCTACTTTACTTTATTTACCGAGTATGTTTCTAATATATTGCGGTGAAAACTGTATCAGCATGTAGGATATGCAATACATTAGCCGAGCTCTAGCGTGAATGACTGATGTAACATATACAATAGTTAAACAAATCTTGCTCCATGCTTAATTTTTCCTCAAAGTAGTGAGAACGACAGACAATGTGCATTAATAGACAGTTTTATGTAGTGGCCCACAGCTGATCAGCTGACTCCGATATTTGACCGTCACATTGTGTCACACAGCGTCTCCTCGACATGATCTCTCCAGTATCTACAGGATCAGTGGCTGGTTTGAGGTTTAAGTTTCCCTGGTGTGCACGCAATAAGTGGGCGGGCTAATGTTTCATCTTGATGTCACGGCGAAACGGCTTACGACTCGTTTGAAAAACAATTCATTTCATTTACTTTTGAAAGACAATAACTTCATCATTTGACCTTAACCACTAAACTCACTTAGAGAGTTGCATTTACATTGATTATTGGGTAACACTTTACGGTAAGGGTACATGAATTATCATGAATTCATGTATAAAATTCATGCATGAATTATGCATTCATTCATGCATTAATATCTCATGAATCATCAGGAACTAACACGAGTTCAACGTTTTTCATTCATGACTTCATGGATGAACAACACCTTAATTAAAACATTAACTAAGATGAGCACATCATCATGAATTATGATTTATTACGCATGATCATGATGTTTTCTTTGTCTAGGTCAGTGACCTTGTCACAACTTTAGTTGAGGGGCCACACACATGATGAAGTCATTGATAGATAATGCTTAGTTAATGATGACTACTGTATTGGACAGACCCCAAAATAGACCAATCACAGCTCATAGCACACAAATTCCACATAGTCCTTTGAAACACTGATCAACAATGTGCTATTAATGGTGGCATAACTGTGAACAGAGTTTCAAAGGACCTAGTCACCACTTTAGTTGAGGGGCCACACACATGATGAAGTCATTGATAGATAATGCTTAGTTAATGATGACTACTGTATTTGATTAACAGAATTTGTGTGCTATGAGCTGTGATTGGTCTATTTTGGGGTCTGTCCAATACAGTTGTCATCCTTAACTAAGCATTATCTATCAATGACTTCATCATGTGTGTGGCCCCTCAACTAAAGTGGTGACTTTAGACAAAGTTCAGCTTTTACTGACCTAGACAAAGAACAAAGAAAACATCATGATCATGTGTAATAAATCATAATTCATGATGATGTGCTCATCTTAGTTAATGTTTTAATTAAGGTGTTGTTCATCCATGAAGTCATGAATGAAAAACGTTGAACTCGTGTTAGTTCCTGATGATTCATGAGATATTAATGCATGAATTAATGCATAATTCATGCATTAATTTATACATGAATTCATGATAATTCATGTACCCTTACCGTAAAGTGTTACCGATTATTGCTTGTTAACATCAGGCGCCAATAATGATCAATCATCACTCAATTATTGACTTAATTATCTCATTAACTTTAACACTGTTGAGTGTTAATTTAACACTCATATTTTAACACTTTAACACTCTTGAGTCTGGAGCCATATAAACTCCCAGGAGAGTTCATTTAACACTGGAGTTTTTGCTCTGTAGGATTATGTTTATTTTCTTCTAATAGGGTTGAAAAATAAGCAGATCTAGCAGCTTTTAAGGCCTCTCTGTAAGCAATCGAGCTCTCCTTCCATGAAATCCGAAATATCTCTAGTTTAGTTTTCTTCCAGTTGTGCTCCATTTTTTTGGCTGCTCTCTTAAGGGCCTGAGTGTGCTCATTGTACCATGGCGTTGGACTATTTTCTTTAATCTTCTTTAAGCACAACGGAGCATTTGTGTCTAAAGTGCTGGAAAAGAGATAAAAGTTAAAAGTTTCTGTTGCAATATCGAGTTCTTCTAAGCTACCCGGGATGCTGAGATGATGAAACTGATTAGGAAGATTATTGATAGCAAATCATTTTTTAACACTGGGGATTTTGCTGTGCACATTCTTAATCTTAATTTATACTGTTTCATAGTAGTTTCAGGTCTCTGGTAAAGGAATATTTCACATATAAAAAAAATATATAAAAAAAAACAACATGTATGCCTCCTTTAGGAGAACATATGTCCATATTCATTGTAACTGCAAGGGGGAAAAAAACACGGTAACACTTTATATTACGACCCGCAAACAACTGCGTAAGTAAACCGAAATTACGGTGTACGTTTCTGTAATTATAGTGTACTTCTGTGTAGGTATAAGGGAACAATATGTTAAGTTTTGTGTTATTAAGGAGTAACAAGCGCCACTTTAATTTACAGCCCGCAGGAGTCACACTTACCCTGTAAATACACAGAACAAGGGGGTAACAAGCGCCACTTTAATTTACAGCCCGCAGGAGTCACACTTACCCTGTAAATACAGTTGAAACGGGTAACAAACATTACTTACTATGTAACAATACGAAACAACACGATTTGCACAGTACAGAGAAATGTACTCTTATTAACAAAACAAAACAAAACAAAAATTTACACAGTAGGCTATATTTGCCCTGACATTTAAGTGTCATTACAATACAATGTGATAAGGTAAGTATTAAGTACTACATGTTACGTTCTAAATTAAAATCATAGCAGAAACATTTTTTTTTTGGCTTAACGTTAAGTAGTTTAGTAAGAAAAGCCAATAAATTAAATTTTTTATCATACTGTGCTTACATACAGCCATATATATATATATATATATATATATATATGTTGAATTTACAACCCACAGATGTCAAAATTACCCTGTAACTACATTGCACAAGAACATATTTTGCCAGAAATGTGATAATAACTTTTATATACAGACGTAAAATTTTTGCCTGGAATATATTAACAGAATAGGTATAGATAGGATAGAATAGATATCAGAATAGAATAGGTACCTGTTAGTTTTAAAATAATTACATCATAAATAATTTGCTTATATATCTGGTTGTACCCCTTTATTACCCACAACTTAACATATTGTTCCCTTATACCTACACGGAGGTACACTATAATTACAGAAACGTACACCGTAATTTCGGTTTACTTACACAGTTGTTTGCGGGTCGTAATATAAAGTGTTACCAAAAACACTATTTTGATTCTTTACAAAATTCTACAAAGAAAGTCATACGTTTGGAACGACACAAGGGTGAATCATGCTTTTACTACAAATACCAATACTGGCTCATTTGACCACACACTCAAAAAAATGATATGTTGGCTTTACTTAACTTTTCTTTGTAAACAGGTTCCACCGGTTCCACATAACTATGTTTTGTTAAACAAACATAATATGTTCATGTAACTTCAACATCATGGAATTTGGTCATTTTAAGCGACCCAATTAAACTCTGAGCTAATGAGTTAATTAAGTGATTTATTGAGTGATGATTGCGCATTATTGAAGACACCCGATGTTAACAAGCAGAATCACTGAAGGAGAAAACCGGAATGTTTAAGTCACCATTATGGAGATAAGTGTGTGTTTTAGTTGGGCTCTTGACCATTAACTCATTAACTTTAGAATTTGTTTGGCTACTGTACGTGAGTTATAACAGCCGGATGAACAATGAACAAAGGTGATCTGATGGTGTTGGTTGTGTGTAACATAATCATTGTTTCACAATCATTTGACCTGAGTCACTGAACTTATAATAAACCCAATTTCTGAGTTAAGTTTACCTTACGGATTATAGCAGCACTGTCATTGTAGAGCATACTATTTTGAGCCTTTTTAATGAAATTCAAATGATCAAATCAATACATAAAAAAGAAACTTCTTAAAAAATATCTTGAGTAGGCACACACAGACATCAAGAATCAGCCTGTGAATCTCAACAATGGTGACAATTATAAAGCATGTTGCAGTGCATTCTGGGTGCCACCAATCAAAACTCATTCATGGCTCCCATCATGCATTGCTGCATGAATAAATAATGAGCTTATGATCTGTTTGTCACCATTGCTGAGATTCACAGGCTGATTCTTGATGTCTGTGTGTGCCTGCACAAAATATTTTTTTAAGAAGTTTCTTTTTTATTTATTGATTTAATCATTTAAATTTCATTGAAAAGGCTAAAAATAGTATGTTCTACAATGACAGTGCTGCTATAATCCGTAAGGTAAATTTAGAAATTGGGTTCAATATAAGTTCAGTGATTCAGGTCAAATGATTGTGAAATAATGATTATGTTAAAACACAACCAACACCATCAGATCACCTTTGTTCATTGTTCATCCGGCTGTTATAACTCACGTACAGCAGCCAAACAAACTCTAAAGTTAATGAGTTAATGGTCAAGAGCCCAACTAAAACACACACTTATCTCCATAATGGTGACTTAAACATTCCGTTTTTCTCCTTCAGTGATTCTGCTTGTTAACATCAGGTGTCTTCAATAATGCTCAATCATCACTCAATTATTCACTTAATTAACTCATTAGCTCAGAGTTTAATTGGGTTGCTTAAAATGACCAAATTCCATGATGTTGAAGTTACATGAACATATTATGTTTGTTTAACGAAACATAGTTATGTGGAACCGGTGGAACCTGTTTACAAAAGAAAGTTAAGTAAAGCCAACATATCATTTTTTTGAGTGCATCCAAGTCCAGCCAATCAGCCGTTTCCTCCAGGCCTTCCTCCAAACTGAGCCGATTCACAGGAAAGATCAGAACAGCTGATTGATATTTGCTAACTCTTTATGTCAGTGAGGTTTTCCCTGTGTGTGATGATAATGAAGGGAACAATAGTGCACTTAATCTTGTTATGATAGCTGTCAGTCAGTCTTCTCAGATTACACATACGATTACACCTTTCCTCTGTAAGAAAACATGCTCATCATTGGAGAGTTGTGTACATTAGATTTCGCCTCAAGCATGTTCTGTCCTTTATGATAACTTAATGATATACAGTGAATTATGGTTAAATAGTAAATTATGGTTAAATAGTAAATTATATATATATATATATATACAGTATATATACTGTATGTGTGTGTAGATTTTAAAATCATGATTTCGCCATTATTGTTGAATCACGGAAGCTAAACCAGTTACTGCAAGAGATTATTTTTATACATATTTTATACGAGAGAAACGAGAGAAACAGGCATAGAAGATTAAGGCAACATGTCTTAATTCCAGATTTCTCTGTTCCCCATTTCTCTGTCCCCTCACCCCATCATGCCAGCTGTAAATGGTTTCTCTGTTTTTCTCCTCCCTCACCCCATCATCTCTATGTTTCTCCTCCCTCACCCCATCATCTCTGTGTTTCTCCTCCCTCACCCCATAATCTCTATGTTTCTCCTCCCTCACCCCATCATCTCTGTGTTTCTCCTCCCTCACCCCATCATCTCTATGTTTCTCCTCCCTCACCCCATCATCTCTGTGTTTCTCCTCCCTCACCCCATAATCTCTATGTTTCTCCTCCCTCACCCCATCATCTCTGTTTCTCCTCCCTCACCCCATCATCTCTGTGTTTCTCCTCCCTCACCCCATCATCTCTGTGTTTCTCCTCCCTCACCCCATAATCTCTATGTTTCTCCTCCCTCACCCCATCATCTCTGTTTCTCCTCCCTCACCGCATCATCTGTTTCTCCTCCCTCACCGCATCATCTGTTTCTCCTCCGTCACCCCATCATCTCTGTGTTTCTCCTCCCTCACCCCATCATCTCTGTGTTTCTCCTCCCTCACCCCATCATCTCTGTTTCTCCTCCCTCACCCCATCATCTCTGTTTCTCCTCCCTCACCCCATCATCTCTGTGTTTCTCCTCCCTCACCCCATCATCTCTGTTTCTCCTCCCTCACCCCATCATCTCTGTGTTTCTCCTCCCTCACCCCATCATCTCTGTGTTTCTCCTCCCTCACCCCATCATCTCTGTGTTTCTCCTCCCTCACCCCATCATCTCTGTGTTTCTCCTCCCTCACCCCATCATCTCTGTTTCTCCTCCCTCACCCCATCATCTCTGTTTCTCCTCCCTCACCCCATCATCTCTGTTTCTCCTCCCTCACCGCATCATCTCTGTTTCTCCTCCCTCACCCTATCATCTCTGTTTCTCCTCCCTCACCCCATCATCTCTGTTTCTCCTCCCTCACCGCATCATCTCTGTTTCTCCTCCCTCACCCCATCATCTCTGTGTTTCTCCTCCCTCACCCCATCATCTCTGTGTTTCTCCTCCCTCACGCCATCATCTCTGTGTTTCTCCTCCCTCACCCCATCATCTCTGTTTCTCCTCCCTCACCCCATCATCTCTGTTTCTCCTCACTCACCCCATCCTCTCTGTTTCTCCTCCCTCACCCCATCATCTCTGTGTTTCTCCTCCCTCACCCCATCATCTCTGTTTCTCCTCCCTCACCGCATCATCTGTGTTTCTCCTCCCTCACCCCATCATCTCTGTTTCTCCTCCCTCACCCCATCATCTCTGTGTTTCTCCTCCCTCACCCCATCATCTCTGTTTCTCCTCCCTCACCGCATCATCTCTGTGTTTCTCCTCCCTCACCCCATCATCTCTGTGTTTCTCCTCCCTCACCCCATCATCTCTGTTTCTCCTCCCTCACCGCATCATCTCTGTGTTTCTCCTCCCTCACCACATCATCTCTGTTTCTCCTCCCTCACCCCATCATCTCTGTTTCTCCTCCCTCACCCCATCATCTCTGTTTCTCCTCCCTCACCCCATCATCTCTGTTTCTCCTCCCTCACCCCATCATCTGTTTCTCCTCCCTCACCGCATCATCTCTGTGTTTCTCCTCCCTCACCCCATCATCTCTGTTTCTCCTCCCTCACCCCATCATCTCTGTTTCTCCTCCCTCACCCCATCATCTCTGTTTCTCCTCCCTCACCCCATCATCTGTTTCTCCTCCCTCACCCCATCATCTCTGTGTTTCTCCTCCCTCACCGCATCATCTCTGTGTTTCTCCTCCCTCACCCCATCATCTCTGTTTCTCCTCCCTCACCCCATCATCTCTGTTTCTCCTCCCTCACCCCATCATCTCTGTTTCTCCTCCCTCACCGCATCATCTCTGTTTCTCCTCCCTCACCCCATCATCTCTGTGTTTCTCCTCCCTCACCCCATCATCTCTGTTTCTCCTCCCTCACCCCATCATCTCTGTGTTTCTCCTCCCTCACCGCATCATCTCTGTGTTTCTCCTCCCTCACCCCATCATCTCTGTTTCTCCTCCCTCACCCCATCATCTCTGTTTCTCCTCCCTCACCCCATCATCTCTGTTTCTCCTCCCTCACCCCATCATCTCTGTTTCTCCTCCCTCACCCCATCATCTCTGTGTTTCTCCTCCCTCACCGCATCATCTCTGTGTTTCTCCTCCCTCACCCCATCATCTCTGTGCTTCTCCTCCCTCACCCCATTATCTCTGTTTCTCCTCCCTCACCCCATCATCTCTGTTTCTCCTCCCTCACACCCCATCATCTCTGTTTCTCCTCCCTCACTCCATCATCTCTGTTTCTCCTCCCTCACCCCATCATCTCTGTGTTTCTCCTCCCTCACCCCATCATCTCTGTTTCTCCTCCCTCACCCCATCATCTCTGTTTCTCCTCCCTCACCGCATCATCTCTGTTTCTCCTCCCTCACCCCATCATCTCTGTGTTTCTCCTCCCTCACCGCATCATCTCTGTTTCTCCTCCCTCACCCCATCATCTCTGTTTCTCCTCCCTCACCCCATCATCTCTGTTTCTCCTCCCTCACCCCATCATCTCTGTGTTTCTCCTCCCTCACCCCATCATCTCTGTTTCTTCTCCCTCACCCCATCATCTCTGTTTCTCCTCCCTCACCCCATCATCTCTGTTTCTCCTCCCTCACCCCATCATCTCTGTGTTTCTCCTCCCTCACCCCATCATCTCTGTTTCTCCTCCCTCACCGCATCATCTCTGTGTTTCTCCTCCCTCACCCCATCATCTCTGTGTTTCTCCTCCCTCACCCCATCATCTCTGTTTCTCCTCCCTCACCGCATCATCTCTGTGTTTCTCCTCCCTCACCACATCATCTCTGTTTCTCCTCCCTCACCCCATCATCTCTGTTTCTCCTCCCTCACCCCATCATCTCTGTTTCTCCTCCCTCACCCCATCATCTCTGTTTCTCCTCCCTCACCCCATCATCTGTTTCTCCTCCCTCACCGCATCATCTCTGTGTTTCTCCTCCCTCACCCCATCATCTCTGTTTCTCCTCCCTCACCCCATCATCTCTGTTTCTCCTCCCTCACCCCATCATCTCTGTTTCTCCTCCCTCACCCCATCATCTGTTTCTCCTCCCTCACCCCATCATCTCTGTGTTTCTCCTCCCTCACCGCATCATCTCTGTGTTTCTCCTCCCTCACCCCATCATCTCTGTTTCTCCTCCCTCACCCCATCATCTCTGTTTCTCCTCCCTCACCCCATCATCTCTGTTTCTCCTCCCTCACCGCATCATCTCTGTTTCTCCTCCCTCACCCCATCATCTCTGTGTTTCTCCTCCCTCACCCCATCATCTCTGTTTCTCCTCCCTCACCCCATCATCTCTGTGTTTCTCCTCCCTCACCGCATCATCTCTGTGTTTCTCCTCCCTCACCCCATCATCTCTGTTTCTCCTCCCTCACCCCATCATCTCTGTTTCTCCTCCCTCACCCCATCATCTCTGTTTCTCCTCCCTCACCCCATCATCTCTGTTTCTCCTCCCTCACCCCATCATCTCTGTGTTTCTCCTCCCTCACCGCATCATCTCTGTGTTTCTCCTCCCTCACCCCATCATCTCTGTGCTTCTCCTCCCTCACCCCATTATCTCTGTTTCTCCTCCCTCACCCCCCATCATCTCTGTTTCTCCTCCCTCACTCCATCATCTCTGTTTCTCCTCCCTCACCCCATCATCTCTGTGTTTCTCCTCCCTCACCCCATCATCTCTGTTTCTCCTCCCTCACCCCATCATCTCTGTTTCTCCTCCCTCACCGCATCATCTCTGTTTCTCCTCCCTCACCCCATCATCTCTGTGTTTCTCCTCCCTCACCGCATCATCTCTGTTTCTCCTCCCTCACCCCATCATCTCTGTTTCTCCTCCCTCACCCCATCATCTCTGTTTCTCCTCCCTCACCCCATCATCTCTGTGTTTCTCCTCCCTCACCCCATCATCTCTGTTTCTTCTCCCTCACCCCATCATCTCTGTTTCTCCTCCCTCACCCCATCATCTCTGTTTCTCCTCCCTCACCCCATCATCTCTGTGTTTCTCCTCCCTCACCCCATCATCTCTGTTTCTCCTCCCTCACCCCATCATCTCTCACTCTAAAAAGAGATGTGTTAAAAAACAACACACAGCATGTGTTGATGGTATTTTGACACATGTTGTGTAGATGTTAACACACAATGTGTGTTAAAATGTAACTGGATAGAATAGCACCGGGTGGAGGGAAGTTTGTGTTTATGAAAATAATGATAGGTAGTATATTTTATATGGTATCCCATAACAAGCTCTAAAATAAATAAAACAATACATTACAATAAATAAATAAAATCTTATTTCATAAAAACTTAAAGATTAACTGGTGTTTTTTGGCAGCCAATCACATCATGCCTCTTTTTTCATTGTATTTTTCAAATGCTGCTTTCACTTGTTATTAATAACCAATTTATTATAGCAAACAATTTATTTCTGTCAGATGTCTACAGAAGCTCTTATACTTATACTCTTATTACCAGGTTTGGTGTTGACGATTCATTGAATGTTTCATTTGAAGTCACCAGAATCGTGATTAGTGTCAGCTTTATTTGGGCTCTTGACCCTTGACTCTTTAATATTAGATTTCTCTGTTCGCTGTTTTTGTGTATTTATTTTGCACATTTGAAACAGCTGAACTTACCATGAGGAAAAGATCATCAGATGATGATATTATCATCATGTAGTTTTATTAAGCTTAGCAAGATGCGTTTAATATCTAAAAGATGACTTATAAGGTAATGAGCAAAATTAACATTTTGCAACTGGCAAATTTTTTATTTTGATTTTAAATACTCCGTGCGTACAGAATCTTACTGTTTATGCTACATTATTATTTCTTTAAAAAAGATGTTAACAGAAAGTTTTAAGCTGCAGCAGAAACTAGTCAAATACAGACATCAAGAATCAGCGTATGAATCTCAACAATGGTGACAAAGCTTCATGTCGCAATGCATGCTGGGTGCTACCATAGTACAAAGCTCATCCATGAGTCCCAGCATGCATTGCAGCATGAAGTTTTCGTTTGTCACCATTGTTGATATTTATACGCTGATTCTTGATATTTGTGTTTGACTAGTTTCTGCTGTAGCTTTAAATTTTCTGAACTTTTTATTTTATTTTTTTGAAGTCATTCTGCACTTTTGGATAGCATGATGTGGTTTCACAAAACCGTTATAACTAACAGCACATAAATAAAACAAATGCACACAATTTACTCAAAAACTTGATCTAAACTTGCTGATTATGACATCATCAAGAACCATCTGATCATGTTTTTTCTCACCATAACAGATGTATTTTCTTAAAATACAGTTACAGCAATCAGAGAAAAATTTAAAGAATATTAAAGGGTCAATAGCCCAAATAAAGGAGCCATTAATCACGATTCTGGTGACTTCAAATAAAACATTCAATGAAACCTCAAACCTCTGTTAATTCTCAATAAGAGCTTGTCTATGTAGATTCATGATGTCTAAAACCTCCAAATGTTCAAACAAACTCTTGTTGAACATCACTGGACTCCATAAACACAAGGTACCAATACGTGTCAGTGTTCATCCAAACAGTTGTAAAAAAAACAGGAAGAAACTCCGGCAAATACACACCGACTAGTCACATGTGACACATATCTGACACAAGTTGTGTAACTATAACACATTAGTGTGTAAAAGGTTTCAACACACTTCTGTTTAAGAGGAATAACACATTAGTTGTGTTAAACGTAACACAAAATGTGTAGTCCTTATAAACACAGAGATGTGTTAAGAAACAACACAGGTTGTGTGTTAAATTCGACACAACATGTGTTGTCCCTGAGCACACACACTACATGTGTTAAATTCTACACAATGTGTTCAAATCAACACAACATGTGTTAAAATCTACACAACATGTGTTGTCCCTGAGCACACACACTACATGTGTTAAAATCTACACAACATGTGTCATTTTTAACATCTCTTTTTACAGGTTGTGTTGTTTTCAACACATCATTTTATAAGAGCGCGCCAGTGTAAATAAAAGTTATTTATATACAATATTTTGTTAGTTGCTACATTTGAATTAAAATTTAAAGTGCAAACTCAGTTAACTGTTATCTCCTCATGAACTTTTGTCAAAAGCAGATTATCAATCAGGGGTTAAAGTGTGAATAACAGAATAATGTACAGTACAGTGAGTCTGTCCAGTCATTGAGCTTGAGACATTGTCTTGTACTTTGTGTGCACATGCATATTTTTACATCTTCCCCTTCTGCTTTATTGTTTTAAAATGACACAATTATTGTGTTAAATTTGACACAACATGTGTAGTCCCTGAACACACACACCACATGTGTTAAAATTCTACACATGATGTGTCATTTTTAACACATCTCTTTTTAGAGTGCTGTTTCTCCTCCCTCACCGCATCATCTCTGTTTCTCCTCCCTCACCGCATCATCTCTGTTTCTCCTCCCTCACCCCATCATCTCTGTTTCTCCTCCCTCACCGCATCATCTCTGTGTTTCTCCTCCCTCACCCCATCATCTCTGTGTTTCTCCTCCCTCACCGCATCATCTCTGTGTTTCTCCTCCCTCACCGCATCATCTCTGTTTCTCCTCCCTCACCCCATCATCTCTGTTTCTCCTCCCTCACCCCATCATCTCTGTGTTTCTCCTCCCTCACCCCATCATCTCTGTGTTTCTCCTCCCTCACCGCATCATCTCTATGTTTCTCCTTCCTCACCCCATCATTTCTGTGTTCTCTGTGTATCATCATCATAAGTGGAACATCTCTGCTCAGTGAACATTTTACTATCATGAAACAGAAGGATTCACACAGGTAAAGTAATCAACAGGTTTATTTGCAGAAGTATGTGATCGCAACCAGGGGCGTAGCCATCATTTCAAAAGTGAGGGGGAGAGAATGTCAAGTGTAATACACAGGGGCGGACTGGGACCAAAAAGTGGCCCTGGACTTTCTGGCCCAAAGCAGACAGCAGTTTTATTTAACAAATGTTTCATTTATTTAACTTTCATTTTAACTGATGATAATAATAACCATAATTTAATAATACAGTTTATATATGTAATAATTGTTTAATACCATAAACTGTGATGAACTGCTGGCGGTAGATCCTTTTCCTATTTAGCACCAAAACTTTGGAACAGTCTTCCTACCATTGTCCGGGAAGCAGACACACTCTGTCAAAAACACATCTCTTTGACCTAGAATACACATAATACATCATAGACTTCTATAATTCAATTTTAGGCTGCATAGATAGGTCAGCCGGAACCGGGAACATTTCCTTCTTACATCATAAGAAGAATGGCATCTACATAATTTTAGTGTCACCTACACTCTCAGAAAAAAAGGTACAAAAGCTGTCGCTGGGGCGGTACCTCTTGAAAAGGTACACTTTTGTACCTAAAGGCAGAGGTGGAAAGTCCAGGGGTCAGAAAGTAAAAGTCCTGCCATATTTTTATTCCACCCACAGCAAAAACTCCAGTGTTAAATGAACTTTCCTGGGAGTTTATTTGGATCCAGACACAAGAGTGTTAAAGTTAATGAGATAATTAAGTGAATAATTGAGTGATGATTGAGCATTATTGAAGACACCTGATGTTAACAAGCAGAGTCACTGAAGGAGAAAATCTATATTTTAGTCACCATTGTGGCGATCAGTGTTTGCTTTAGTTGGGCAGGTGACCTTTAAATGTTTAACTTAAGATTTTGTTTGGCTGTTTTGACAGCTGGATGAATAAAGAGGAAAGGTGATCAGATGTTGTAGATCATGTTTAAACATAATCATCATTTGACTTGATTCACTGAACTCGTTTAGCGCCTACTCTCTGACTTAAATGTATAATGATCATAACAGCATCACAGTGATTCTATAACACTAGATCCAGATTTCTCAATATAAACTAAATTATATCTTAAAAGTTGTTCTAATAAATAAAAATCTTTCTTTAAGGCACACACAGACATCAAGATTCAGTGTATGAATCTCAACAATGGTGACAAACAGAATATTCAATTAGGAAAAGGAACTTACTAAGACAATTCAGATAATAATTTATTCATACCGCAATGCATGATGGGAGCCATGAATGAGTTTTGATTGGTGGCCCCCAGAATGCACTGCAACATGCTATATAATTGTCACCATTGATGTCTGTGTGTGCCCATAAAGTATTTTGAATAGAACAGCTTTTAAGAAATCTTTTGGATAATATTTAAATTACTCAAAATGTTAAACTCAACAAATGTGTTTTGTGTCAAATGATGATTATGTCATAACATAACCAACACCACCTCATCAGCTTTCCTTGTTGTTCATCTGGCTGTTATAACTCATGTACATTTAAACAACATTTAAAGTTAATGATTTAAGGGTCAAGAGCCCAACTAAAACACACACTGATCTCCACAATGGCGACTTAAAAAATGTGATGTTCTCCTTCAGTAATTCTGCTTGTTAACATCAGGTGTCTTCAATAATACTCAATCATCACTCAATTAATCACTTAATTATCTCATTAACTTTAACAATCTTTGTGTCTGGATCCAAATAAACTCCCAGGAAAGTTAATTTAACACTGGAGTTTTTGCTGTGGGTGAAATAAAAATATGGCATGACTTTTACTTTCTGACCCCTGGACTTTCCACCTCTGGTTAAAGGGTGCATATTGGTACCTTAATGGTACATATTAGTACCTAAAAAGAACAAAAGTGTACCTTTTGAAAAGGTACCACCCCAGTGACAGCTTTTGTACCTTTTTTTCTGAGAGTGTACCCCGAAGTGATAAAATAAAATTCTGAATCAAATTTATAAGCAAGACAAGTAGTTTGTTTAGGCACGGTTTGTAGGGAATTACAAACCTGCGCACATATATTCAAATGCACAAATCAATTCTTAATGTGCATGTGAACGCCATCAGTGTTTTATCACAGGTTCAGTTTAAAGTCTGTTTAGAGAGAACGGCGTCGTCTTAGCGGCCCCTAATTTAATAACAAATGATCATTTTGCTGGAAGTGAATCAATCAAAACTAACTTTAGCTGGAAATAACATTATTCAAGAACCGCTATAAAGCCAAAACAATCTCTGTTACCTTAAACTATATGTTTATCTCTGTAAATCTGCTTTGAAACAATCTACAATGTTAAAAGCGCTGTATAAATGAAGATGACTTGACTTGACGTGTGTATTGAAGCATCTCCGAGAGGTCCCGCCATGCAACCCGGCCTTCTTGAGTTGATTAAGATCTTTTTGAATCTCACGAGTTTGAGTTGAGTTTCTGCTTACACTTTCACATCCCCCTAAAGGTGTCAATGGAGCAATTTGAACCAGACTCATTGGCACTAGGACAGTGATTTACATGAATGAGTCCAATAGGTAAAAAAGCTTTTCTGAAGCTTAGAATTAATAAGTCATCGTGATTTCGTCCAGACGCTACACCTTTATTGATGATACGGTTAATAAAATTCCTCAAATGTGTAAATTAATATGTACAATAAAACATATTTGTAAAAAATAAAATAAAAATACGCAAAGGTTTAAAGACGACATAAAATCAAATTCTATTTCATGGAAATCGCATACAGAAATGATGTAGATCCAAATCACCAATGTCAATTTTGCAAAAATCAAATCAATGTGTTCTTTAATAATTACCATAAAAATAGTCTGTGTCGTTGTTAAAATAAGTAGCATAACCAGTAAAATAAAAAGAATCATACAAATCCTCTTTAACCCATAATTCCTTCTTTTTTTCTTTGCACAAGTCTGTTCTGGTGATAATGACAACAACGATGATATAAATTATGTCAATGAATAAAAAAAAACAGAAACAGATTTTATCCAAGCGATCTACAAAAGACTCGTTGCTGTTTGCCACTTGCTCTTTTTGGTCAATGTTTTCCAAAAAGTTCACTATCTTTTGGAGGGAAGCCACTTCTGAAGGCAGATCGCTGGACTTTGTTGTTGCAAACACACCATCATCTGCTAATGAAAAAACAATATATATATGCATGAACACACTACAAGTCAGTATCAAGCTATTAACTATTTATGTTTGCTGTATTTAGTATTTTCTTACCTTCATCCTGACCCAGGTTGGAAGTTTTTGGGGTTTTTTTTATGTTCTTTGAGCATTTACAAGGCCGGATACTGTCATTCAATGTCAGACGTGTCAGCAAAATAGAGATCACCATGCTCAACACCAGATTGACCAGACAGAAGCAGAAGTGATAATCTTTGGAACAAAATACAGAGCAATTAATAATTTACCTGTAAATTGCTTAATTGTCCCAGATAGCAACATTGTTTCGGCCCAGAGCCGGCCCACATCTGGCACATGTGGAAAGATGATCTGGCCCGCATGCGACCTGGAATGACGGCCCTTGGGTGGCTCACTCCTGTTTGCCAGATCTGGACCACAAGCAGGCCATAGCAATGCCACATGTCAGCCAAGAGGAAAGAAATAAACCAGAACTGGACCTTATCTGAGCCACAAAATCTGTGTCTATTAAATATAGAGTCACCTCAGCCTTAATAAGCCTGTTAACAAGCAGAATCACTGAAGGAAAGAAGAGAACAAAAAGAGAGACAAGCAGAAACACAAGAACTACAACTGACTTCAGACACAGCCTTAGCCTACACGGAAACGATCAGAAGAGAAAACGCAAAAGTGGTGTTGCGTTATCACTTTTTATTCTGCGTTAAGATGAGCGTTATGAGGGGGAAATCTGCGTGCATACACTCAAAAAAATTATATGTTGGCTTTACTTAACTTTTTTTTGTAAACAGGTTCCACCGGTTCCACATAACTATGTTTCGTTAAACAAACATAATATGTTCATGTAACTTCAACATCATGGAATTTGGTCATTTTAAGCGACCCAATTAAACTCTGAGCTAATGAATTAATTAAGTGAATAATTGAGTGATGATTGAGCATTATTGAAGACACCTGATGTTAACAAGCAGAATCACTGAAGGAGAAAACCGGAATGTTTAAGGCCTTGTCCACACGGACACGGGTATTTTTATAACCGTGTCATTTCTTACGCGGTTCGGCCGTTCGTCCACACGGAAACGCAGTATCAGGTCACTGAAACCGAACATTTTTGAAAACCCCTGCCAGCGTGAGTATTTTCTGAAACGTCGGTTCCAGTGTTGTCGTGTAGACAGTAAAACCGGAGTTTTTGCGCCGCTGACGGCTTCTGATTGGCCAACGTGGCTTTACGGTTAGGGTTATATTGCCGTCTGCTGGTGTTGCATGCTCTTGACAGCGCTTGATAGCGTGTTTTTGCGTTTTTATGTGGACGGAGTTTTTTTTTTTAAACGCAGGAAGGAAAAACTCCGGTTATAAAAATACCCGTGTCCGTGTGGACAAGGCCTGAGTCACCATTATGGAGATAAGTGTGTGTTTTAGTTGGGCTCTTGACCATTAACTCATCAACTTTAGATTTTGTTTGGCTGCTGTAAGTGAGTTATAGCAGCTGGATGAACAATGAACAAAGGTGATCTGATGGTGTTGGTTGTGTTTTAACATAATCATTATTTTACAATCATTTGACCTGAATCTCTGAACTTATATTGAACCCAATTTTTTGAGTTAAGTTCACCTTATGGATTATAGCAGCAATGTCATTGTAGAGCATACTATTTTAAGCCTTTTCAATGAAATTCAAATGATCAAATCAATAAATAAAAATAAACTTCTTAAAAAAGTATCTTGAGTAGGCACACACAGACATCAAGAATCAGCCTGTGAATCTCAGCAATGGTGACAAACAGATCATAAGCTCATTATTTATTCATGCAGCAATGCATGATGGGAGCCATGAATGAGTTTTGATTGGTGGCACCCAGAATGCACTGCAACATGCTTTATAATTGTCACCATTGCTGAGATTCATTCTGTTGACTATAAGTCACTTTGCAACTATATGTCAGTTAACACTCATTAGAGTATTAGTAGACTCTCTGCTTAATATCTGTTAACTCTTAATTGTGACGGTCCTCCAACAGACACTCCTCTGACTAGAAGTAATTTTTCAACCACATGTCAACTTATTCTAACCCTAACTGTACCAGTCTATTAATACTCAACTAATCCTCTAATGAGAGTTAGTAGACATGTGCAACTACTTATTGAAAACCAAATGTGTTAAAGGGACCATAAAAATAAACTGAAACCGTCATTTCTATTGCACTGCATCACAATATGACTGCCACCCAAGACTACACTGACAGGTGTGCAAGAGGTCTGTAATTTATTTTGTTCTTTCACTTACGGAGGACAGGGCTACATCGTCCACCGCTGGCTATGTGATCATTGAGGATGAGGAGGAACATGGTGAAGCTCAGGACCAAGGTGACCTTAAGGTTGTTGCGTTCTCCTCCTTGAACTGGCAGAGCAAAGGTCACCAGGTCAGCCAGCATTATTAACACACTGGGCAGGATCAGGGTCACGACAGCACTGAAAGGACTGATGGATAAAGAGACCTGTTAACAGACAGGAGAAAGAATACGGATCAGTTTCATATTTATGTCGTCACTTTAAACATACACAGATGAACACCTAACAATATTCTGTGTACTGAATTAGAAAAAAGTACATTTTAATACTCATAAGTTCCTCTGTAGACCAAAAATAAAAAAAGTTCCCCACTCTGCAGTAACAGTAAAATAATATTTTTAATAAGTAATTTGACATTGTTTGTTTGGCATGTAAAGTCATGGTGAAGTTCAGGACTAAGATTTGTTTGGGAAAATATTATTATATTATATGAAAAGAAGAAAAATCTGAGTTTGAAAAATGATTGTGAAATAATGATTATGTTAAAACACAACCAACACTATCACATGACCATGACCATGACCATGACCATGACCATTTGTACATCCAGCTGTTATAACTCACATACAGCAGCCAAACAAATTCTAAAGTTAATGATTTAAGGGTCAAGAGCCCAACTAAAGCAAACACTGATCACCATAACGGTGACTTAAAATTAAGTTTTTCTCCTTCAGTGATTCTGCTTGTTAACATCAGGTGTCTTCAATAATGCTCAATCATCACTCAATTATTCACTTAATTATCTCATCAACTTTAACACTGCTTCAGTGTTACTTTAACACTCTGCTCAGAGTTTATATAATTCACTCTTTTCAGTGTTAATTTAACACTGAGGATTTTGTTGTGTAGAGTATTAGTATATTATAGTAGACTGTCAGTAGACTGTTAGGTTATGGTTAGGTGTTAGGGTTCGGGTTAGGAGAATAAGTTGACTTGTAGTCGCCAAGTTACTTATAGTCAGTTATACTACAGGGCTGTTGAATGCTTGATTCTGATTGGTTGAGAACGTTCTAAGGTGTGCAATTATTTTCAGGGAAACGCACGGCTAAAGTAGTTCCAGCAGGTCTTGACCGCATTACAGTTCTATATCACTTCGCGTAGTTTACCGTAATAACGGAAAATAGGATACAATTCATAACAAGAAAAACATGCAGCCACATGCGCTTGATCTGCCATTTTCGATGTCTAACTTCACAATCATTGGAAACATGCAGTTTAATTTTAATAAATAAAGTATAGTCCTATCTACAATCAATAGGAAATTCAACTGAATAGGCCTATATAAATAAATTGATAGTCCTGCTGCACGGGTTTTAGTAATTATTGCAGATAATAGGCTATAACAAATAAATAATTATTGATAGGCCTATACTTGTTAAAAGGACGTTGTGTTTCATTTATTAGGCTAGTCTACTGTCAATATTAGAAGAAAAAAAAACATGAACTAATTAAAACGAATTGAATTAATAAATAAATAATAATATTGACGCACATATATGCTTCTCTCTCGCTCTCTCTCTCTCTGTAATAACTGCATTAATAACTGCATAAAGCCGGGGACACACTTATACTGTAAGGCCGGTTATGAATGTAATTTATTATGATTGATCATGCCCAAACGTGTGTTCAGCGCGTTCAGTCTGTGATCGCAGTCTGGGTTTAAAATCTGCTGCAGACAGTCGATGGAAACAGTCAGAGAGTGTTTCAGCCAGTCGTTGAGTGATAGCAGAGAAGCAGACTAATGCTGGGGACACCGCCGTTACTAACTCTAAAATTACGTTTTGGAATTAGCAACGGAGGCATGGGCGGATTAGATGCGCAGGAAATTAGTTCTACATACAAGAGCGTTTTAATGACAAAAACTTTACAAACGGCTTGAAATACATAATTTGAACAATGTTTCGAGGTGTGGTAACTGTAGTATAAGCGGAATAATTGACTTCAGGCCGTTGAATTATTATAAAAATAATGCACACCGAAGTGTAACGGCCATTCCGCTTCACGTCGTGACCGCATTACCACCTCGGGTGTGCATTATTTTTATAATAATTCAACGGCCTGTCGTCAATTATTCCTTACTTGAATGTCTTTTGGGGGACCAACAAAATAAAGTGTTAGCAGATATTAAGCTGACAGTCTACTAATACTCTAATGACAGTTAGTTGTAGTTGAAAAGTTACTTATAGTTAGTAGAATGTCTAAAGTGGACTATCAAAATAAAGTGTTACCCTCAGTTGATATGGTATATGTAATTGATTTCATTGCGCTACAATTTAATCAATATTTTTAGTGTAAAAGTGTTTCACCGAAAACATTTAGAAGATCATAAAAGTTTTTAGAGTGTAGGTTCTCAAAAGGAAGGGTTTAGAGAGACCAAATCCTTTATTGAATAGTTTCTGACACTGAGAAAACCGCTGATGCTGGAATGTATATTATGAGAAAATTGTTTTAGACTTTGCTGTTAACCTATTGTAGGAGACCTCCAAATTCCTTTAAAATAATGAGCACTTTAATTCACTCCCGTTCAGTGGAAATCATTCAATACCTTATTTACTGTCTTGTTTGGTCTTAGGACATATGTTAAGACCGTAAATAAGGTATTTCATGTCATGTTGGCTTTAAGAGTTTAAGGTAATACATCTGGTTTCACAGTCAGGGTTTAGATTAAGCCAGGATTAGGCGTTAAATTAGGACATGCAAGAAGCCTTTTTAAATGTGCCTTAGAATAAAACATTATACCCAGCCAGCAGAGCCATGTGGGGCCCACATGGGTCTGACCTGGGCTATCTAACTGGGACCCAGCCAGTTTTGTCCACGGTTTCCATGTAGGCCCCACATGGGTTTGCCCAGATGAAATGAACACTGCTCAGTGTGCAGACTACAGGCTGTTAAATGTAACACTGATCAGTGTTGGAGTTAATGAGATAATTAATTGATTGAATAATGATAGAGCATTATTGATGAACACCTGCTGTTAACAAGCAGAATCACTGAAGAAAAGAGAAACACAAGAACTACTTCCAGCCACAGCCTTAGATGAAATCAGCTGAAGATAAAATACATTAAATCTCTCAAGATCTGAATAAACAACTCCACAAACAGCATTACCAGCTTCACTTATTATTAACCAGACTGATTTTATTTCTGTCAGACGTCTACAGAAGTTCTTATTGAGAAATAACAGAGGTTTAGATGTTGATGATTTATTGAAAATAATAGTTTGGTTTAATGCCACCATTATGGTGCTCAGCGTTTGCTTTAGTTGGGCTCTTGATTTTTTAACATTAGTTTGTCTGCTGCTCAGTTGTGTCTGATTGTTATGTTTATAACAGCAAATGAAAATGCAATCAGATGCTATAAGCTGATTGATGATAATAATATAATTATCTTAAGTGGCTTGACTCACTAATATTTTGTGTGAGAGTTATATGAGTGATATGTTCTTCATTTTGTTTTAATGTTGTGATCTTACAGTAAATCATCTAGCACATATTTATCAGAATATCAAATGATTTTTAAAACATCATTTACATATTTTGGATTTGTGGTTCTTACACACAGACATCAAGAATCAGCATAGGAATCTCAACAATGGTGACATGCTTCATGGTGCAATGCATTCTGGGTGCATCATACGAAACTTGAAACTCCCAGAATGCATTGCAGCATGAAGCATGTCACCATTGTTGAGATTCATATGCTGATTCTTGATGTCTGTGTGTGAGTAAATATGGCAGTAGTACAAAATGTGTAAATTGTGTTTTAAAAATCAATTGAGTTTCTGATCAAATTTGCTACATACTTGCTGTAGAATCACAACAATAAAAACAAAATGCATAACATATTTCTCACATGAAACTCAAACTCAATATTGGTGATTCAAACCACTTCATGATGAGTATATTATTATCATCAATCAGTTTATTGCAGCTGATTGTATTTTTTTTTTTGCTGTTATCAACATAATCAGAGACAACGGTGTAGATAAAAACAAATGTTAAAAAATCAAGAGCCCAACTAAAGCAAACGCTGAGCACCATAATGGTGGCATTAAACCAAACTATTATTTTCAATAAATCATCAACATCTTAACCTCTGTTATTTCTCAATAAGAACTTCTGTAGACGTCTGACAGAAATAAAGTCAGTCTGGTTAATAATAAGTGAAGCTGGTAATGCTGTTTGTGGAGTTGTTTAATCAGATCCTGAGAGATTTAATGTATTTTATCTTCAGCTGATTTCATCTAAGGCTGTGGCTGGAAGTAGTTCTTGTGTTTCTCTTTTCTTCAGTGATTCTGCTTGTTAACAGCAGGTGTTCATCAATAATGCTCTATCATTCAATCAATTAATTATCTCATTAACTCCAACACTGATCAGTGTTACATTTAACAGCCTGTAGTCTGCACACTGAGCAGTGTTCATTTCATCTGGGCAAACCCATGTGGGGCCTACATGGAAACCGTGGACAAAACTGGCTGGGTCCCAGTTAGATAGCCCAGGTCAGACCCATGTGGGCCCCACATGGCTCTGCTGGCTGGGTACTGATGTGCATCTTGAGAAAAAAAAATCACACTGACATATTTTAGGATATAACAGTGCAAGTTTCTGTCAATTAAAACAGCTCAAACATGCATTTTAGTCTGGGACTATTTTAAGCCTCGTCTGTGAAACCAGGCATAGAAGTAAGAATCAGAATGAAGTCAGTAGTTACCGAGAGATATCTGCTGTTTTGAAACGTTTGGTCTTGTTTTATTGTCACATTCACAGTCTCCCACTCTCCTTGAATGCCTCCAACATTAGATATGTAATCTGGATGGGTGAGGTAAATCTCACATCCTGTAGATCAACACAAACAAAAGAATGTTTAGCTGTTTAGCACTTATTCAGATATTTTTTAGTTGTGGGTTTTATAAATAATTTATTTTGGAAGAGTGTCCCTGGTTAAAAACAAATGATCAATTTCTGTTCTCTTAAAAATGTTTCCTTACTAGTTTGGTTCCACCCGTTGATGGCCACAGAACATTCTCCACTCACAAAGGGGTAGTTGAAAAGATTGATATCATTACAGCTCACTGATATGAACAAGATAACGGCATAGTCCACGGTCCCATCCTGCCTCACCTGCACATCATCAGTGTAAGGCTTCACAGTCACATCTATCCTGAACTCATAAAGAGAGAGAATATAACTTTCACCCAAGCTGGAAACCAATCATGAGTCTTGTCATGTTTAGCTTTGGTTGATCTGTATACACTCTTCATACTCTTTATGGTAACAGTCATTTTTATAGCAGTTGTGTCATCAGTGCAGTTCAGACAGTGTTTCAACTTATTTCATCAAGTTGTTCCAAACCTGTATAGCCCTACTTGGACGGGACTAGTTTAACATGGAGAGTAGGGTAAAGTAATTATCACCAGAGCTTCTCAGTGATTTTAGTCCCGTCCGATTGTGCATCTCAGTAATCATTACGGACAATATCAGTAAAGATTACGGCGACTTTACCTTCAGTAAAAAGGTCCGGAAAAATTTAATCCCGTGTGAATAGACCCGCTGTAAATATGTACGTAAATATTTAGTCATTTCCGGTTTAAAAATAGTTTTCAGTGTTTTTTTCAAGTATGGAGACGCTTGAAAAAGCCTTCAGTTGCAATTGTTTTCCACACACCATCCCAGATAGCAACATTGTTTCGGCCCAGATCCGGCACATGTGGAAAGATGATCTGGCCCACATGCAGTGTGGAATGACGGCCCTTGGGCGGCTCACTCCTGTTTGCCAGATTTGAGCCACAAGCAGGCCATAGCAATGTCACATGTCAGCCAAGAGCAAAGAAATAAACCAGATCTGGACCTTATCTGAGCCACAAAATCTGTGTATATTAAATATGTCATCTCAGCCTTAATAAACCTGTTAACAAGCAGAATCACTGAAGGAAAGAAGTGATAATGGTTTTATAATCATCATGAGAAAGACTGATTTATGTATAAAGATTGTTTTAAAATTAGTCCATATAGGCTTTACAAGAGTGTGGTACTTTGCATCACTTTGATGTGACAAAATATGTTGCTGATTCAATGTCGCCACGGTCATTCCCTGTGTGCTCCGGCAATGGTGACGGTCCCATTTCCTAAAAGAGCAACACGGGTGCGTTTGCATCTTTTTCAACCCCAAAAAAAGAAGATTTTTTTTTTTAATTTTGCCCAACGTTGCTCGTGCCGGATCCAGAACTGTCAGCTATGCTGATTTGGGCCGAGGCTGTCGGGCTCGAGTGGAACCGTCCACCGTGTCCTGTTCAGTCTCGGTTGGATGATTGGTATCTCAGGGCAGGCCGTGCTGGTTCTCTGGTTTGACGGTCAGAGCTTGCAGAGCTTGCGGGCAAGTCGCCTTCTCTTTGTATGCCATGGCATTATTGGCATGGACATACATGAGGGTAGTCTAGACCGTGTGCTCATAAGTGAGCTCCGCACTGCTGCCCAACCCGTTCCAGGTGCTGCCATGCCAGGTGGAAAGCGACAGCGGAAACGTCGATCCCATATGTATTCTTCCATGGTACGGCTCTTTGCGGCGAGCCTGTGTCTTCTGCTGTCACTGTCTGGTTGAGTCTCCCCCCTGTTATGGGCTGGAGCCAACCACAGTGACATTCCATATGTTGTACTGCCTGGTCATCCACCCAGTCCCATTCTCCAAGAAGAGGGAACGAGTACTGCGTAATATCTTACGCTAGGGGAAAACCTCTTTTCCACAAGATATTGAAGCCAAAAATGATCCTTAAAGGGGTCATGACATGTTTTTTTCTTTTGTTTTATTATGTTCCCTTAGGTGCAATTATAGTATTACTAGATTTTTGTACAAAAAATTGATGACCTTTTCCCATTCTATTTCTCCCCCTCTGATTCAAACAGCCTGTTTTGGGGGCGTTTCCCCTTTAAGAGTTCAGTGTTAACGCCCACTGTTATGATTGGCTAAAATCAGTGCTGCTTATGCATAAATTATTAACGTTAATCATTTTGTATCACATGTAGACTACACAATGCTCCACCACGTGAAACTTCTGTCTTCCGATCTTTTACCATCGTGTCAATTCTCAATTGATTTTGATTCATATGCGCGAGGGAGAGAGAGAGAGAGAGAGAGAGCAGTTTGAAGGCGCGCGCTCTCTCTCTCTCTCTCTCTCTCTCTCTCTCTCTGCTCATTCTTTCAGTAACATGCGCCCTGTCACACTCATCTCACTCACCGATCAAATAAGGCTTTGGCGGGCTGCATATGCTGCAAATAAACTGCATCCGACTGCTTTCCCTGACGTCTGGATCGTTCGGCAGCGTATTCAAACATGTTGTTTGTCCACAGCCAGGAACAGCACATCTGCGTGGCATCACAGTCATCTTGTAAACAGACTCACTCGCTGCACGACAACGCATGCAATGATGCGAAATGAGGCGTAGTTGTCTTGCGCTGGAGGCGGTCATATGCAAACGACTGGTACGTCACTTCGTAACGTGACGTCACTAAGTTCAAAGGATCTAGAACGAGCTGTATTTAGAGCTTGATTAAATAAATGCTTCGTTTATAATGGGGAGGACGTCTTAAGCTTTGAAACTTGCAGGAAGTTTTAATAGTACATAGATCTCTTATATACCAAAAGATCAAGGCAAATTTGGTTTCTCATGTCATGACCCCTTTAATTTTGAATTAATGTAAAACGCGTTGCGGCAGCATGCAGACATAGGCAAGACGGCTCGCGTGCCTATTGGCTGTCCTGCGGCAACTGCAGCAGCCTATCGAGAGAGGCCCTTCGTGACGTCAGATCCAAGGAGTGGAGAAGCCGCGCTGTTTGAGAAAAGCCTTCTGCAGGACGAGCCTTTGCATCTGAAGACGCTGGCCTTCATCTCGCCGCCTTCAGTCACCGTACCTGCTACACTTTCTGGCTTTCTGTCCGCGAGCTGTCACGAAAACGAGCCAGCATCGAGTCGGAACTGATGCGTCTGCTGTCACACACAGTAAAATCCCAAGTGTTAAATCAACACTGCTCGGATCAAATATGGTCCCACTCTACAGAGTGTTAAAGTAACACTGAAGCAGTGTTAAAGTTAATTAGATAATTAAGTGATTAATTAAGTGTTGATTGAGCATTAGTGATGAACACCTGCTGTTAACAAGCAGAATCACTGAAGGAAAGAGAAACACAAGAACTACAACTGACTTTTAGTCTCAGCCTTAAGTTATATCCACTTAAGAGAAAAGGAGAGATTAAATCTATGAAGATCTCAGCAGAGGAGGATTAAACAACTCCACAAACAGCATTACTAGCTTCACTTATTACTAACTAGACTGACTTTATTTCTGTTATATGTCTTTGGACAAAGGTTTAGATGTCGATGTTTTTTAATTTTTGGTCACCATTATGGTGATCCGTATTTCCTTCAGTTGGGAAGTTTGACTCTTATCATTTTAAGTGCAATTTTGGTCTTTGTTACAATGTTTACCAAAGCACATAATGTGTTACAAAGGAAGCCAAAAATACGAAACGTTCAGGTGTTATAGTTTTTATTATTATAAAGTTGAATGATTCACTAATCTTATCCCTGACAAAAGTTGTTATTAATAACTATCACTTTTTTTGACACAGATCAGACATCCTGAATTAAAATATTTGATATACATTGCAGAATTTTTTTGATAATAATTATAATTTTTTTTAAACAACAGACATCAAGAATCAGTGTATGAATCTCAACAATGGTGACATGCTTCATGCTGCAATGCATGCTGGGAGCCATGAGTTGTATACTATGGTGCCTCCCAGAATGATTTGCGGCATAAAGCATGTCACCATTGTTGAGATTCATACACTGATTCTTGATGTCTGTGTGTTTGTCCAAAGATTATTTTCCCAATAATTACAAAATTAAAATTCAGCTTGATGACTGATCTGTAGCAAGAAATTAAAGGAGAACTCCAGCGCAAAATGAACCTTTGGTCTAATTACACATTGTTACCTAGTCAACTGTTATCTGAGATTTGTTTTCATGATTATCGAATGTAAATAGTTTTATCTCTAAAAACAGTTTAGCCTATAACGCTTGTATAACGCTAGTAAATAGGGCATAGAGTATTGACAAATAAAAAACGCTTGTTAATACCACTAACATGGCTCAAAATAGCCCCACACTAACACGGTAGCATAATAAGGGTCCCTACCTTCAAACCGAAGCATTGAGAACTTTGTCAGTGTCCACACCGTTTAATAAGAAGATATTTTATACAGACAGTCAGCTTCGCGAATCAGGCAGAAGCCGTCTTTGAAAAACAGTCTCTACCAGTCGATCTACGAACGCCGATCCAAGTGCGCTGGTGAGATGTGATTAAATTATTTTTATTTATTTATTTTCTCTGTTGCGTTCAGTGCTTCTCTTATGCGCTCAGTGCTTTCTTCCGGAAACAACGGACCATATGAGATTCTACACAATTCAGCGCACTTGGATCTGCGTTCGTAGATCGACTGGTAGAGACTCTTTTTCAAAGATGGCTTCTGCCTGTATTCGCAAAGCTGACTCTATGTATAAACTATCTTCTTATTAAACTGTCTGGACACTGACAAAGTTCTCAATGCTTCGGTTTGAAGGTAGGGACCCTTATTATGCTACCGTGTTAGTGTGGGGCTATTTTGAGCCATGTTAGTGGTATTAACAAGCGATTTTTATTTGTCAATACTCTATGCCCTATTTACTAGCGTTATACAAGCGTTATAGGCTAAACTGTTTTTAGAGATAAAACTATTTACATTCGATAATCATGAAAACAAATCTCAGATAACGGTTGACTAGGTAACAATGTGTAATTAGACCAAAGGTTCATTTTGCGCTGGAGTTCTCCTTTAATGTTATTGAAAATTATCTATTAATACCAAATAACCATTATCAATAAATGTTAAAATGTGTGATTTTTTTTTTACTTTATGATGTTGAAAACTATAGGCCTATCACCTGACCATCTTTGTTTCTGGCTTTCTTTGCAACCTTTGTGTGTTTTGGTAAACACTGTTACAAGGACCATGAAATCACATAAGAAAACAAGAATCAAATTGCCCAACTAAAGGCAACACTGTTCACCATAATGGTGATTTTTACATGATGACTAAAACATCAACATCTAAACCTCTGTTAATTCTCAATAAAACTTCTATAGATGTCTGACAGAAATAAAGTCAGTCTGGTTAGTAATAAGTGAAGCTGGTAATGCTGTTTGTGGAGTTGTTTAATCCTCTGCTGAGATCTTCAGAGATTTAATGTCTTATTTGTATCAGTTGATTTAATCTAAGGCTGAGACTAAAAGTCAGTTGTAGTTCTTGTGTTTCTCTTTCCTTCAGAGATTCTGCTTGTTAACAGCAGGTGCTCATCACTAATGCTCAATCAACACTTAATTAATCACTTAATTAGCCAATTAACTTTAACACTGCTTCAGTGTTACTTTAACACTCTGTAGAGTGGGACCATATTTGATCCGAGCAGTGTTGATTTAACACTGGGGATTTTACTGTGCAGGCTGTGGCGAGCCTCAGCCTCGGGTGGGCGAGCAACCGGCTGGATGGATGTTTCCTGCAAGGGGACCGCGCTCCACCACCTTCTAAGCCCGCAACTTTTCTTCCTGAACTTCACGAAGAAGTCGCAAAATCCTGGAATGCCCCCTTCTCAGCCAGAGTGCGCACCTCGGTTTCGTCAGCATTCTCTGTGGTGGACGGTGCTAAAAACATAGAGAGGATACCACTCTCTTCCTCCAGTGGAAGAAGCTGTAGCGGCCCATCTTTGCAACTGGGATCTACTTCCCCTTTGTGCCGAGAGTAAAAATTAAAGTGGAGGGTCATCTTACCCTAGTGGACAGGCTGTGATTGCATACACTAAATGGAAAAATGCATGTAAAAAAACTGTTCTGAGGTCACTTACGCATTGTCCAAAACCAAGGCAGGAGTCCAGATTTTATCAGCTGGTAACATAATAGCTGTAGCTTTAGATGTTGTTTCATTCCACTGTAGTTCAAGATCCTTCCACACCTATGGAGAGAACAAAAAAAATGGTAACACTTTATTTCAATGGTCCACTTTAGACATTCTTCTAACTACTATAAGTAACTTTGCAAGTGTTGTGTTACAAATGTATTAAATGTTTAATGTAGGTTCTGCACACAGTGTTTTCCATTTTGAGGCACAGATGATGAGATTCCAAGAAGATTAAGTCAAGCAATCCAGGTGTTTGACATTAACCTTTTGTCACTTCTCAAAGTACAGCTGAGCCTTTGTCTCTAGATAATGTTGTGTTTTGAGTAATCTAATCAGGCTGATTCGATTAGCATCTCAAGGCTCTGTATAACTGTTATGCTGATGAGATTAGAGCCGCGGAAAGTTTGGTAACAATATAATGCCTACTTCATTTACATGCTTTGTTCAGAGTCTCCTCCTCTATGTAATCTCTCCCTCTTTGAAAAGTATAAACTACAATGTAAAGTTCCCTTAGTTAGACTACATTGGGATGACTACAGGGACGCACAGCGAGTTCTTAATAAAGAATCCTGCTTGAAAGATATTCCAACGTCTCCTGGTCTTCGCTTTTGAGGTTCCTACACGAAGGAAAAAGAAAAAGTTCACAACACAAGTGTCTGCAGTGTTAAAGGGGTGGTTCGGAATTTTGGACATCGGGCTTCATTTCCAAGTGAGCCTTAGTGCTATTTATCAGTGGAGACAGTTTTAAAAAAAATTTCATCCAGTCGCCCCAGTTGCATAGTTCGCCGGTGCTAGGCTAGCGCGAGTCAACGGTATCGTTTTAGCCTGCCATTAAAACCAGTTTTACCCACTCAACAGTCTGTTGAGAGAATAATGTTAGAAATCAAACTATCCTTTTCATCTCAATGATTGCATTACATTTACAGGAACTAGTTTCTCAGCAGCGGCGGAATTTTACTTCGCTCCGGTAGTACTGCGCCGAAAAGTAAACACAGAACAGAAGCGCATGACAGTCGGGACGTCTAGCTAGCTAGTTGAGGTAAACGAAGGCAACGTGGTGATTCGGTGTGCATTCGGTGTGCACAATTGCAAGAACAAATCTAAGTGTTCATGGAGAAGTTTCCACAAATTTCCTTTTAAAGATTCTGAAAGGATTCAACTTTGGATTATTTCTGCGGGCTTGGACAAGGAGACACCGGCAGAGACTCTAAAACAATTGAGAATTTGCAGTGATCATTTTAGACCAGACGACTTTAAAGAACCATTTAATCGAAACGGTCACAGGTTTATGACAAGGAATGCAGTTCCAGCCGTCTTTCCAGATGCACCAACAGCTACAGATGTACAGGTAATTTATTTAGTTAGGCTACTCTAGCCAGCTAATGAACCTAGTCCCTTTCATAACTGATAGATAGACACTGACAACGTTAGTGGAGATAACGTTACAGTTCAATTCATTGTGTAGAGTGACAATAGTGTAATATAGTTATTTTTTTAATTGGTCCAACAGTCTGTCAAACATAGTAACTTTAGTCGTATTGTCTTTACAATCCACTAAAGTAGTTTATTTGTCTTTATGTTGTGTGTAGCAATACATTATATTTATATAATTCCTCATGTGTATTCCGGCTCATACGGCCCGTTTAAATAACACACATTCCTCGTCTTCATCGTCTTCAAAGTCCGAAACAATGGTATTGCTTTCAGTCCTATGTCTTGCTATCACTGTAACAAATTGCTGTAAAATTTACAGCAACTTACTGGCAATTTTGGTTGCCAGTAAGCCTGTAAATTTTACAAGAGTAATGTAAATCATATACTACAATTATACTGTAAAAAATACAGCACACCTGTAAAATCAGCAAAACAAGAGCAGCTGTAAATTTGCAGTTCTTTACTGTATTATTTACAGTATGTTACTGTTATTAATAATGCGTTGAATTAAAACCTGAGACAACTCATTTCATTTGAGGAAATTGATTGGTCATTTTCCATTTAATCGTTATACTGTGAGCTGATATCATTTGAGTTCACTAAGAAAAAGAGTTAAAACATACATTTACCTAAATCCTACTAGACAACAACATCACACATGAATGACATTTATGCATCAGCAAATACAAAGTATTTTACTTTGTACAACACCTTTAAATAGAGCAACACACAGCACAACATCAGTGTTTCTCTCCTCATCCTGGACTGAAGCACAGGCTCTACTCTTCAACACAATGGTGACACACAAAACTCAGCAAAAACACTTTAAACCCCAACAGAACATTAAACACTAACAGATCTCCACTATACCATTATGTGCAAAAACACAAAAAATCACAAAGTAATTCACATAATTTTACTTTTTTGTTTAGTACATTTGACTGTGAGATTTTACAGGAAACAACTGACTTCAGTCACAGCCTTAGATGAAATCAACTGAGGAGAAAAGAAGACATTAAATCTGTGAAGATCTCAGCAGAGGAGGATTACACAACTCCAAAAACAGCATTACCAGCTTCACTAACCAGGCTGACTTTATTTCTGTCATAATCAGATTTACTGAGAAATAACTGAGGGATAGATGTTGATGATTTATTGAAAATATTTCATTTGAAGTTACCATGATCGTGATTAGTGTTTACTTTAGTTGGTCTCTTGACTCTTCAACAAGTTCAACATTAGTGTTACTTTGGCTGCTGTAACAATGTTCTTATAAGACAAATTTGTTATAGTAATAAAAGTCAAGTAAAATTATAATTGTTGATAATTGTGTATTGATATTAACTATGCAACATCCAGTGACTAATCTGGACAGAATCTTTTTTTTCAATGTGAAGTTGAGAATGTCATAGTTTTCACCCTATTGTTTGTAATAGTCATGTGATTCTACAGCATGTACAGTTGTGATTTTATCAGGAAATTAGTGATTAACATATATAAGATTCACAAAACCTTTTAATTAACCTGAACACATATGTATCAATAATCAGCATATGAACCTCATCTATGGTGACAAACAAAATATAAATAAACAGATCAACTCTGAACATCACAAATCAAGCAATTAAAAAGTCACATAAAAACCAACAACAAAAATAAAAGCACATGGTAAGAATAAAAGAAAATTAGACAATTCAGCTGCATAATTTGTGTGTGCTGCAATGCATGTTGGGAGTTCTGTATTAAGGTGATACCCAGCATGCACTGCAACATGAAGCTTTTTTTTTAGCGTCACCATTATTGAAAGGTTGCAATGTCAAGGGTAAGAACCCAACTAAAGCAAATACTTATCACCATCATGGTGACTACAAACTAAACAATAAATCATCAACATCTAAACCTCAGTTAATTCTTAAAAAGACCTTGACAAGTGAGGCTGGAGTTATTTAATCCTCCTCTGCTGAGATCTTTAGATATTTATTGTCTTCTTTTCTTTTCAGTTGATTAAATATATGGCTGTGGCTGGAAGTCAGTAGTTTACTGTAAAATCTAAGTCAAATTTACTCAACAAAACAAGTTATTTTCTGTGAATGTATTTATGTAACCATAAATGTGAAATGTGAATATGTATTTATGTGAATGACTGCTCAGGAGAGTAAATGCTGAAATTAAATGTGATTTTATGTGTTTTTGCACATAATGATATAGTGGAGATCTGTTAGTGTTTAATGTTCTGTTGGGATTTAAAGTGTTTTTGTTGTTTTGTGTGTCACCATTGTGTTGAAGAGTAGAGCCTGTGCTTCAGTCCAGGATGAGCAGAGAAACACCATCAGTGTTATCATCAATAAGTGTGTGTTGCTTTATTTAAATGCAGTGATTGCACAGTTGCTGATCTAATGATGTTTTATTGTTAGGTTCTTCAGCTTGGGTGTGTGCTGCTGTTGTTAACTAACAATTATTTGCAAGAGGATTGAGTTAAATGTATGTATTCTTAACTCTTTTAAATTTATTTTATTTTATTAAAAAGCATTTTTTTAGTGGACTCAAATGAAATAAAATCACAGAATAAATTTGAAATGTAAATTGACCAATGTAAGATAATCGGTTTCCTCAAATTAAATTAGTTTACACAGGTTTTAATTCATACTGTAAATAATACAGTAAAGAACTGTAAATTCACAGCTGCTCTTGTTTTTCTGCTTTTACAGGTGTGCTGTATTTTTTACTGTATAATTGTAGTTTATGATTTACAGTAATCTTGTAAAATTTACAGGCTTACTGGCAACCAAAATTGCTAGTAAGTTGCTGTAAATTTTACAGTAAATTTTTTACAGTGTAGGTAAATACACTTGCGTGATTGTCATGTGGACCGGCTCTCTCGGTTGCCTAGGTAACTTTATATCACTCCGCCGCTGCTGTAGACTGTGCTAATAAATATAGGTAAAAAAAATATAACTATTGCAATGCGATGAAAGGATAGTTTGATTTCTAACATTATTCTCTCAACAGACACTGACATCGATAGTCTGGCGTTATAATTGATTTGCTTTGGGTGTACTGTGGAGTGGGTAAAACTGTTTTTAATGGCAGGCTAAAACAATACCATTGACTCGCGCTAGCCTAGCACCGGCGAACTATGCAACTGGGGCGACTGGATGAAATTTTTTTTAAACTGTCTTTTTAATAACACTAAGGCTCACTTGGAAATGAAGCCCGATGTCCAAAATTCCGAACCACCCCTTTAAAGTTAATAATTGAGTGATGCTTGAGCATTATTGAAGACACCTGATCTTAGAATCACTGAAGGAGAAAACCGGAATTTGTAAGTCACCATTATGGTGATCTGTGTTTGCTTTAGTTGGGCTCTTGACTCTTAAACCATTAACTTTAGATTTTATTTGGCTGCTGTATCTGAGTTATAACAGCCAGATGAATGAATGGAAAAGGTGATCTGATGGTGTTGGTTGTGTTTTACCATTATTGTTATTTGACTTGAATCACTGAACTCATTGAGAGCATGATTTCTGAGTCAAGTTTACCTTATGTACTATAGCAGCACAAAGTTTGTAAGTACATCAGGAGTTTATTTAAATAACACTTGCCTGACGGTTCAAGCTACTGCTAACCTGATGATGGTGTCATTTTAGTGATTTGGGAAAAGCACGTAAAAGTCCTGACAGAAAGCGATGCATAAGTGAGGTGAAATTCTAACCATAGAATGTTCACATTTTAATTCAAAATTAAGTTGAAAGAACATTTGAGGAGCATTATACTTTTTAAAACACGTTCCCTTTAACGTCATGAAAACTGGACATTGTTTACGTTCCCAAAACCAACACAGAATTTTCTTATAACAAAACTCTGTTAGCTTCCAGGTGTAAAAAGAGCCTTAGTTAGGAGACTGTCTAATGGATCATTGAAATAAAGTGTGATGCAATATACTTTTATTGCTCTATACTTACCATGTTTACCTTGATACGGCTGCTCATTTGCATGGTTTTTGTATCCTAAACATGGTGACAAGGTTACACATTTTAAACATGTCAAATTTATTACATTGAAAAAAAAATTAATAGTAAGAATTACTTCAGATTTATTTGAAGTCAAATCAACTTTTTTGTCATATGAAAAAAAAAAGCGAGTAATCATTAAAGCATTTGAGTTTATAAAATATATTGGTTACACTTTATTTCGATGGTCCACTTTATACATTGTACTAACTATAAATATTTTCTCTCAACTACATGTCAACTAACTCTCATTAGAGTATTAGTAGACTGTTGGGTTATAAGGTGTATTTGGGTTAGTAGAATAAGTTGACATTTATTTGCAAAGTTATAGTTAGTAGAATGCCTAAAGTATAAACCATTGAAATAAAGTGTTACAATATATATACTGTATCTATGTATACTGTATATATATATATATTGTTACCAGCTGCATTTGTGTTATATTATTCATTACATTTGTTTTTCGAGCATGAAAAAAGACAGAAATTATAATGATAAAACAATAAAAACAATCTGCTACTTACAAAAGACATTGTCTCATACTTCATTGAAGTGATGGTTACGTTGACAAAACAATAATCACCCTGTGGTGCACTCTTCAATTTCTTAGCAATTATTATATTTGCCAGACATCGATTGTTACATGAATCTGTCAAAACTGTTAAACCAGATAAACATGTTAGAAACATTACTTTTTAAATTAAAAGGCATTGCAGAAGTCCCACAGCAATATCCCCAGTGTTAAATTAACACTGAGAGTGTGAATTATATAAATTCTGAGAAGAGTGTTAAAGTAACACTGAAGCAGTGTTAAAGATAATGAGATAATTAAGTGAATAATTGAGTGATGATTGAGCATTATTGAAGACACCTGATGTTAACAAGCAGAATCACTGAAGGAGAAAAACTTAATTTATATGTCACCATTATGGTGATCAGTGTGTGTTTTAGTTGGGCTCTTGATCCGTTCGGTTATATTAGTTATTACAGCCAGATAAACAAATAGAAAAGGCGATCTGATGGTGTTGGTTGTGTTTTAATATATTGTAAGGCATTTGTAATGACACATCAAGAGGTTAAAAGCAGGTTTAAAACTTGTCCCATTAAGTCAGTGGTTCTCAATTCCAGTCCTCGCGACCCACTGCTCTGCATGTTGTGTATGTCTCCCTTATTTAACACACCTGATTCAGATCCTCAGCTCGTTAGGAATAGACTCTATGGCCCTGTTTACACGAGAACGATTCCGAGTGAAAACGTAAAAATATTTTATCGGATGTGCCTTTCGTTTACACGGTGACGCCGTTTTTATGGCTTAAAAACGCAAAAAAGTGAAACCACCCTCCAGAGTGGAAAACTTAAAAACGCTCCACCGTCGCGTTCCCGTGTAAAGGGTAAAAACCGGTAAAAACGCAAAACTGCCCTCGATCACGTGCGCGTTTACGTCACAGGCATTCGCCAGTACAGGAAAATAATAACTAACATGTCGGATTATTTCCATACGTCGGACCTTCAAGTTGCCACAGCAGCTCTGATAAACATACAAGAGTCTTTTCAGCAGTTGCACAAAATATTCTCAGATATTGGTGTTGTTGTGTGGCAGTGCTTCGTTGCCACCTAGCCGCCTGGAGTGCACACTACATCGAATTTCACACACTTTTGCGTCACCATATGCACGCAGATTTCCCCTTCATAACGCTTGTCTAAACGCAGAATAAAAAGTGAAAACGCAACGCCACTTTTGCGTTTTCTCTTCTGATCATTTCCGTGTAAACATAGCCTATGACAGGGGTCCTCAACTCTGGCCCGTGAGATCCACTTTCCTGCAGAGTTTACCTACAACCCTAATCAAACTCACCTGAACAAGCTAATCAATGTCTTCATGATTACTACACCTTACAGGAACACAGCAAAATCCCCAGTGTTAAATCAACACTGCTCAGAGTACATATTGTCCCAATCTAAAGAGTGTTAAAAGTGGTCAAGTTAATGAGATAATTAACTGATTAATTAAGGGATGATTGAGCATTAGTGATGAACACCTGCTGTAAACAAGCAGAATGACTGAAGAAAAGAGAAAGACAACTACAACTGACTTCAGCCAGAGTCTTAGATGAAATCAACTGAAGAGAAAAGAAGACATTAAATCTCTGAAGATCTCAACAGAGGAGGATTACTCCACAAACAGCATTCACTTATTACTAACCAGACTGACATTATTTCTGTCACACGTCACGAGAATTAACAGAGGTTTAACCTGTTTCATTTGAAGTCACCATAACAGTGACTAGTGTTTCCATTAGTTGGGCTCTGAACTCTTAATGTATCTTTTGTCTTTTTTTTCTGGCTGCTGTGATAGTGTGTTTAGTTAAACATTTGCAGTAGCAAAGAAAGCTAAAGTGAAATGAGATCAGGTTATAGTGGTTATCTGTTGATGGTTATATAATCATCATGAAATAGTTTGATTCACTGAGGTATTTGGAATCTAACAATTGTTGTTAAATTAACAGTGCTCAGTGTTTATATGAGTCCACACTCAGACACCGTTGAATGAGCACTGAAGCAGTGCTTAAGTTAATGAGATATTTAAGTGATAATTGAACATTATTGAAGACACCTGAAGTTAACATCAGAATCACTGAAGGAGAAAATCGTAATTGGTATGTTACCATTATGGAGATCAGTGTTTGCTTTAGTTGGGCTCTTGACCCTTAAGTCATTAAGTTTAGATTTTGTTAGGTTGTTGTACCTGAGTTGTAACAACCAGATGAACAAAGAGAAAAGGTGATATGGTGATGTTGATTGTGTTTTAACATAATCAATAGTTGGCCTGAATCACTGAACTCACTGAGAGCATAATTTCAGAGTTAAATTTTGTAGCTTGTGAATTATAGCAGCACTGTTGTTGTAGAGTATGCATTTTCTAGTCTTTTCTATTAAACCAAATTATCAAATCAATTTAAAAAAAAAAAAAAAACCTTCTTAAAAATATTTCAGTTAGGCACATACAGACATCAAGAATTAGCGTATGAATCTCAACAATGGTGACAAAAAGATGACCTCTGAACATAAGCTCATTATTTATTCATACAGCAATGCATGATGGGCGCTATGAATGAGATTTGATTGGTGGCATCCAGAATACACTGCAAAATGCTTTATAATTGTCACCATTGTTGAGATTCACAGGCTGACACTTGATGCCTTTTTAAACAAAAAAAAAATTGTACGTGATTAAGTTTTAAGAAATTATTTGGATTACATTGTTAAACTTACGAATATTAAAATTTTCATGGACAGTGCTGCTATAATCAAGAAAGTAATTTTAACTCGGAAAATGGGCTCTACTTAGGTCAAATGAGTGTGAAATAATGATGATGTTAAAACACAGCAAACATCATCAAAAAAACTTTTTTCTTTGTTCATCTGGCTGTTGTAACTCAGGTACAGCAGCCAAACAAAAATCTGAAGTTAATGGCTTAAGGGTCAAGAGCCCAACTAATGGAAACACTAATCACTGTCATGGTGACTTCAAATGAAAGAGTTAAACCTCTGTTAATTCTCAATAAAAACTTCTGTAGAACTCTGACAGAAATAAGGCTGTCTGGTTAGTAATAAGTGAAGCTGGTAATGCTGTTTGTGAAGTCATCCTCCTCTGCTGAGATCTTCAGATATTTAATGTCTTCTTTTCTCTTCAGTTGATTTCATCTAAGACTCTGGCTGAAGTCAGTTGTAGTTGTGTTTCTCTTTTCTTTAGTCATTCTGCTTGTTAACAGCAGGTGCTCAATCATCCCTTAATTAATCAGTTAATTACCTCATTAACTTTACCACTTTTAACACTCTTTAGATTGGGACAATATGAACTCTGAGCAGTGTTGATTTAACACTGGGGATTTTGTTGTGTTCCTGTAAGGTGTAGTAATCATGAAGACATTGATTAGCTTATTCAGGTGAGTTTGATTAGGGTTGTAGGTAAACTCTGCAGGAAAGTGGATCTCACGGGCCAGAGTTGAGGACCCCTGTCATAGGCCATGTTTACACGGAAACGATCTGAAGAGAAAACGCAAAAGTGGCGTTGCGTTTTCAATTTTTATTCTGCGTTTAGACGAGCGTTATGAAGGGGAAATCTGCGTGCATATGGTGACGCAAAAGTGTGTGAAATTCGATGTAGTGTGCACTCCAGGCGGCTAGGTGGCAACGAAGCACTGCCACACAACAACACAAATATCTGAGAATATTTTGTACAACTGCTGAAAAGACTCTAGTACGTTTATCAGCGCTGCGAGGGCAACTGGAAGGTCCGACGTATGGAAATAATCAAATAATCCGACATGTTGGTTGTTATTTTCCTGTACTGGCGCACGCCTGTGACGTAAACGCGCACGCGATCGAGGGCAGTTTTGCGTTTTTACCGGTTTTTACCCTTTACACGGGAACGCGACGGTGGAGCGTTTTTAAGTTTTCCACTCTGGAGGGTGGTTTCACTTTTTTGCGTTTTTAAGCCATAAAAACGGCGTCGCCGTGTAAACGAAAGGCACATCCGATAAAATATTTTTACGTTTTCACCCGGAATCGTTCTCGTGTAAACAGGGCCATAGAGTCTATCCTAACGAGCTGAGGATCTGAATCAGGTGTGTTAAATAAGGGAGACATACACAACATGCAGAGCAGTGGGTCACGAGGACTGGAATTGAGAACCACTGCATTAAGTCAACAGGGTGCAAATTTTAAAAAGAGGATTTTTTGTCGTTGTTCTCTGTACTGACAGCACTCCAAATTGACAAAAAAAATTAGCTCAATGTTAAAATTGCTTTAAGTTCTCCTTTAACTTCAGGTGTTTTCAATAATGCTCAATCATCACTCAATTATTCACTTAATTATTTCATTAACTTTAAACCTGCTTCAGTGTTCATTTAACTCTCTGCTCAGAGTTTATATAATACACACTTGTCAGTGTTAATTTAACACGGGGTATTTTGCTGTGTATAAGTCATTTTAGAATCCTCAATACGTTGCAGAATTGTACAATTTTAACCAACCACATAATGTCAAAATTACAATAGAAATGGATTACCAATCGGACATGAAAAGATGAGGAGCAACAAAGAGATCCTGTGTCGAAGAACCATTTCAGACCCTACAAACAAACAACAAAAAAGTAACTTATTCTCTTATATTAAAACATCTCTTATTTGCATACTGTATGTACATGTCTTTAAGAAACATTTAAGAAACTGATAAACTTTACCTTTGATTGCCAATGTGAACAAATTATTGAATTCTCCAAAAATGTCACGAACATCAGCTGTCACCACTTTACATGAACAAGCATCAGTCGTCTTTTTAAAGGCTATGAGCTCTTTGAATACTACGTCAAAATACAGAAGAACAAACAAAATTGAGCCAGCTCATATTCAATTTCATCCCACATTTTGTGTAAACTTTAGTTTTTGATATTCTGATAAGCCCCTGAAAGGGCTTCAGGGCTATATGAGAACAAAAGCCGTTTGCAGCGCAGCGTCAGCTACTGTACCTCCAGGCCCTTCAGTCTCCTCTCTAAAACACACCAATACTGTATTAGCAGCTTCATGAACGAAAACTCATTCAGAGTCTGTAATCCTCATTTGCAAGCTCTTTGTTTTGCCGGAGCTTTTAGATGTGCCTGATGTTAACAAAGACAATAATCACTGAGCCATACTTTTATGTAAATAACGGTTTTTAAAAGTCAGAAGAGGTTTAATTACCTGAAGATGCTGACATTGCCTGATGAACCACATTACATAGATTGCACAGATGCAGATGCTTATATTTTCAATCAGTAACTCTAAGGGAATTAATGCAGGACAAATGAGTGGTACATTAACTAATCAATTACATCATATTGATGACTAAGTTAACACTTACAACCCCCTTCATTTTTTCATATTTTGTTATGTTGCAACCTTATGATTACTCACCATAATGACAAAGCAATAACTGCCTTTAATTTATATGAAACCATTCTTTTTCCATTTATAAGTACCAAATTTATGAAATCTCTGCATCATTTCAGAGAAGTCTCACCATTGTTGAGACTCATATGCTGATTCTTGATGTCTGTGTGTCTAAAAAAGTTTTCTCCAATCATGTTTAAAAAAAAATCTAATTCAGAATGTCTGATCTTTTGCCAGAAAGTGGCTTTGATGAATATATTTAAAGTGCACTAACCACTTTTGGTCAGGGATAAGATTACTGATTTATTCTACGATATGATGCTGAAAACTATATCATGTGATCATCTATGATGCTGAAAACTATATCATGTGATCATCTTTGTTTCTGGTTATCTTTGCAACAAATTATGTGTTTTGATCAACATTATTATAAAAACCACAAACTCACATAAAAAGTCAAGTCAAACTGCGGAACTACATCAAGCACTGATCACCATAATAGTGACCAACTATTTTTCCCCCCTAAATCTAAACATCAGTTAATGCTCACTAGGAACTCCTGTAGACGTCTGACAGAAATAAAGTCAGTCTGGTTAGTAATAAGTGAAGCTGGTAATGCTGTTTGTGGAGTTGTTTAATCCTCCTCTGCTGAGATCTTCACAGATTTAATGTCTTCTTTTCTCTTCAGTGGATTTAATCTAAGGCTGTGACTGAAGTCAGTTGTAGTTTTTGTGTTTCTGCTTGTCTCTAAACAAGGCCTCATCTCTTGTGTTTTTATGTCGACGTCGACTCGACTATGATGTCATAACAGTCGACTGCAAAAAATCTGAAAGTCGTTCAAAAAGTCGAACGAACGGCCGAACCGC
Source organism: Semotilus atromaculatus (assembly GCA_031834385.1). Taxonomy (NCBI): domain Eukaryota; kingdom Metazoa; phylum Chordata; class Actinopteri; order Cypriniformes; family Leuciscidae; genus Semotilus; species Semotilus atromaculatus. Next base: position 17,889,674 of record JAULUF010000050.1, read on the forward strand.
ATAAAAAAAGTCACGGTTCTAAAAATACCCGTGTCCGTGTGGGCAAGGCCTCAGTGTTACTTCATGTGTTGATGGGATTTTTTTTTAAACGCTGGAGGAAAAACTAGGTTTATAAAAATACCCGTGTCTGTGGGAACTAGGTCTGAATCAGAGTTAAAGTTAATGAGATAATTCTGTCATTAATTTAAAAAAAAAATCACGGTTATAAAAATACCTGTGTCCGTGTGGACAAGGCCTCAGTGTTACTTCAACACTCTGTAGGATGGGCCATATGTTCTCTGAGCAGAGTTCATTTTAAACTGGGGATTTTGCTGTACACATTTTTTAATCTTAATTTTTACTACACTGTTTTATAGTAGTTTCAGGTCTCTGTTAAAGGAATATTTCACCTAAAAATGTTAAAACAAACATGCATGCCTCCTTTGAATATGGACATTTTCTCCTTTTGCATCCATTGTATCTACAAGGGGGGGAAAAAACACTAGTTGATTCTTTACAAAATTCTGTTTGTGTTCCCAAAAGAAAGTCATAAGTTTGGAACGACACAAGGGTGAATCATGCTTTTACTACAAATACCAATACCGGCTCATTTGACCACATCCAAGTCCAGCCAATCAGCCGTTTCCTCCAGGCCTTCCTCCAAACAGAGCTGATTCACAGCAAAGATCAGAACAGCTGATTGATATTTGCTAACTCTTTATGTCAGTGAGGTTTTCCCTGTGTGTGATGATAATGAAGGGAACAATAGTGGATTTAATCTTGTTATGATAGCTGTCAGTCAGTCTTCTCAGATTACACATACTTTCCTCTGTAAGAAAACATGCTCATCATTGGAGAGTTGTGTACATTAGATTTCACCTCAAGCATGTTCTGTCCAGAGTGTTTAATGTCACCTTATACAGTGAAATTACAGTTAAATAGTACATTATAACATACACATATATATATATACATGAATATATATATATATATATATATATATATATATATACATTATTCATATCCAAACCACAGCTGTGTACTGATAAAGCTGTGGTTGGGATAGGAATAATGTCCTTAGTTTTTGAAAGGAGTTCATGGAGAGAACGGAAACAAAATCAAACAAAAAAAGCTTTCTACTTCCACAACTAGTCTAATTAATGACATAAAGACAATTACTTCCATCAGCCCACCAGAAACCAGGGTCATAACAGCTCATAAGTCTCAAGAAATGTGGGCTGATTTTAAGAGACCGCTTCATAAAATTAAAGACTAAACAGATACAGTTCAACAATTACCCTGTTAGTTACCGTCTTCTTTTACCAATTCTGTAATTTATTTGGAAGAACATGCACAGTTAAATCATCCACAACATACAATTTCGATTATAATTACATCATTGTATGTTATGTAGTCAAAAATTACACTATTTCTTAATGCCAGTTTAGATAAAGACACAAATAATAACAGCTTGAAGAGGGGATCATCAAAATAATATTTGTATTAGTTGTTACAATTCATGCTTCTATCTTTGAATATAGTTGTTTAACAATTTAAAATGTCATCTCATCTCATGTAGCATGCACTAAATTGACAGATTTAATTGGACTGTGAGAATTACAAGTTATGATTTCTTGTGTGGTTTGCCTTGTATTCATTCATCTCCATATTCATCCATCCATATTTATTCATCTCCAAGCTTTTTAAATGTAGGCTATAATATATGAACTTCAGTCAGTTTTCTACTAGTAGTCAACGTTGTAATCTCCATGGTTAGAATTATCCCAGAAATCTAGATTATTAACCTTACAAATATCTGTCCGGGTGATACCAATAATGATTATGACATAAAGTATGTAGATGCTTAGAAAAAAAACAAAGCAGAATCGGTCTAGGCGGTAAGCAAAGGCCACTTTACTCTTTTTCTCCTCTTCTCCTTTATCCAAGTTCTCCAAAGCGTTCGCTATTTTCTGGAGTGAAGCCACCTCTGAACCCAGATCACCAGACTTTGTTGTAATCACACCCGTATCTGTAAAGGCATACCATATTATTCATGTTATTGCAATGTTAACCTAATAGAGCTTCAATTAAAGGTGGTGCATTTCATTTCTGTGCCACTACTGTCATCAAAAGAAATTGAAAAATATATTCACTAAACATATGCAGCACTTCTGCAATACGGTTTGGTATGTGTGGCGAGCAGGACGTGGCCGAGGGCCGTGGGAGGACGGTACGAGGCCGGTGGCGTGATTGATAATGAGCGACACCTGCGTGATGCACCGGTCTCGTATCTCTCACGGAGGAGCAGAAACATAAAAGGAGGAGCAACGACGATGAAGAACGAGAGAGGTCAGACCTGGGTTTTTGTTTGATGGCTGTTTTATTGTGTGTGACGGCAGGTGTCCGTGAGGGCCTGCTGTCTTTTACTTTTGTTTTGTGCTTGTGGATTTATTTTGATTAAAAGTGTTTGATTGTTCGCTGGTTCCCAGCTCCTTCTTCCCATAACAACATACGGTTACACTTTATTTCGATAATCACTTTAGACGTTCTGCTAATTATAAGTAACTTTTCAACTACATGTCAACTAACTCTCATCAGAGTATTAGTAATATTATAGTAGACTATCAGTAGACTGTTATGGGTAGGTGTTAGGGTTCGGGTTAGGAGAATAAGTTGACTTGTAGTTGCCAAGTTACTTACACAGCAAATTCCTCAGTGTTAAATTAACACTGAAAAGTGTGAATTATATAAACTCTGAGCAGAGTGTTAAATGAACACTGAAGCAGTGTTAAATGTAATGAGATAATTAAGTGATTAACTGAGTGATGATTGAGCCTCATTGAAGACCCCTGATGTTAACAAGCAGAATCACTGAAGGAGAAAACCGGACATTTGAGTCACCATTATGGTGATCAGTGTTTGTTTTAGTTGGGCTCTTGACCCTTATATCAATAACTTTAGCTTTTGTTTGGCTGCTGTACATGAATTATAACAGCTAGATGAACACATAGACAAGGTGATATGATGGTTGTGTTTTAACATAATTGTTATTTCACAGTTTTTGGTCCTGAATCTCTGAATTCATATAAAGGCCAATGTCTGAATTCGGTTTACTTTATTAATTGAAGCAGCACTGTCCTTGCACAACATAATGTTTTTAACTTTTACAATGTAATCTAAATAATGTCTTGAAACTTTTGCTCATTAAAAAAAAATATTTTTTTTTAGACACAGGCATCAAGAATCAGCCTGTGAATCTCAACAATGGTGACAATTAAAAAGCATGTTGCAGTGCATTCTGGGTGGCACCAATCAAAACTCATTCATTGCTCCCATCATGCATTGCTGCATGAATAAATAATGAGCTTATGTTTAGAGGTGATCTGTTTGTCACCATTGCTGAGATTCATACGCTAATTCCTGATGTCTGTGTGTGCCTACATTCAATTTTTTTTTGGAAGTTTTCTTTTATTTTTATTGATTTGATCATTTGGATTTCATTGATAAAGATAAAAACGGTATGCTCTGCAACGACAGTGCCTCCATAATTCATTAGGTAAACTTGACTTATGCTCTCAATGAGATCAGTGATTCAGGTCAAATAATGATAATGTTAAAACACAACCAACACCATCAGATCACCTTTTCTATTTGTTCATCTGGCTGTTATAACTCAGGTACAGCAACCAAATAAAATTTTATGATTTTATGAAAAGTTAATGATTTAAGGGTCAAGAGCCCAACTAAAATAAACACTCATCACCATATTTGTGACTTAAAAAATCCGGTTTTCTCTTTCAGTGATTCTGCTTGTTAACATCAGGTGTCTTCAATAATGCTCAATCATCACTCAATTATTCACTTAATTGTCTCATTAACTTTAACACTGCTTCAGTGTTCATTTAACACTCTGCTCTGAGTTTATATAATTCACACTCTCAGTGTTAATTTAACACTCTCAGTGTTAATTTAACACTCTCAGTGTTAATTTAACACTCTCAGTGTTAATTTAACACTCTCAGTGTTAATTTAACACTGAGGATTTTGCTGTGGTCAGTAGAATGTCTGTTGGGGGACCAACAAAATAAAGTGTTAGCAGATATTAAGCTGACAGTCTACTAATACTCTAATGACAGTTAGTTGACATGTAGTTGAAAAGTTACTTATAGTTAGTAGAATGTCTAAAGTGGACTATCGAAATAAAGTGTTACCCAACATACCATGTTACACTGTCAGAGAGCCCTCGCCGCTGTGGGGAATCCGAGGTGCCATCGAGACGCTCGAGGCGATGCGCTGGAGTGAGTTGCCGGGGGGGCGGTCAAGCTTGCTGCCGGCCGCCTCTGTACTGGAAGAGCGGCTGCCGTCCGGGAGGGAGCGGAGGAGTCGTTGCCGTCTCCATGAGCACACGGCTGAGCACACGCAGATTGTGACCTGGAGAGGCAATGCAGGCAACCAAGGAGTGAGGAAGTCAGCGTAGTTGGTTGCCCATTCAGTGATGGTAAAGTTGCAGTTTTTCTTCTCCATTGAATGAAGACGTTGTGCCAAACTCCTCAGGTTGTCCTTGGTTCTGTTGTGGTTGAGAAAGTCCTCTCTCTCCTGCATGAGCGCATGACTGGGAGTCATGGCTTGCTGAGGCCACGCAGGACAGTAAAGCACCCTGAACGTACAGAGAGAAGGCCAAGAGAGCGGTGATCTTGTGATCAGTGATTTTTAAAGCATGAAGAGGTCACACCCTCTGGGGGTCTGTGAGCCAATAAGAAGTATTTCCTTTGGAGGGAAATGTTTACGACCCATTGTGTTCTAGGAGGTTGTAATTTCATTGGGTGTTTAAGAGAAGAATCTTCAAGATTCTTATAATACTAATGCGACATAAAGTTAGCAAAATGTAATGTAAATTAAAGGTGCATTGCGCAACTTTTCATGTTAAAAATACCTGTTTTTCTATCCTATACATGCTTAAAGAACTGCCTGATGGGCTGAATGAGCCCTTCTCTGCTCACTGAGATTGCCTCTATAATCCTGTACAGTAAAATATATAAGAGGGATTCGGGCTCGAATTTGAGACTGGGCGTGACGTCATGCGCGTTCACGCTCACCAGGCTATGTCTCGCAGGTTTGTGTATAAGCCGCCATTCTCCGCATCAGCGAAGACAACTCGTGCGTCAAAGGTAGATGGATTCATGGAGACCGGCTTGTAGTCCATTCCAAACCCCAACGCAAACTCCACGTAAAGTAAAGAAAAGAAAAATGTTGTCTAGTGCCACCAAAAGGGCCAAATTGGAGTCAGACAGGCGTCGGAGTAAGACGAGAGTGCTTCTCTCCACAGTAACATCAAATTGGTCAGAGCTCGTATTCTATCAAAACGAGGAAAACGTCAAATATTTTGGTATTGTGATAAAATACATGTTTTATTCTGAACATTGCAGGAAGGGAAATACAATGGTAAAGGGGTAAATATTTTTACTTTACTCATACTGTTTAGCAGACTAACTAGCCTATTTACTGAATATAGTATTGACACATTTCACATTAATGTTTGTCAGTGTGTATTGTCCCTGTCAAAATATCTACTAAATAAATCAGCGCTACATGTAGTTTAGTGATTAGCAAAACAGTTCAAGATTCTTGAGTGTGATATAACATGCTGAAAAATATGACCGATAATAAGACACACATTTTGAGTAAATTCTAACAGAAAAAGGATGTATTGTTATTGGAATATTCTACTTAGCAGATCAATAAAACAGGCTGAACCTTGATGTTTATTACCTTGAGACATTTGAGTGAACGTTGTTGACCAACCGTGTACGGTATGATTATTATTTTGAGCTATTGCGAAGTAATCAATTATATTGTTCATGAACGTGTTTTCATAACAATACAATCATAGGATACAGTAAACACATAAACAAAGTTTTCTACTTCCCCCGTTTTCCCCTCACACATAAGAGTAATTTACTCAAATGTCTTTCCTTCCATATATTTGAAATGACTTGCAGATTTATAACTTTATTACCCCTGAAGACATTTTGGCTGTACACCAAAGATCTGTGCGGCAGATGCTCCTTTAGTTATATGAACAGCTTGTGCTCGTGCATGCGTGCGTGTGCGTCTGGTCCATGAGCGTGCACAACTCTGGTTGCAGTTTCGCTTGTCGCCAGAGGGGGCGTAGTTCTGCAAAAACTCAGAAACCTGCGCAATGCACCTTTAACAAATGGGGGACGAAGATTGGAGTTTATAGAGACCAAACATGCCACAGATATGATTTTGGTTAACATAGTATGCAAAGTCTGAAATATTAACCTAATAGAGTTTACAAGAATACATAGCCAAACCACAAAAAAGGAAAATCATGAGATGGGAAAATTAGATACATGTTTATACATTTCTCAAGTGGTTACATATACCATTGACTGCATTACTGTCGGTCACAGAAGCCCTACGGATTGCAAAAGCTGCTTCCAAATCATCAGTTCTCATTCTCCTGGATCTGTCTGCTGCCTTTGACACTGTGAATCATCAGATCCTTCTGTCCACCCTCTCATCACTGGGCATCATAGGTAATCCTCTCCACTGGTTTGAGTCCTATCTCACAGGTAGGTCTTTCAGGGTCGCATGGAGAGATGAGGTATCCAAAGCACTTCAACTGACCACAGGGGTTCCTCAGGGCTCCGTCCTCGGACCGCTCCTCTTTTCCATTTACACCACACCACTGGGACCCATCATACAGGCACATGGTTTCTCTTACCATTGCTTTGCTGATGACACACAGCTCCATCTCTCATTTCAACCAGATGATCCCACAGTAGTTGCACGTATTTCAAGCTGTCTGGTGGACATCTCGTAATGGATGAAGGAACATCACCTGCCGCTCAGCCTGGCAAAGACAGAGCTTCTTGTCCTCCCTGCCAATCCGTCTCTACAGCACAACCCCACTATCCAGATAGATTCAACCTCAATCACCCCATCAAGGTTGGTTAGAAATCTTGGAGTAACATTTGACGACCAGCTGACCTTCACAGACCACATTACAAAGACAGCTCGATCATGCAGGTTTTGCACTGTACAACATCAGGAAGATCAGGCCTTTCCTTACTGAGCATGCAACACAACTTCTCGTCCAGGCCCTGGTTATCTCTAGGCTTGAATACTGCAATGCTCTTTTGGCTGGACTTCCATCATGAGCAACTAAACCTCTATAGATGATCCAAAATGCTGTAGATCGTCTCGTCTTCAGCGAGCCCAAAAGGGCCCATGTCACTCCTCTGTTTGTCTCACTGCACTGGCTACCACTCGCTGCTCGCATCAAGTTCAAGGCATTGACGCTTGCTTACAGATCGACCACAGGCTCAGCACCCTCCGAGTTTCACTCGCTCCTACGAGTCTACATGGGTACCAGAAGCCTACGATCGGTCAATGAGCGACGGCTAGTGGTCCATCTCAGAGAGCCACAAAATCACTCTCCAGAACATTCTCATTCAAAAAAATATAAAAAAATAAAAATTCTTTCATTTTCTTTTAATCCTCTCTTTAATCCTCCCATGTCTGGTTTATGCTACTCTGAGCACTTCTAACGTTGTTTTTGCCTCTTTACGTTGACGCGCTTGCTTTAGTCCTCAGTTGTAAGTCGCTTTGTATAAAAACGTCTGCTAAATGACTAAATGTAAAAATGTAAATATGGGATATATAGGATTAACAGGGTTTATTTTCTCCTTCTCAGTAAGAACATCGAGCGAGTGTAACAGCTCTCTTCACATTCGTTTCTAAGGTCGTAAACTCTTATCACACAGTAAATTTCCCGGTGTTAAATTTAACACCGCTCGGTGTTTATATGGGAACCACCAGCAGGGTGTTAAAAGTAACACTGATACAGTGTTAGAGTTAATGGGATAATTAAGTGATTAATTGAGTGATGATTGAACATTATTGAAGACACCTGATGTTAACAAGCAGAATCAGTGAAGGAGAAAATCTCATTTTTAAGCCACCATTATGTAGGTCAGTGTTTGCTTTAGTTGGGCTCTTGACCCTTAATTATTAACTTTAGATTTTATTTGGCTGTTGTATCTGAGTTGTAACTCTCAGATGAACAAAGAGAAAAGTTTGTCCGGTTGTTTTGGTTATGTTTTCAACATAATCATGATTTGACCTGAATTAACTTAGAGTTTGATCTCTGACTTAAATGTATATTGTTGTTTCCAGCATCACTGTGATTCTACAGCAGAATATTCTAAATAATCAATAGGATTTCTTTTAACTTTAAACTGATAAAACAAAATCATTCTTTTAGGCACACACAGACTTCAAGAATCAGTGTATGAATCTCAACAATGGTGACAAACAGAATATTCAATTAGGGAAAGGAAATTGCTCAGACAATTCAGATCATAATTTATTCATACCGCAATGCATGATGGGAGTCATGAATGAGTTTTGATTGGTGGCACCCAGAATGCACTGCAACATGCTTTATTATTGTCACCATAGTTGAGATTCACAGGCTGATTATTGATGTCAGTGTCCCTAAATAAACTTTAAAGAAATTTTTTGGATTGTTTTGTAAATGCTGCTGATCATTTGCTGTAGAATCACAGGTCTGACAATGTAGACGTAACTCTCTAAATGAGATTTGTGATTCAGGTCAGATTATGACTATGACTAAACCAACACCTCCAGATCAATTTTCTCTTTGTTCATCTGAGAATCACACCTCAGATACAACAGCCAAACAAAATGTAAAGTTGATGATTTAAGGGTCAAGAGCCCAACTAAAGCAAACACTGATCTCCACAACGGTGTCATCGATTTGATTTGATGACACCGACAGAATTGATTTTTCTCCTTCAGTGATTCTGCTTGTTAACATCAGGTGTCTTCAATAATGCTCAATCATCACTCAATCACTTAATTATCTCATTAACGTTGAATGTAAAAATTTTAATTTTAGGATAACTGAACTTAATTGTTTTGGACAAAATAAAGACTGTTAACCTTATTCAACTAAACAGCATTGGATTAACCTTATGTAATTAACTTAAGTTAATTGAAATAATTAATGTTACATTAATAAAAAGTAACAGTTAAGTGGGACCTGTTGACATAAAAGAGTTAATTAAAGCCAACACATCATTTTTTAGAGTGCTGTTACAAAGACAACAATGAACATAAGAAATACATAAATTGTCAAACCACCCGACTGGAGGAAACACTGATCACCATAACGGTGACCACATATTTTCAATAAAACTTCAACATCTAAAAATGTGTTCATCCTCAAAAAGAACTTCTGTAGATGAATGACAGAAATAAGGTCAAACTGGTTTGTAATAAGAGTGATTATGTCTTTTCAGTTGATTTCATATAAGGCTGTGTCTGGAAGTCAGTAATTCTTGTTTCTCTTTCCTTCAGTGATTCTACTTGTTAACAGCAGGTGTTCATCAATAATGCTCAATCATCACTCAATTAATCACTTAACTATCTCATTAACTCTAACACTGTATCAGTGTTACTTTTAACACCCTGCTGGTGGTTCCCATATGAACACCGAGCGGTGTTAAATTAACACAGAGGAATTTACTGTGCAAGTTTTAAAGTGTCCTGTAACAGGACACCAGGTTCTGCCAGTGTGTTCGCTTCATTTGGGATGTTAGTTTCGGGGGAGTTTCATATACCTTTGTTGGGAAAGTGAGTTTGCTGGATTATTCATTAAATATAATGAATAATTAGTGTGTGTCTGATTGGTCCAGATGCTACAAGCTTTTATGAGCCTTTTGGTTTTTCCGTTATCTCTTACCTTTCTCCTGATCCAGGCCGTCATGTTGTGTTTTGCTGTTGTTTGATGGATGAATCTTGGCGGAGCGTCGTCTACACAGAAGGAAGCTGTCCTCTACAGACAGACGTGTCAACACTATAGACGTCAGCATACTCGCAACCAGACACACCAGACAGAAGCTGAAGTGATAGTCTTTAGAGGAGGAAACAAAGAGCATGCCATTCACATCATGATCTAAAAGTCTATCAAAAGAATGCCTTTTCAAAGTATGCTGTAATGCTTTATGCAGAGACAGTGACATAAACAAATTTCTCATAAATGCAGGGTGGAAAAAGGGTCAAATTTTCACAATGTACAGTCAAACCAACGATTATTCAGACACCAGATATAATTTTTTATATATTTTTACCAGTGGGTGCAGGACACTATAGTTCATTTATGTAAGTGAGGAGAGCAAAATAAAGTAAACTGTGATATCATACCCAAAAATTCTTCATACAGTGACTACCAGTGACAAATTTGGGACCAAAAATGATTCAGACACTTTGAGCTGATCATGTTTTGCTGAAGTGTTTTTTTTACACACAGACTGAACAGAATGAAGCATTGCTTGGTAATCGGTTGATCTAAACTGGTATTATCTAATTGTGTAGTTAAATTTAACAGCTGACAGATATTCAACATAATTCATCTGTGAGAGTTTAACAGAAGGACGGACAAAACCTCTGAAACATATCAACTGATCCGATAACTCTAAGTTCTTCTCATATTTCATCACCATTTTCTAAACTATAGCAAATAAACTCTGATAATGTGAGAAATGTTGAAGGTGTCTGAATACATTTTGGTTTGGCTACATCATTTTACTGTTATCTCTGTAAATCTGCTTCGAAACAATCTGTATTTAATAGCGCTGTATAAAAAAAGGAGACTTGACCTGATCAAGTCTCGCGTCCCCACAGTCCCCGAAACAGACATTTATTTAATAATTTTAATTCTACATACTATATAAACGATTTCCACAATAATGTATTCTCGAATGCCTGACTGCTTTTCATTTGGATCTAACATTAGGACTAGTATCACCTTACATCACTACAGTATAACTTTACAAACATATACCACATAGAAGTAAAATAATGCCAAATGTCTTCGAAACTAAAAAAGCCTGTTGAATTGCACTACTTGCAAAAATATGCATTGCATTACCCGTGCTTGTATTTCAATGCATTGTATTTTTAGGGCTTGCATTTTTATGGGCTGAAATTCAACATGGTCGTATATTTAAGCTGTGAATATTTCAGTTAAAATGTTTAACAAACATTTTCATTATTAAAAGATTTTTAGATTTCACTTCCAAATATTCATTCTGTTTAAACATACAACCTATAATATTCAACAGGCAATTTTCGGTCCATTTCAGATTTTCTCTCTGTTGTTTCACTTACGGAGGAGAGGACTGCAGTTGCCCCCGTTGGGCAGGTGTTCATTGAGGATGAGGAGGAACATGGTGAAGCTCAGGACCAAGGTGACCTTAAAAGAGTTGCGTTCTCCTCCTTCAAATGGCAGAGCAAAGCTCACCAGGTCAGCCAGCATTATTAATCCACTGGGCAAGATCAGGGTCACGACAGCACCGAAGGAGTTAATAGACAATTCGACCTGTTCAAAGACCAAACGACATTCATTAACAAACAATTATGTGTCAAGTCAAGTCAAGTCACCTTAATTTATATAGCGCTTTTTACAATACAAATTGTTTCAAAGCAGCTTTACAGAGATAACAGGAAAACAATGTTGTAATAGTATTGTTACATTCAAAATTAAATGTTAAATGTCCCCAACTAAGCAAGCCAAAAGCCAATGGCGACAAAGGCGAAAAAGGCAACAGTGGCAAGGAACCAAAACTCCATCAGGTGACAGAATGGAGAAAAAAACCTTGGGAGAACCCAGGCTCAGTCAGGGGGCCAGTCCTCCTTCACTGTAAAACCTAACAGTACTATTTACTCAATTAAATTGAGTTCACTGCACTCAAATAATAACGAAACTTAAAGTGGTTTGAGTTCTGAAACAGAACTCAAACTGAATGAGTTATAGAACACTTCTAGATCCCAGAATGATAATTGAATAATAATTGTATAGATAAGTTAATTAATCATCAATTAAGTGATGATTGATCATTAGTGAGAAACACCTGCTGTTAACAAGCAGAATCACTGAAGGAAAGAGAAACAAGAAATACAAGGTTTAAGGTCACCATGATGGAGATCAGCGTTTGCTTTAGTTGGGCTCTTGACCCTTGATGTTCAAATACAAGTGTTTCTTTGGCTGCTGTAATTGAATGTTTATGAAACATTGGATATAGCACAAAATTTCAAGGAAAACCATGTTTGGGTGATGATGGTTAAAGTTTAAGGATGACTTGATTCATGAAAAATACAAGTTATATATCACCTGTTTAATCAGAAATTATTCTCTAGTAAAGATCAGAGAATCTAGACACCAAATGATGATTCATCATTCCATAAATCATCATCAAAACACAACCACTTGCTCATATTTTCTTTTGGCTTTTCGGCCATAACAAATGTGTTTAATAAACACTCAGTTACAGCAGCCAAAGGAAAACCTGGTGTTATAAAGTCAAGGGTCAAGAGCCCAACTAAAGCAAACACTGACCACTATCATGGTGTCTTTAAATAAAACTCAATAAATCATCTTCATCTAAACCTCTGTTAATTCTCAATAACACCTTCTGTCGACGCATGATAAAACTCAAACTGGTTAGTAATAAGTGAAGCTGGTAATGCTGTTTGTGGAGTTATTCAATACTCCTCTGCTGAGATTTTGAGAGATTGAAACATATTTTATCTTCAGTTGATTTCATCTAATGTTGTGGTTGGAAGTCAGTTGTAGTTCTTGTGTTTCTCTTTCCTTCAGTGATTCTGCTTGTAAAACAGCAGGTGTTCATCACTAATGCTCAATAATCACTTAATTAATCACTTAATTAATCACTTAATTTCTTGACTGCAATATCTACTTTTAGTGCACTCAACTGAAATAATTTCAGAGTACTCATAACTATTGTTTTTTATAAACTTAAATGAATTGAGGCAATCGGTTTCCTCAAATGAAATGAGTAGCTTAACTCATTGGATTTGACTTTGTGTGTGATATTGTGAGCTAGCAGTAACTGCAAGTGCTCTGAGTTCATTTAAAGTTTGTCATTTCACTGTTTTTTCTCAATAAAGTGAAGTTTCAGCTATATACAGTATTAAATGCAGTGTAAAGTTTAATTTTGTTTTAAGAAATATGATTGTTTTAGTGATCTCGATTAAAATAAGTTCAGAGTACTCATAACTATTGTTTTTATAAACTTAAATGAATTGAGGCAATCGGTTTCCTCAAATGAAATGAGTTAGCTTAACTTGTTGGGTTTTACAGTGTTTGGCCAACGAACGAACAGTGTATGATTATGAGTTAGGCAGCATAATGTCAGGAGTCAGATGTGATCAGAACTTTCACGATATGTTAATGTCATCACTTCACAAGCTAAACCATACTGTTTTCTTAGACTGACATCCTATAGCTGATTTTTGTAGCTGACTAGCTGAGTAACGTCTTAAAAATAAAGGTAACAAAAGTTGTGTTTGTTTTGTGCAGCATTGTTGTTGAGGAGGGGGAATTACATATGATTTCACTTTACATGATTCTATGTTTTTATTAGCATTTTAAATTATGTAGATTACTATTAATACTCATATTAATAATATATTAATTAAAAAATACATATATTTTTTAATTAATTAAAAAAACTGTTTTGAGGGTTCAAGGAAACACTGACAAACTCTCTAAACTCAATACTCTTGATAAGAGGGTTAGAATTGAATAATTCAGTTACTTCGAGATAAACGCGCTCTGATGAATCCACAGTTTTGATGACGTTCAAAGTCTGCCATTCTCCTCCCGAACTGGGAACCAAAGACACATTATCAGCAAACTGGAGTTTGAGCTGACAAACTAGATCAAACAAACAAGAGGACATATTCATTACAAATATAAGTCCCACCGGGGACATAAGAGCTGCTGTAGATCCACCGTAATCAGGCTGTGAGATTATTTAAATTAAGTCACTGTCATTCTTATCAATGCAAACATGTCTCCTTTCTAAGTAAACCAGGCTATTATAGACCATATTTACATAACTTGATGTGCTTGGGGCAAACCAGGGAAAGGCAGGCACATAATACACTTCACAACAATAATTTTCTTACATTTCTGGCTCCATCCATTGATGGCCACAGGACATTTTCCAGTCACAAAGGGGTAGCTGAACATGTTGATTTCACAGCTCACCGTCGTGAACAAAACCACCGCATGGGTCACAGTCCCATCCCTCCTCACCTGCACGTCCTGAGTGTACGGCTCCAGGGTCGTATCGACTCTGATCGCGGGGGGAGAGGGAGAGATTATGGCATCTTGACTATGACAGAAATCAACCAGGGTCTATCTCACATTCACTTTAGCTTTCTTTGCTGTTGCAAATGTGTTTAATAATATAAATACTGTCACAGCAGTAAAAAAAAAAAAAAAAAACATGCAAAATAAAAATAATTAAGAGTCCAACAGAAACACTGATCACTGTTATGGTGACTTCAAATTAGAGTTAAACCTCTGCTAATTCTCAATTAGAGCTTTTGTAGACGTCTGACAGAAAAAAAAGGTCAGTCTGGTCAGTAATAGTGAAGCTGGTAATGCTGTTTGTGGAGTTGTTTAATCCTCTGCTGAGATCTTCACAGATTTAATGTCTTATTTTCTCTTCAGTGGATTTCATCCAAGACTGTGTCTGAAGTCAGTTGTAGTTCTTGTGTTTCTGCTCGTCTCTTTTTCTGTTCTCTTCTTTCCTTTCGTTATTCTGCTTGTTAACAAGCTTATTGAGGCTGAGATGACTCCATATTTATTATACACAGGTTTTGTGGCTCAGATAAGGTCCAGTTCTGGTTGATTTCTTTGCTCTTAGCTGACATGTGGCATTGCTATTGCTATGGCAATTGTGGTCCAGATCTGGAAAACAGGAGTGGGCCGCCCAAGGGCCTTCATTCCATGCCGCATGAGGGCCAGATCATCATACCACGTGTGCCAGATGTTGGCCGGATCATCTTTCCACGTGTGCCAGATGTGGGCCGGATCATCTTTCCACATGTGCCAGATGTGGGCCGGATCATTTTTCCACATGTGCCAGATGTAGGCCGTATCATCTTTCCACGTTTGCCAGATGTGGGCCGGATCACCTTTCCACATGTGCCAGATGTGGGCCGGATCATTTTTCCACATGTGCCAGATGTAGGCCGTATCATCTTTCCACGTGTGTCAGATGTGGGCCGTATCATCTTTCCACGTGTGCCAGATGTGGGCCGTATCATCTTTCCACGTGTGCCAGATGTGGGCCGGATCATCTTTCCACATGTGCCAGATGTGGGCCGGATCATTTTTCCACATGTGCCAGATGTAGGCCGTATCATCTTTCCACGTTTGCCAGATGTAGGCCGTATCATCTTTCCACGTGTGTCAGATGTGGGCCGTATCATCTTTCCACGTGTGCCAGATGTGGGCCGTATCATCTTTCCACGTGTGCCAGATGTGGGCCGGATCATCTTTCCACATGTGCCAGATGTGGGCCGGATCATATTTCCACGTTTGCCAGATGTGGGCCGGATCACCTTTCCACATGTGCCAGATGTGGGCCGTATCATCTTTCCACGTTTGCCAGATGTGGGCCGGATCATCTTTCCACATGTGCCAGATGTGGGGCGTATGATCTTTCCATGTGTGCCAGATGTGGAGCGTATCATCTTTCCACGTGTGCCAGATGTGGGCCTTATCATCTTTCCACGTGTGCCAGATGTGGGCCGGATCATCTTTCCACATGTGCCAGATGTGGGCCGGATCATCTTTCCACATGTGTCAGATGTGGGCCGTATCATCTTTCCACGTGTGCCAGATGTGGGCCTTATCATCTTTCCACGTGTGCCAGATGTGGGCCTTATCATCTTTCCACATGTGCCAGATGTGGGCCGGATCTGGGCCAAAACAATATTGGTGTGTGGGATAACGAATGCCACAGAAAATAGTTTCTAAATATGGTGGCAAAAGGTATCTGCCATCAAACACTATTTCCAAATATTATATTATATTATTAAGCCAAAACTCGTATGGTTTCATAGCTATCAGCCATAGTTGTTCAGACTGAATATTTATTTCATGCCTCTTAATAATAAAGTACATTTCTGACTTTTTATCATGCCAGAACTGAAGTCAGTACTGAATCAGTCAATGAATGTGTGTTTCTCTAACCTTATCATTAAAACAGGTAAATGATTAGAATATGTGCCATAAGTCTTGAGTTCAACTCACGCATTGTCCAAAACTATCCCAGGAATCCAGATTTTATCAACAGGTAAAATAATTGTTGGAAATCTATTTCTCTCATGCATCCATCCAAGATCAGGGTCCATCCATTCCTGTTGGGCAGAACATTAGTCCAGCAGTTTTAGTGAAATAAACACCCTCTCATTTTATTAGAAATAAATAGCCTCACATTTTCTTATTGGGCAAATAGCGATAGGATTAAAACAAACGTATATCAGCCGATACCGATATATCATGCATACTTGATATTATCTTCTTGTTTATAGAACTGCTGAAAATAAGAAATATCAAACTCACAATGCCATTAATATCAGAACTGCTGTGCTAAAACTCAGTATAACAGCACTCTTGCTCTTGTGATATTTTATTCTGTATAATATATCATAAATGTATTCAGATAACTGAATGTTTACAGGTGACAATCACTGTGCCAAGCTAAAAGGTTTTTGAAAGAGACATTGAATTATCGTATTTCATTAAAGAACTTGAAATTGACTAATGAACTGCAAGAACTACTCACCATGTTGATCTTGATACGGCTGGTCATTTCCATGCCCTTTGTGTCCTAAGAAACGATGACAGAATTATGAGATACAGTTGTTATGCAAGTATATTTGGGCTTTACAAACATAGGAGATCAATCGAGACACTCACGAAAGACAACATCTGATATTGTATGGAAGTGATGTTGACTACGATGGTACAGTTATTGCTCTGTGGCGCGCTGAACAGTTCTTTATCCACCCGAGCGTTCGCCAGACAGCGGCGGTCACAGGCGGGCTCTGTGGAGTTACCAGCGGCAAACACTAGGACCAGACGGACATGTTATCAGCCACAGGAAAGTGAGGGAGTTCACTCATATACACATGTAAAAAGAGAACAAAAAGAACAGTTATGATACAAATGGGAAATGTCCGTCCCTGTAATCAAATAAGAAAATTTGTGACAATGAGTCTGTTTCTAAAAGCTTTGTTCAGGCTGTCAATCCAAATCCATTTTTGTACATATCCGATTGGAATCCGATCACATTTAGCAAATGTTAACAGCAACAACAACAAAAAACAAACGTGAAATACAATCGAAATACGATGAAATCCATTTACATCGTTTGAAATCCTTCAGACTTTCAGTCCAAATGCGATTGGAATCAGCCAGTATGAATGGCAAAAAATCACATGTGGTTTCAATTCAATTCTATTCATATCACATTTCTGGAAATCCGTTACTGTCTCTCCACTCGGATAGTTTCACAGCTCTTTTGCATATGTGTCACTTTCTCATGCCATGTAAAACATGAACATGCAGACGCAGTAAACTTGCTGAAAGTCATTGTAGAAATGCGGTTGTGTTTTTTTCCATATTTACCTTATTCTTAATGTAAGAGCGGGCATGGCCATGGTGACACTTTACAAGAAGGTTTATTAGTTAACATTAGTTACCCAGCCAGCAGAGCCATGTGGGGCCCATATGGGTTTGACCTGGGCTATCTAACTGGGACCCAGCCAGTTTTGTCCACGGTTTCCATGTAGGCCCCACATGGGTTTGCCCAGATGAAATGAACACTGCTCAGTGTGCAGACTACAGGCTGTTAAATGTAACACTGATCAGTGTTGGAGTTAATGAGATAATTAATTGATTGAATGATAGAGCATTATTGATGAACACCTGCTGTTAACAAGCAGAATCACAGAAGAAAAGAGAAACACAAGAACTACTTCCAGCCACAGCCTTAGATGAAATCAGCTGAAGATAAAATACATTAAATCTCTCAGGATCTGATTAAACAACTCCACAAACAGCATTACCAGCTTCACTTATTATTAACCAGACTGACTTTATTTCTGTCAGACGTCTACAGAAGTTCTTATTGAGAAATAACAGAGGTTAAGATGTTGATGATTTATTGAAAATAATAGTTTGGTTTAATGCCACCATTATGGTGCTCAGCGTTTGCTTTAGTTGGGCTCTTGATTTTTTAACATTTGTTTTTATCTACACCGTTGTATCTGATTATGTTGATAACAGCAAAAAAAAAAATATACAATCAGCTGCAATAAACTGATTGATGATAATAATACACTCATCATGAAGTGGTTTGAATCACCAATATTGAGTGTGAGTTTCATGTGAGAAATATGTTATGCATTTTGTTTTTATTGTTGTGATTCTACAGCAAGTATGTAGCAAATTTGATCAGAAACTCAATTGATTTTTAAAACACAATTTACACATTTTGTACTACTGCCATATTTACTCACACACAGACATCAAGATCAGCATATGAATCTCAACAATGGTGACATGCTTCATGCTGCAATGCATTCTGGGAGTTTCAAGTTTCGTATGATGCACCCAGAATGCATTGCACCATGAAGCATGTCACCATTGTTGAGATTCCTATGCTGATTCTTGATGTCTGTGTGTAAGAACCACAAATCCAAAATATGTAAATGATGTTTTAAAAATCATTTGATATTCTGATAAATATGTGCTAGATGATTTACTGTAAGATCACAACATTAAAACAAAATGAAGAACATATCACTCATATAACTCTCACACAAAATATTAGTGAGTCAAGCCACTTAAGATAATTATATTATTATCATCAATCAGCTTATAGCATCTGATTGCATTTTCATTTGCTGTTATAAACATAACAATCAGACACAACTGAGCAGCAGACAAACTAATGTTAAAAAATCAAGAGCCCAACTAAAGCAAACGCTGAGCACCATAGTGGTGGCATTAAACCAAACTATTATTTTCAATAAATCATCAACATCTAAACCTCTGTTATTTCTCAATAAGAACTTCTGTAGACGTCTGACAGAAATAAAATCAGTCTGGTTAATAATAAGTGAAGCTGGTAATGCTGTTTGTGGAGTTGTTTATTCAGATCTTGAGAGATTTAATGTATTTTATCTTCAGCTGATTTCATCTAAGGCTGTGGCTGGAAGTAGTTCTTGTGTTTCTCTTTTCTTCAGTGATTCTGCTTGTTAACAGCAGGTGTTCATCAATAATGCTCTATCATTATTCAATCAATTAATTATCTCATTAACTCCAACACTGATCAGTGTTACATTTAACAGCCTGTAGTCTGCACACTGAGCAGTGTTCATTTCATCTGGGCAAACCCATGTGGGGCCTACATGGAAACCGTGGACAAAACTGGCTGGGTCCCAGTTAGATAGCCCAGGTCAGACCCATGTGGGCCCCACATGGCTCTGCTGGCTGGGTAGTATATTAAATAACATAATTCTTCATTCAGGATTCTGCCCGTGCTGAGGGAAGACAGCCATTTCTCCCTCCCTGTAGTGTTCCTTCTCTGGTGTTGTGCATTTGGTAAACAAACCACAGAGAGATATATCTCCGAACTGGAAATTTATTAAAGAACACTAGACAGCCGCATGTGCTGCGCACCATCTGTATATAACTCTAACTCACTCCCGGTGACCACCACAATGAGAGACAAGGTGGCCCTCTAGTGGAGTAAATATGGAATTACACCACATGTATTTAACACTGCACCACATCCCCCTTTTTCTCAGGGAACAATACTAGCTATAAATAGGATACAAGAACACACTAAATATAGCTCTTAAAGTCCACATAACGGGAACATTGTCTTTCTCCTTTGTAGCTAACATTTTGTCAGATAAGCTATTCAACGCTTAACATGTCTAACCTTAATTACAAGGCAAACTTATAATCAGTTCATACAGTAGTCCTGAAACCTCGTAGGAACTTTCACAACCCGACCACTCCTGGTGATTGTGGTATTAGTTTTGTGTAAGGAATGATCTGGTACACCCTGAGAAAACCGATCTCTCACTTCGTGTGCCACTGGAATGGTAGAGTGTGCACCGTCATCAGGCTCATCTGCAAGATCAAATGTTTCTGTGTGCTTGTGAATTGTTTTCCTTAGATGGCGCCTATTGCGGCGAAACTGTCGTCCTGCTACATTGACGACATTGTATGACCTTGGCTCATCTCGCTTGGAAACAATGAGACCCGGCTGCCACCCTCTGTCTGTCTCGATGTGTACGGTGTTACCCGCATGCAGTTCTGGCAGGGCTTTTGCTCCCACATTGTAGTGACGCGCTTGCTTCTTTTGCAGGGTTTGGAGCGCCCGATGAACACCTTTGGGAGTAGTTGGTCGCAGGACTTCACTGGATGCTGGTAAGGTGCTCCTCAGTACTCTTCCCATCAGAACTTGCGCTGGTGAATGAGACGTGCCAGTGACAGGAGTATTCCTTATCGACAGCAAAGCAAGGTGATGGTCCGTTCCTGATTGTTCTGCTTTTTTCAGGACGCTTTTGACAGTTTTGATAGTTCTCTCTGCCAATCCATTTGACTGAGGGTAGGCCGGACTTGAGTGTATCAATTTAATGCCCCATTCTGTTGCGAATTTCTTCATTTCGTAGCTTGCGAATGGAACATGATCACACACTAGCTCTTTAGGAATGCCGTGCCTGGCATACACTGCTTTCATCTTCGCAATGACTGTGGATGCAGTTTTGTCTTTGATATTCATCACCTCAGGAAACTTTGACATATAATCAACCATCAGAAGAAACGACTGACCTCTGATTTCGAAGATGTCTGCTGCAACTTTTAACCAGGGGAGCTCTGGTACTTCATGAGAGATGAGTGGCTCTTTCTGGTTCCTGGGCTGAAACTGTTGACACGTTGGGCATGTTTCGACGATCTGTTCAATATGTCTGGTCATACCAGGCCAATACATTAACTTTCTGGCATGTGTTTTCGTGCGTTGCATCCCTTGATGTGCAATATGTAGTTTCTTAAGCATCTCTGATCTCATTGTCTCAGGAATCAGGATCCTGTCAGATACCATTAATATACCATCTTGCACAGCCACAGTGTGTCTAACAGGCCAGTACTGTTGAATCGAGAGATCAAGTTGTTTTCTATGCGTTGGCCATCCTGTCTTTTGCATCTTCATAAGCAGCCGGAGAGTACTGTCTCTTGCAGTAGCATCTGTAAGCTGCTTTAGCATGTCTTCACTGAGAGCCTGTGTTGCTTCAAGTGCATATACAACTCTTTCATCGCTGAGGTCGTCTGTACTTGAGTGCTGGCCTTCAGCAACGGCACGTGACAATGCATCAGCAATTAACATGTCCTTCCCTGGTGTGTACTGGACAATGAGGTCGTATCTCTGTAGCTGTAAGAGCATACGTTGGAGTCTCGCTGGAGCTTTGCTCAGTGGCTTCTTGAAGATAGCCTCCAATGGCTTATGGTCAGACTGGACATTCACACTGCGTCCATATACATACTGATGGAACTTTTTGGTCGAGAAAACGATCGCCAGTAGCTCCTTCTCGATCTGGGCATAGTTCTTTTCTGTATCCGTTAAAGCCCTAGATGCATACGCTATTGGTTGCCCCTCCTGCAACAGACATGAGCCTAAGCCATCTTTGGATGCATCTGTTTGTATGGTGAGCACTGTGTTGGGGTCATAGTACCTCAGAACTGGTGTGTTGGTCAGTGCAGTTTTGAGTGCAGACAATGCCGTGTCATGTTCAGGTTGCCACTGGAACGCGATGTCTTTTCTCAGCAGCTGTCTAAGAGGCGCTGTAAGTGATGCCTCTCCTGGGATAAATGGGGCGAGATATCTGATCATGCCCAAAAGACGCTGTAGCGATTGTCTGTCTGTGGGTGTTGGCATGTTTACTATTGCCTGTATTTTGCCATCATCTGCTCTCACACCCTGTGGAGTTATCACATGTCCCATGAAATGAACATTGGTCACTTTATACTGAATCTTGTCAGGGTTGAATTTCACATTGTGTGTTTTTGCTCTCTCCATAATTTTAGCAACTATGACATCATGTTCTAGTTCTGTAGCAGCGGCGACAATCATGTCATCAGCTACGATGTGTACACCTCTTATGTCACCAAACACTTCGTTATTGTACTGCTGGAAGACTTCACTAGCAGATTTGACACCAAATGGCAGACGTTTGAATCTGTATCTACCCCACGGTGTGTTGAATGTACATAGCAGGGAGGAGTCAGTGTCAAGCTTGACTTGCCAGTAACCATCCTTTTCGTCGAAGATGGAGAAAATTTTCTTTCCAGCAAGCCTGCATAGAACATCTTCGGTTGTTGGGATAGAGAAGTGTTGGCGAAGAACGGCTTTATTAAGGTCACGAGGATCCAGGCATACTCGTAATGACCCATTTTTTTTTTCGGTGATGACAAGACTGTTAACCCATGGAATGGGCTGGGTGACTGGTGCTATAACATCTGCTTGCAACAGCTGATCCAGTGTATCCTTCAGTTTGCCCAGCACTGCTAAGGGAATTTTTCTACAGCCATGTATGACCGGGACTGCTTTCGGATCGACATGTATATGATGTTCACCCGGAAACTGACCAAGACCTTCAAAAACTGCTGAATGTTGTGCTATCAGCTCCTCTTTGGAGGTAGGATGTGTTTTTACAACAGTGTCTACTCTTTTCAGCAGTTGCATCCGTTCACATGCGTCCTTACCAAGTATAGGAATGGAGGAGTGTCTGGTGATGTAAAAGGGTAAGCAAACTTGCACTTTGGGAGTGACGCACTGCAGCT
Source organism: Semotilus atromaculatus (assembly GCA_031834385.1). NCBI lineage: Eukaryota > Metazoa > Chordata > Actinopteri > Cypriniformes > Leuciscidae > Semotilus > Semotilus atromaculatus. Next base: position 17,912,445 of record JAULUF010000050.1, read on the forward strand.
TGGCCACACCTTCTGGCCTTAATTTTGTTCCACCATACGCCACCAGCATAGTCGAAGTCGGTTGCAACAGCGCTGCTTCATGCAGAGATTGATAAATGTCGAGAGGTATTATATTGGCTTCAGCCCCTGAGTCCAATTTAAACTTCACTGTCACATTTCCAATGTCTACATCTGTGTACCATGCTTTCTGTGGAGAGCTGGGGGTCTCTTTTAATTCCACTGACCCAATGAATAATGAGTCAACAGTGACATTTCTAATGTGTTTAGGCTGAGTGTCTTTTTTTTCAGACATGCACACTGAGGCAAAGTGATTGCGTTTTCCACAGGCATGACATGTAGCTCCAAAGGCTGGACACTGTCGTGGAAGGTGGGATTTTCCACACTTTTTGCAGATGAAAGAGTTCACATTAACTTTTTGCAGTTGAGATGTCGCTCTTTCATATCTCTTGTTCAGTTTTGTATCTTTTGTTTTCTTTCTAATGGCGTGGACAGTTTTATTCTGCTCTCCCATTGCTTGAATCTGTGTTTTTGCTGCCTCTGCTGCTCTGCAAATGTCCACAGTTTTTTCGAGGGTCAGGTTTATTTCCCTTAAGAGCCTCTCTTTTAAACGCTGATCACCTATGCTAAACACGATCTTGTCTCTTAACATGTCAGATTCTGTTGAGCCAAACTCACAGTCTTTACTCTTTTGTTTTAGTTCTGTGACATACTTATCGATGGTTATTGAATCAGGCATGGGGTAAGCCCAAAACTGGTGCCTTTCGAATACAACATTCTTTCTCGGCAAGCAATACTTCTCAAGTGCATTTACAATTTCTTGCATTGTTTCCTCATCCTCATCGGGCTCAATGGACAGTGAATTGTACACTTCTAAGGCCTCCTCTCCTAATGCATGTAGTAGAATGGCTATTTTTACCTTCTCACTTTTTGAGTCTGATCCTGTAGCAGTCATGTAAATGTTGAACCGCTGTATCCATCTCCTCCAATTTTCGCCTGTATTTCCAGACAGGACCAATGGGGGTGGCAATCTGAACTGATCCATGATTATTTTTCACTCGGCAGACTCACTTTCAGTCACGATGCGCCGGCTTTTCGTCGCGTCTCCGTGCCGTCTAATGAAGGTTCATGAGTTCATGAAACGACTCTCTTCTGACACCATGTAGTGTTCCTTCTCTGGTGTTGTGCATTTGGTAAACAAACCACAGAGAGATATATCTCCGAACTGGAAATTTATTAAAGAACACTAGACAGCCGCATGTGCTGCGCACCATCTGTATATAACTCTAACTCACTCCCGGTGACCACCACAATGAGAGACAAGGTGGCCCTCTAGTGGAGTAAATATGGAATTACACCACATGTATTTAACACTGCACCACACTCCCTACACAAGCACTATCAGGTTTTTTACCTGTATTTTGAATTTGCATTGCATTAGGTTGTGTTTTAGGGGTTAACAGGCATTTCCGTAAAATTACTGGATAATTCCTGTCAGAAAATTACCAGTACATTTTCCATTTTTATTTTTTACAGTGTAGTGTGGACACTCAATCATTTATTCCAATCGGATGAACAAATGATGGTATTTGGGCTGACAGGGATTTTCTTGCTTCTAGATGGAACAACAAAACCTGGACTTACAAAATACTAAGACATTCTCCAGGCAAAATTTCAATTATTTCACTCCAAATCTTATGCTGATAAAAACATTTGTACTGAAAAAAAAGCATTTTCACTAGTGGTCTCAGACTTCACTCTGTATTCGTCTATTAAAATCAAACTCATCCTTTTGAGAAGGCTTATTTATCGTGTAAATTATAAACATAAGCACATGGTATTTAAATCACAAAGGGTTTTAAATGGAGAGTTTACCAAGAGGAGATGAACAGAGGAGCAGCAGAAAAGAGATAATGCGCTGAAGAACCATTGCAGCTCCTACAAACAACAACAGGATTACACATTACAATCTTATAGCTGAATCCATTTTAATACGAAAATAAAACTGATAACATTTACCTTTGGTAGCAAATGCTGAAAAACAAGCAAACTTGGATCAGATTCCAACAAACTTCACTGTGACTTTTTCTAGTTTCTGAGGGAAACAAGGACATTCGTCTCTTTTAAAGGGTCACAGCTCTTTGAATACATGGCACGAATGTGGTTACGCAAGCCAAACACAATATCCGAACATGAAATGTCTTATTAAATTTGATCCTGTGTTTTGTGTAAGCTTGTCTTGTTATAGGACTATAGATAATGAGATTTTTAAAGATCTCAGCATTCATGTCATTGTTTAACATCATCACAACAGAGCAGTAATTACTTGCAGGGCTTTGACCCGCCGCACAGTCAAACAGGAGGCCGATGTAAAGCGCTTCACAAAGGCACAGCACAGCCATACACGAGGACAATCACTGCATCCACAAACAATATGGGGTTTAATTACGTTTGATGGCATAAAGGGAGACAACTATAGATTATTAAAAGAATAGCCGCACTTTTCATTGTCCAGCTACATCATATGTTTTCATGATGAAAGCTCCACATAGAGACCTAGTGCGTTTTGCTTTACTATTTTTCAACCCATAACTCAATTTAATTTTTCATATCTAGGCTATATGAAATAACAAAAAGTTGGGTTTTCCTTTAGCCCATTTTTGTTTATATATATTACCCATAATCAAACAAAGATTAACAATAAAGGCAACATTTGGTGGTAATCTTTGTCTATTCAAATAATAAAAAAAAATATATTTTTCAGAAAAGTAAACTTTTAAACATTCCAAATCTATCCAAAATATTTAGCTATAAATGCAATTAAAAAAATAAGTGTACAACATTTTCGTAGTCAGTTCCACAGAAATCACATTTAACATCTACATCAGTACGAAACCTAAGACAATTAGTTTTATTGTTGTTTCTACGGTCGTGGAAAGTCTAGACAGTGACCATAGACAATTAGTTTTATTGTTGTTTCTACGGTCGTGGAAAGTCTAGACAGTGACCGTAGACAATTAAGCGTTCTGATTGGCCGAGAGTCTACAGTCACTGAACGTAGACTACCAATCAGATCGCAGAATTTCGAGTGTAGACAACCAATCGCAGAAGAGAGACCCGAAGGCAAAGTTTTGTATTGGACGTCACACGATCTGCATAAAACCCCCAAAACGAGTGATTCCGATGAAGATCAATATCTGTTATGATTGTATGACAAGTGCATTATTATTATAATTATTATTATTATTAGGCCAATATGTAACATCAAATGCCAGTATATAGAGCTCGGGATCGTTTCGTCACGTCGCAGTGCATTGTGGGAATCACGGTACGGAAGTAGATGTACTGTATAGTAGGCAGAGTAGATAATTCAAATTCTAACGTTGGTCATTTAGGTTTACTTTAGGTTATTTTAAGGAAAATGGTTCAGTATTGCTGTGATGCAAACTGCTGTAATCGGTCTCACGATCGACAGGGCAAATACCTCATAAATCATGTTCATTTTCACCAGTTTCGCGTCTTGTTTTGGTGAACGGTGGGTTGTGTCTGAAGTGAATGTTCGCCAATATTATACCGGATTACAGAACTACCTGACGAAAATAGTGGATTATTGTACCTACACTCTCAGAAAAAAAGGTACAAAGCTGTCACTGGGGCGGTACCTTTTCAAAAGGTACACTTTTGTTCTTTTTAGGTACTAATATGTACCATTAACCTCCTAAGACCCGAGTTTTGGTCAGAGGTGGAAAGTCCAGGGGTCAGAAAGTAAAAGTCCTGCCACATTTTTATTCCACCCACCGCAAAAAACTCCAGTGTTAAAGTTAATGAGATAATTAAGTGAATAATTGAGTGATGATTGAGCATTATTGAAGACACCTGATGATAACAAGCAGAATCACTGAAGGAGAACGTCACATTTTAAGTCACCATTATGGTGATCAGTGTCTGCTTTAGTTGGGCTCTTGACCCTTTAATCATTAACTTTAGATGTTGTTTGGCTGCTGTACATGAGTTATAACAGCCAGTTGAACAACAAGGAAAGCTGATGCACTGTTGTTGGTTATGTTTTATAACACAATCATCATTTGCAGAGTTTAACCTTTTGCTTACACAGTATAACATTTTTAGAAATTTAAATATTGTCCAAAAGATTTCTTAAAAGCTATTCTATTCAAAATACTTTATGGGCACACACAGACATCAAGAATCAGCCTGTGATTCTCAACAATGGTGACAATTATATAGCATGTTGCAGTGCATTCTGGGTGCCACCAATCAAAATTCATTCATGGCTCCCATCATGCATTGCGGTATGAATAAATTATGATCTGAATTGTCTGAGTAATTTCCTTTTCCTAATTGAATATTCTGTTTGTCACCATTGTTGAGATTCATACACTGAATCTTAATGTCTGTGTGTGCCGAAAAGAAAGATTATTATTTATTTATCAGAACAACGTTTAAGATATCATTTGGTTTATTTTGAAAACTCTGGACCTAATGTTATAGAATCACTGTGATGCTATTATGATCACTATACATTCAAGTCAGAGAGTAGGCTTTAAATGAGTTCAGTGATTCAGGTCAAATGATGATTATGTCTAAACATGATCTACAACATCTGATCTGATCTGATCTTTTTGTTCATCCAGCTGTTAAAACAGCCAAACAAAATCTTTAGTTAAACATTTAAAGGTCACCTGCCCAACTAAAGCAAACACTGATCACCATAACGGTGACTAAAATATAGATTTTCTCCTTCAGTGATTCTGCTAGTAAACATCTGGTGTCTTCAATAATATCTCAATCATCACTCAATTATTCACTTAATTATCTCATTAACTTTAACACTCTTGAGTCTGGATCCAAATAAACTCCCAGTAAAGTTCATTTAACACGGGAGTTTTTGCTGTGGGTGGAATAAAAATATGGCAGGACTTTTACTTTCTGACCCCTGGACTTTGTGATGTCCACGTATGTGGACAACCAGGTCTGAGGAGGTTAAGGTATCAATATGCACCCTTTAGCCAGAGGTGGAAAGTCCAGGGGTCAGAAAGTAAAAGTCATGCCATATTTTTATTTCACCCACAGCAAAAATTCCAGTGTTAAATTAACTTTCCTGGGAGTTTATTTGGATCCAGACACAAGAGTGTTAAAGTTAATGAGATAAGTAAGTGATTAATTGAGTGATGATTGAGCATTATTGAAGACACCAGATGATAACAAGCAGAATCACTGAAGGAGAAAATCTATATTTTAGTCACCGTTATGGTGATCAGTGTTTGCTTTAGTTGAGCAGGTGACCTTTAAATGTTTAACTAAAGATTTTGTTTGGCTGTTTTAACAGCTGGATGAACAAAGAGTTCAGATCAGATCAGATATTATAGTCAAGTCAAGTCAAGTCAAGTTTATTTATATAGCGCTTTTCACAATATAGATTGCATCAAAGCAGCTTCACAGTGTCAATCAAAACAACATAATGTTCGTTTCTTAGTGGAAAAACATCCACATTTGGTAGAGCTGATCAATGGTATTTATGATTGACTAATTAATTATGAATAATTAATTTGAATATCCCCAACTGAGCAAGCCAGAGGCAACAGTGGCAAGGAACCGAAAAACTCCATCAAGTGACCCAATGGTGTCTTAAAACTCCATCAGGTGACCCAATGGAGAAAAAAAATAATAATAAAAAAAAACCTTGGGAGAACCCAGGCTCAGTCGGGGGCCAGTTCTCCTCTGGCGTTTATGAACTAGAGGCCGGATTTACAGTAACTGAAGATAAAAATGTATACTTAAACGCAAACCTGTGATAAACGCTGATGGCGTTCACATGCGCATTAAGAATTGATTCTATAGTTATGTGCGTTTGAATATATGTGCGCAGGTTTGAAATTCCCTACAAATCCATGCCTGATCAAACTACTTGTTTTGTCTATAAATTTGATACAGAATTGTTTTATTTTTCACTTCGGGGTGGGTACGCGAAACGAAATTCACAACGCTTTATCTGTAGAGTGGGAAAGGGATCCTCCATAGGGAGAGGCTAGTTGGCCCTTCAGCACTGCATTGTCATCGGGTCCAGGCGAAGCTCCTCGTCAGATCTGGATACGGCCTGGATCCGGCCTGGATCCGGCAGGCTGCGGCAAAACCTCGGGATAAACAGAGACACTCAAATTAGCGTAGATGCCATTCTTCTTATGATGTAACGAGTACATCATGATTTAAGGGAAGTGTTCCCAGTTCCGGCTGACCTAATCTATGCAGCCTAACATTAAATTATAGAAGTTTATAATGTATTATGTGTATGCTAGGGCAAAGAGATGTGTCTTTAATCGAGCTTTGAACTGACAGAGTGTGTCTGCTTCCCGGACAATGGTAGGAAGACTGTTCCAAAGTTTTGGTGCTAAATAGGAAAAGGATCTACCGCCAGCAGACGATTTTGATATTCTAGGTATTATTAACTGGCCGGAATTTTGAGATCGCAATAGACGTGAAGGACTATAATGCATTAAGAGCTCGCTCAAGTACTGCGGAGCTAAACCATTTAGGGCTTTGTAAGTAATCAACAATATTTTAAAATGTATACGATGTTTAATAGGCAGCCAATGCAGTGTTGACAGAACCGGGCTAATATGGTCATACTTCCTGGTTCTGGTAAGAACTCGAGCTGCTGCGTTTTGAACCAGCTGTAGTTTGTTTATTAAGCGTGCAGGGCAACCACGCAGTAGAGCATTACAATAATCTAGCCTTGATGTCATGAACGCATGAACGAATTGTTCCGCATTTGTCAATGAGAGCATATGGCGTAATTTAGCTATATTTTTGAGATGGAAAAATGCGGTTTTACAGATACTAGACACGTGAATTTCAAATGAAAGGTTGGTATCAAAGAGCACACCCAGGTTCCTAATCGACGACGAAGACTTAACAGAGCAGCCATCAAGTGTTAGACAGTATTCTAGGTTATTACGTGTGGACGTTTTTTGTCCAATAATCAGAATCTCTGTTTTTTCAGAATTTAGTTGTAGGAAATTACTAGTCATCCAATTTTTTATATCAGCTATGCATTCCGTTAGTTTTGTGAATTGATAAGTTTCGTTAGGTTTTGAAGAAATATAGAGCTGAGTATCATCGGCATAACAGTGAAAGCTAATTCCATGTTTCTTAATAATATTTCCTAATGGCAGCATGTACAGAGTGAACAGCAGCGGTCCTAGTACTGAGCCTTGCGGTACGCCATACTGAACTTGTGATCGATAAGACATCTCTTCATTTACTGCTACAAACTGATAACGGTCAGATAAGTATGATTTAAACCATGCTAGTACAATTCCACTAATGCCAACATAGTTTTCTAGTCTATTTAAAAGAATGTTGTGGTCAATGGTGTCAAAAGCAGCACTAAGATCAAGTAACACTAATAGGGAGATACAACCACGATCGGATGATAAAAGCAAATAGATTATAGATCATGTTTAGACTAGATAGTTCATTTAACACTGGAGTTTTTGCTGTGGGTGGAATAAAAATATGGCAGGACGATCCAGACATCAGGAAAAGCAGTCGGATGCAGATTATTTGCAGCATATGCAGCGCGCCAAAGCTTTATTTGAACGGTGAGTGAGATGAGTGTGACAGGGCATGTTACTGAAAGAACGAGCAGAGAGTGAGCGAGACCCGGCTGCGTGCGCGCCTTCCCTCGCGCATATGAATCAAAATTAATTGAGAATTGACACGATGAAAAGATTGGAAGACGAAGTTTCACGTGGTGGAGCATTGTGTAGGACCAGACTGACCAGAGTGACTAACCAAAATGATTAACGTTAATAATTTATGCATAAGCAGCACTGACGTTAGCCAATCATAACAGTATAGGCGTTAACACTGAAGTCTTAAAGGGGAAACACCCCAAAACAGACTACATTTTTTGTTTACTACATTTTTTAAAAAAAAATTTACAAAAAACTATAGTAATACTATAATTGCACCTAAGGGAACATAATAAAACAAAACAAAAAAACATGTCATGACCCCTTTAAATCCAGGTAATTTGTTGATGGAACATTGATCAAAATTAAGATACAATTAATACAAAACTAAATTCACTTTAAATAAAGGCTTTGTGCTTTCTTTTTGAGGTTTCTGTAAAAGTTTTAAAGCATTTTTAGTGCCGCTTTCAGGGTATACTGTCACGTCCGTAACATTGTTTTTTCCTCATAAATGCAAACACATAAAATTAATATTTTATGTTCTGTGGAGAGCCAACCCTTCTTCGTCCAGTGGGTATTACTTTAGATTTGTAAAGGTCCATAACTCTTGGTGCCAGACAGTGCTGGAGACCGGCCGGAGGCTATTAACTTACTCCAAACCGGCCTTTGCGGTACCGCTAAAATGGCCGCCGTTACCCACAAGGCACCGTTCCATAACGTCTACGCCCGAGCTCTATACGCATGCGTACATATACTGCCATTTGATGCTACATATTAGCCTAATATATCCTATCTGACTCATACTACTCTAAATTACACTGTAGGCTACCCATAATCAAAACTTAATTTATGCATTTAATCTGACATACCACATTAAACAATAGCATATTCATCAACTTATGAACAAAAACATATGCATATTATCAAAAGTTAAATATGATGATAACTTTAATAAACTATTCATGGCTTTCATAAATTGTTGATGGTGATCTGTTTGGCAGTGTGTTTGTTAGTGTTATAAAGTTATTAATTATGTTGTGTAATTCTCATAATAATTTCTATGAACAGCACAGTGTTTTTATAACTGTAGACTGCATGCTGTCGAGACTTTGGTCAATTCATCATAAGTGATGTTACAGAACTGGAGAGAGATTTATAGCCTATGCTCGAAACACAGGTTTCTTCTCAAATTATATTTAGGATATTCTACTATTGGAACAATCAGATCTGTGCGTGTAGTTTTAAAACAGTCCTCCAGAGGGCAGCAGAAGCGCTCATTCATGCTAAAACCAGCGAGGAAGAGTCTCAGTCAGCTGATGTGTTTGATGAACTGTCTGCGGAACACACGAACTCCAGTTACAACAGTAGTTTCTTAAAATATATTATTGAGAACAATCCTGTGTTTCGACTAAAGTACTTTAGCAGGGATATATGACATATATAGACAGTTTAGCGCTCTTCTTAGCAAGTATATTGCAGCTATATGAGTGTAAACAGATAAATGTTCTCTGTAAACAGTGAGAAATGAGCAGAAAGCGAGCACTGATCGCAGACACTTTCTGTTTATCGAAGAGACGCAGAGCCGCAGCTGACGCTGTTACCGGAGACAGTCACGGTAAGATCTGTCATATTACCGGAGATAGTCACGGTAAGATCTGTCATTTACAAGAATCAAATACACTTAACATTAAATAGACATAAAGTAATGTGTCAGTTAACATCTGTCTTCCTTAAAATATTACTTCTGTTAGGCTCCAGATATAAAAGATCAATTTCACTGATTATGTACACTCACTGTGTTGGCTGTCAATTTTAATCTCCTACTCTTTTTGTGAAAATATGAGTGTGACGGGGCAATTTGAGTGCCAAACCACAACCATCCAATCAAAAATCAAGCCCTGCCCTACTTTAAGTAAAATTGAAATATAATGTATGAACGAACGCATATGACTCTCTAAACAGTAACTATTTGAATGGCTTTGCAAGCAGTAAAATATATTAATATGGTACGATACACATGCTATTACAGGCTTAAACTACTACACTCCGCTCCGGTTTCACAGACAGTTTAAATCAAGCTAGGATTAGGCTTTAGTTCAGTTAAGTTGCTTTTATAAACGTGCCTTAGAAAAATAATATAACTAGAGTGTGCGTCTTGAGATAAAACAATGCTTTCAGTTAAAACAGCTTTTAGTCTGGGACTATCTTAATCCTTTGTCTGTGAATCCGAGGGATCGTTTTATACAACCTATTTCTGTGTTTAATAAAGTCATACACAAATGTGTGACCCTGATGTAAGTAATGAAATAAAGGTGTGTGTCCAGCAGAAGGAGCAGCTGATATCCGCTCAAGCCTGCAGAACCTCATGACACTGTTTTCACGCAAACTCTTCAACGACAGTCTCCCTCCAGTGGTGCTCAAACACCAGCTGTACAGTTTACACAGCGACAGAACCTCCGTGGACAAGCAGCTGGTGAGATCCGCTTGTTAAAGAATTAATCTTCATAGAGTAGACGCTGTGCTAGATGAGTTAATAGCGATTTAATAATGACCTTAGCACAGTCGTAAGTTATGTGGCCAGTAGCACATTTTTCTTTCATAACTTCAACCTTCATCCTTCCCTCGCACTTTGTAACACATCTTTCTCTCGTGGATCAAAATGATCTGAAGCCCTAAAATTATGTGTTTTTTTTTTTTTTTTTTTTTTAGATAATATTTTTTCTATTTTTTAATGCAATTTTGTTGGGAGAATTTTCGATACAGCAAAAGAAAGAAATGCCAGAGAAATTTCCAAAGTAAGCCTGATTACCCGTTGGCTAGCTGCTAGCTGCTAAGGCTAGCTCTTTACAGTGTTTCTGGTTTCTCCTTTTCCTGCTCAGAATGAGTTGAGGGCGAGCGGCGAGCTGTTGATGTTCCAGCTGGGCTTCGACTCCGAGGCTTTCGCTCTGGTGTTTGCTGAAGACTACAGAGCCAAAGTCCTGCAGGGCGAAGCCGGAAGAGAAACGCTGGAAACTGTGGAGAAATTTCTGGATAAACTAATTCCTGGCTGCTCCGATCTGAGCTTCAACAAAGAAAAGATGCTGAAGGAGTTCCTCTTCACGGACTCTGAGATCACGTAAGGACACAAATGCTGGTATGTTGTTCATTAGCAGTGTTTCCACTGTCGGGCCAGTGTGAGCCAGGACTTTAAATGGGCTAATAGCCTCGGATCTGGAGCACCGAGCCCAAAACCTGCTGCGTTTCCACTGTCGGGCCAGAAGCTCTGCAGCGCTTCACTAAAACACGGCCGTAACACGCCACTCTGGAACAGCGACTCACAAACCCTTCATTTCACCAACAACATGGAAGTTTTATCAGAAAACGAATCAGAAAGAAATCAATGGAAACAGAGAGATCGCACAAAGAATATAAAAGCGACCATTTGCTGACATTTTTGTTGTTTACTTAAAGATTTAAAACCCAAGCATCGATGTTTTACCACAGGTTTAAAATTAAAAAATTATACATTGATCATGATGAATTAATTTGTGTCAAGACTGCACATTAGTCACACTGAAATAAAGTGGTTTACCTTTATTTCACAAAATTGTGAAATTTTCAGCCTGTTTCTGTTTATTTAGTCACAGGACAGTGTGTTTTTATCACATTTAGAAAGAATGATCATATCTACAAATATGCCACCAAAAATACAACCTGAGGAGCTTTAGCACTCTCTCTCCCAATATAGTTATATATTCAATCAGAGAAACAGAGGAAGCCCTTGAAAAGCCCGGAGTTTCTTTATTTTATAACATATGTTGAGCTAAATATGGATATTGGACAATCCGGTATAAAGAGATCCAAGATTGTGATAGCCTATATGATTTGTCTGATTTCTTCACATGGTCATATTTACCATGTTTATTATGGTAATGGTTTTTGCACATAGTCTTTTGCATCGCACATAAATATTTCTGCTGTGATCAGAATCCACATCGGATCACAAACAGAAGGCATATACTGTAAATATGTTCACGGTTATTTTTTCTAATAAAAGAGTGCAAATCTTTGATTCTAAAATAAGGAAGCACACAGATAGCTAATGATTATTTATTAAATATGTCAAACAATTGAATCAAAGCATACAATGCTTGAAATAAAACCGTCTTATAAAAAAGTCGTTTTAAGTTTTAATGTAAAAAGAAAGTTTCCTAAAAATGTAGAAAATAAAGAACTTCAAATAGTTATTTTTGTAAAAAAAAAAAAATGATTGTAAATATTGCCATCTTACAAGTAGAAAATAACTTGCATCTCTTGTAGACAAATGTTAAATAATGCAGAGCTGTCACTCTCTCTCTCAACTCATTGACCGTGAGACTCACGAAATTGACCATTTTCTCACGCAGAGAAAAATCGCGAGGCAAAGAAAACACTAACACGACAGACAAGACAGAGAAGGTTACTTTTGATAGGGAACAAATTCTCAGCTCTCAGATTCTGTCAATATCTTAACGAGATTCAAAAAATAAATACCGTTCTGGCGCATTTAAATGTGACAGATCGCTGTAGCGCCTCAGATCAAACGGCACGTGATACAGTAGCCTACAACTTAGCTTCGGACACTGCGTGTTTCTTTGGTGCAAGCGGCTCCTGTTGTTGAGTTGACTCGTTCTCCTCCATGTTGCTTCAGTGTCGCAGACTGGACGGGGGGAGTCACGTGACTACACACGCGGTAATATGTTTTAAGGGGAAAGTACATTAACACACAGTGGGCGGAAATATTAATAATGGTAAAATTACGTCCGTTATAGGCTCTGAATTTCGATTTTTCATCTTACTTTTCAAATTAATCATCCAGCCCTACATGAAAGTGAGTTTTGAGGTAAATGATTTTAAAAGTCTTTAATGCTGATGTTAGCTGGTATATGGGCGCTGCCGCCTCCAGACTCAGGTAAACTCTGCCTCTGTTATAACCACTCCTCAAACCCGAGTTGGCCTGCTTTGGACCATGGTATTCGGCGGGCCAAAAAAACCTCTGGCCGTTGGAGCCCCGGCGAGGTCCGATCAAGCCCCGGAAGTGAAAGTGGAATCGCGACTGGCACGCACTTGCATGCCCGCTTTTGGCCCGACAGTGGAAATGCAGCCATTGTCTCAGCTACTTCATCTAAAGAGTGTTTCTGGCGTGCAGGCGGCTGGTGAAGTCGGGCGTCCTCACGGTGAGGGACGCGGGCAGCTGGTGGCTCTCAATCCCAAACTCTGGCAAATTCATCAAGTACTTCATCAAGGGTAGGTGTGTGTTTACCACAAGACTCACGATCAGCGCTTTAACTATTGCTACTGCATTATATCCGTTTTATTACAGGGCGCAAAGCGGTTCTTGGCATGGTGAAGAAATCCAGATACGGTGAAATCCTGAAGACTGAACTTGAGGGACGCCGCACAACATCACATGTTAAATTCCAGATGAAGTATCACATTCATGATATAGTTGGAGCAGAGTTAGTAGAATGGTAAGAGCGCTGTTTAAAACAATAGATTTGAGTTGTAGTCTGATGACTGATTATTGTTTTGTGTGTGTTTGTAGCATACAGACAACATCAGGGACATTATTACGATATGTGGAAGGAAACATCAACTAACAGCTTCACCCACTTGCCTTGGGTTGGACAGAATTGAATAAACTGTATAATGTATTTATTGCCATATTATTTTGGTTACAAACAGCAGAATGAATGGTGCACAATATACTTTGCTGAACCGCAATTGTCAAATGGACTTTTTTTCTCTGTCTGCTGTCTTTGGCAAAATCAACTCTGCTCAGTCCCACTCTAAAGAGTGTTAAAGTAACTCTGAATCAGGGTATCTACACGACAACAATGTGCTTAAAACCAGTGATGGGAATAACGGCGTTATAAATAATTGATTACTCTTCTCATCTTAATAACGCTGTTACCGTTACTGCCAAAAAATGCGGCGCGTTACTATAACTGATGAAGCTGTTTTTTTTCATCAGACCAACTAGATCTCTGAGCGAGAGGCAAATACTTTTTTTACTGTTCTTCCTTGGTTAGTGGGCAGAGCACGAGACAAGCGCATAAATGCTGACGATTGGCTGAGGTAGAGTAAAATGTCATTGTAAGCCAATCAGAGGTAGAGTTGGGCGGGTGTTCGAAAGCACGCATAGTGGTGGGCATTCGGCTCTTTTGACTCAGCTCACTGAAAAGAGCCGGCTCTTTTGGCTCACAAACGGCTCTTTAAATGACTTTGACTATAATATTTCAATTTTTATTACATAATTATTTAATTTCTATAGGCTAAATTTGTAAAAATAGAGTCGGCTCTTCAGATATGCGAGCCAGCTCCCGACGTTCACCTAAAAGAGCCGGCTCTTAGAGCTCTTAGACCCATCAAAAGCTAATTCGCGAACGAGTCGATCCATCATCACTAACGCTCATTCGCGAACGACCCATCATCACTAACGGCCAGGGGCGTCGCACCCGTGGGGGATGTGGGTGTTTTAACACCCACACTTTTCCCGGTGAGAGGGTTCAACACCCGCACTTTTTCTGCAGTTTTTCCGCAGTTTTGCACAAACGCCTCACTACAGTCGCTCCTCCGTTTCTCTGGCCGCTCTGTGTGTGCGCTCGCTGCGGCTCCTCCTCTCCCCCTTCCTCTCGAACATGACACCGGCTTTGAGTGTGACCGGCTGACGATTGGCTGTTCTGCCTTAAGTCCCGCCTCTCTTGGTGTGTTAGATTTATCGGTCAGCTCGTGCTGAGGAGGCGGGAACTTATGGTTATTTAAATCTCCCTTTTCCAGGTACTTTGAATGAGTGTTTATGCTTTCGTTTCGAGGTTTTTAAATAAGCTTGATATGTGTTTGGGAAGATGTTATGTTTATGTTTTGTTGACATGTCGAGTGTTTTCGGTATTATATTTCGTTTTTTTAGACTAAACAGCACAAGACTTTAAGTAGGCATTCTGTTTGTGCTGCGTGATTTAAAGGAAAGTGCGCACTTTGCTCACGAGATCAGCATGGTGATCTGGTGTTTTCTCCAAGATAAAAACTCAAGGGTTTATTTCTTGCAAGTGAAGAAATTAGGACAAAAGTATTGCAATTTTTCTATTCTATAGCGTAATATAAAATATACTTTTGAAATATTCATTTTCATTTATACACTAGGTACATATATAGGGCAGGCTATATGCATTTTCCATCATAGGAATAATTATATAAATCATTATTATATTATTATAATAAATGTTTGGCATTCTAAAACACCAGTGATAATGTAATGTAGACTGAGACTCTATATCATAACTAAAAAGATGTTTGAGCTCTCTTAATTTTGAGCTCTCAAAGTGCACCAGATTGATGCATTTAACCTTAAAATGTACAAAATTTTCTTTCGGGGGAGCATGCCCCCGAACCCCCCTAGACAGAGGTCCACTCCACACAACATAGTTTTACAGCCCTGACCACATGCATCCCCCACACTTTTGAAAACCCATCATCCATCATGCCCTGGGCAAAAGTGCCTATCCACGTCAGTGTCAAGCACATTTGAGCATTTCAAATTTTATTTTACTTGAAAGTAACGCAATAGTTACTTTCTTAAGTAACTAGTTACTTTTAAAATTTGTAACTGAGTAACTAATTTAGTTACTTTTTGGAAGAAGTAACTAGTAACTGTAACTATACTTTTTAAAAGTAACTTGCCCAACACTGCTTAAAACTGAGAAGTTTTTCCTTTGAGTTTTCCACGTACAGACGACGCCATTGTCAAAACAATCCCCATTCACACGGATCCGTGAAAACCACTAAAAACGCTGTATCCAGGCCAGGCCAGTAGATGGCGATGAAACACTGTAGTTAAACATGTAATACGAATGTGCATGACGTCATCGTCTTCAGACATTCATGTTTTTGTTGTTTACGACCGTTTTCAAAAACATGCACTTTGAAACCTGTTTTCAAAAGTTTGCGTTTTCAGGCACCCAAAACGCCGTTGTCGTGTAAACGAACGACCAAAACGCATGTTTAAATTTTTTTTGTTGAAAACGGTGTCGTGTTAACAGGCCCTCAAGAGTTAAAGTTAATGAGATAATTAAGTGATGATTGTGCATTAGTAATGAACACCTGCTGTTAAAGGGATAGTTCACCCAAAAATGTTAATTAGCCCATGATTTACTCACCCTCAAGTCATCCTTGGTGTGTATGACATTCTTCTGTCAGACGAACACAATCGGAGTTATATTAAAAGATATTTAATAAAAAAATACTTTTTTATTGCGGCCTACGCAAGTTGACTGACGCCAAAAGAGTAACTCCTGATGCGATGTAGGAGTATCGTAAGATTTGGCTGTCTCACGGTTCAAACAAACAGGGCTGGGCAACAAACTCAAGCTCCTCCCACATTTCTCCCACGTCTAAATCGTGACTGGGGTTTTGTCTTGCTCTATCCTCTTTGCTTCTGCTTTCGTCATTATGTTGTGCGTCACTTCACTTGAGAAGGCCTTTAAAAGTATCTGATTACCATTGCAATGTTTGATCTCTTGTTATAATTACACAGTGTTTATAATAGAATATTTGAAATGGATTTTAAACCTATCACATTATTTTTTATAAATCTTGATATGTGATTAGTATTATTAAGAATGGTTATATTATCGACAATAAAAATCCAACAGATCATTCACATAAGCACTCTTGGCTCTTTTTAGCCACTGTCTTATAACACAGTAACACCAGCCAGAGAAAAACTAATGTTAAACTTTCACGAGTAAAGCGATTAACAAAAGCAAACACTGATCACCATAATGGTAACTGTAACATTATATAATTTTTTTAAAATCTTTAACATCTAAACCTATGTTAATTCTCAATAAGAACTTCTAGACGTCTGACAGAAATAAAGTCAATCTGGTTAGTAATAAGTGAAGCTTGACTACAGACTGCCAGAGGGCATAACTGATGGAATATCTTCGTCTTCTTCCTTGTTGAGAGTTTGGCTCTTGACCCTTACACTTATAACTTTAGATTTTGTTTGGCTGCGGAAACTGAGTTATAACTGCCAGATGAACAAAGAGAAAAGGTGATCTGATGGTGTTGGTTGTATTTTAACATAATCATCATTTGACCTGAATCACTGAACTCATTTAGAGCCTAATCTCGGAGTTAGATTTGTATTGGTAATTGCAGCATTACAGTGATTCTACAGCATAAGATCCAGAATTTTCAATTTAATCCAAAGGATTTCCTAAAAGTTGTTCTGATCAAATAAATCTTTCTTTTAGGCACACACAGACATCAAGAATAGGGCTGAACGATATTCTGTTTTAGCATCGACATCGCAATGTGCGCATGCATGCGCGATAGTCGATGTGAAGAAGGATAGTGTAATTTTTTAAAAACGGTTCCACGCATTAATTTTCTGCAAAAATCACAATTATAAATTTTAAACCTCGGCGGGTTTGTTTGTGCCAGTTTACTGCACATAAACACACAAAAACAACCTGTGGCAAGGTTTTTTTCGCTACACACAAATATGGACAACAGGAATTGTACGTCTGTTTTTCGGATCCAAATAACATTTATCAAATAGCACATGATTAAAATGTTTTTAGGTTTTGGATTTTTTTCGGTGCTATATTTTAACAAACACGTCTGGCAGGATTTCTTCGCTGCGTCGTGCAAAAGAAAACAGGAAATATTTGTCTGTTTTTCGACTCCCATAATAACATATTATCAAATAGCACTTATGATTAAATATGCTTTAGGTTTTTCACAATTGAGTAGCTACGTCAATGTTTAACCAGGAGTTTATCGTTAATCTAACGATTATAATATCAGGCCTTTCTTAAGAATAGTGAAAGAGCATCGAGTCACTAAATCTTGTCTTCCCCAGACAGAAGAACGTCGTTCGGACAGGGGAGTTTAACATTAAAATGTCATAATTCAAAAGAGGTTTCTTCATCTTTTGTAGGACAAATTTAATACTATGAAACAGCAGTTTCTTTTTAGTTGTGCTGAACAGGCTTGTGCCTTTTAGTCAGTCAGACAGTGAGTTCGCATCGCGTTCGCTCACTCGAGGTGCGCGCGTCTGCGGCTTGTCTCACAATTTCAACATCCGCGCGCACACATATTAAATAACAATACTCATATACACAGATTGAAACTGGAATGCTCATAAAACAAAGTTTGAAATGCGTCGCGTCCTCCACCATTCTTGTAAAGACTCAGGGGTGGATCTGATTACGGGGAATTTGCATAGCATAATTAATAATTCATAATTAATAATTATTCATACAGGTTTGTATCAGATCAGTCTTACATGTTAATACATCTCCCGATAAGGGATGATATGTTATTTTACCTGCATGCATGCATGTGTATCTTAGTAACTAACCACAAGTTGATTGCGATTAGCTACACAGATCACGTTTTACAAACAGGTAAAATTAATTAGCTCAATTAATTTATAGAGTTTAGGAAAATCAATTCTGTGGCCACAAGAATTTGCTTTCCCGCCCTATAAACAAATACTCTTTAAAGTATCTTTAATTTGTAAAGCTCGTAGCTTTGATCTAGCAATTTCAGGGACCCGAAGTATGAGCAGACACAGTAAATCCATCAAATGAGTATCATGAATTTAATAAGAAATAACTAGCCTATGCATTTACTACGTTACAGGAATACATGTATTTACAAACATTAATGACAAAGACACGCGGGGAGTCTAGACAATGGGAACACGTGTAAAAGTGAGTGAGAGTGAGGGAGAGAGAGAGAGAGAGAGAGAAACGGAGATCTGTAAGGGTCAACCGTTTGGCAAAAGTCACCTGGACAACGGAACCTCAGACCAGACAACAAGGAATCACAAAATCGCCCCTTTTGAGGCAACAACCGTAGAGAATGATTTCCATTACACGAGAGTAGATGTTAAAACTTCATGCTGATTTGTACTCGGCTTTCGCCAAGATAAGCAACACTAAGACGTAGCTTTACAGTAAACTATGCTTCTCCATCCATTTACGCTTCTTTCCATATTAGGGTGTGACTCCCCTTCGGTCCGGCGTTAACGGCTGCAGTGTACTTGGCGCGTCAGCACACACGACGGCTGCAACTACAGTGTGGTCTCCCTAGTGGACCAACACGACAACCGTCTGGATTGAGCCGAGTAGGGGACATCTCTAGGGTCTTCAAGTGGGCACCTTCCGTCCTCAGTGTTTTCGTCACATAATAAATCTGGATAAGAAATAAATACTTGCACCGTCTCTTAGTTTGCCGAGGAGAAGGCGTGTGTGTGTGTGTCCTTAGGGCGCGCCTGCTCGTTCGTTGAGCGGTTGCGCGTGGTGGTCCATGTGTCCCACGTGGTTTCCTGGTGGTTCAGAGCGCGGACTTTCAAACGCATGTTTGAAGGTCTTTGAGGTAAATTTACCAAAGAAACAATTCAGGCCAAGTTCATTCCTCGTCTGTGGAAATGAGCTCGGTAGGATACTTAAAAGAACTTAGAATTAAACAAAGAAAGAAAAGATAAAAGATCTCCGGAGGAGATCACTAAGAAGTCACATCCTGACGCCGGAGGTAAGAGGGAAGAGGAAGTAATATCAAGTAAGAGTGTAAGCGTCCTTTTAAAGACACTTTTGGTTCACGCCTTCTCTTGCGTGGATGCACCAATCAGCTGGGAGAAAAGTGCCCGCGAAAAATCCTTCTTTGTTTGGTTTGACAGTTTAATTGCCTAATTTATGACTGGGGCAGAACCTCGTAATTTTCCTTCCAAAGAGGATTAAACATAACAGAGGAAGTGTTATACATGTAAACATACATTTTATCATAAACTCATCTATATAGTTGGCTGCGTCAGACAAAGAGGGGTACAACGACCTCAAACACGACATATAACAATGACAGGAATTCAGGTTTACATCTCAAATACACAGCAAAACCTCCAGTGTTAAATTAACACTCTGATGGTGCGTTCACACCGGACGCGAATAGCGCGTCAGGCGCAAGTGATTTCAATGTTAAGTCAATGCAAAGACGCGTTACGCGCGTAAAAAATTCCTGCGGCGCGAATGAGGCGTAGAGCGCGGCGCGGTAGACGCGAATACGCCTCATTCGCGCGTCAAGTTCGCGCGAATGGCGCGAATTAAGAATCTGGCGCGTTACGCGCGAATTATTTAGTTAGTGCCATTTGTGCATTCACGCGTTTGACGCGAATTCGCGTCTGCCGCCCGAGTTGAAAAATCTGAACTTCTGCGTCAATTCGCGCCGCGTTAACCAATCAGGAGCCTGCTTGCTGTCACGTGGTGAAGTATCTGGATGCTGGATGCCTCAATACATTATTTTGTAATATGACAAAATGGAATAAAATGACTATTCTATTCTATTCCGTTCTAATGCAGCAACAAAGCAAATATTTTATCACATAAAAACTTGATTTAAATATATGAGACATATTCATTTTGTATTGAATGCTTTTTATTCCATTTCTAGATTATATGAAACATTATTATTCTAATGTAAAAACAACCAACATATTACATAATTATTCTAGACCCGACGGTGTCCGGTCTGTTTTATATATTTGACAGATTAGGTTGGTGAGGGCGAGGGTGAGAGTGATCCTCGCTCCGATGCGGGACAACAGGTCATCAGACTGGGCGCGGGACAGGCGGAAGTACCGCTGGAAGCGGCCGTCATCCAGGCGCTGCTCCTGGAGCGAGGAAATGGTGAAACTCGACAAACTGAGTTCACCTCCGAATGGTCTGGTGGACCCAAATACAGCGACGATGATCCGTACGCCGCTGTTCTGCTTTTCAGAGCAAATACAGAGCGGTGACTCTCTCGATAAATGCTCGATCAACATAAAAAATATGGCGGCCAACAGATTTCGAATCTGACGCGCGTGACACGCGTAAAAACAAAAGTTTGAAGCGAAATTTACGCGCGTCACGCGCGTCAGATTCGAAATCTGTTGGCCGCCATATTTTTTATCAGTTCACTCTTGACACGCGAATTAACACAAAGTGGTCAAGCGTCAAACTAGACGCGGTAGACGCGAATTTGACGCGCTATTCGCGTCCGGTGTGAACGCACAGTGAGTGTGGACTCATATAAACACTGAAGCAGTGTTAAAGTAACACTGAAGCAGTGTTAAAGTTAATGAGATAATTAAATGATTAATTGAGTGATGATTGAGCATTAATGAAGACACCTGATGTTAACAAGCAGAATCACTGAAGGAGAAAATAAAAAAAAATATGTCACCATTATGAAGATCAGTGTTTGCTTTAGTTGGGCTCTTGACCCTACCCTTAACTTTACATTCAGTTAAAACAGCCAATTAAACAAACAGAAAGTGTGATCTGTTGGTATTTGTTATGTTTTAACAATTATTTTATGATCTGTATCTCTGAGTTAGATATACTTTATTGACATTAACTGCACCGACCTTATAAAGCATTACTCTTTTTTAGCAATTTCAACGTATTCAAATGGATCTCTTAAAGATGTTCTAAAATTGAAATACTCTTTTCAATATTTTAGCCACATAGAAATCAAGATTCAACCTATGAATCTCAACTATGGTGACAAATATAAAGCATGTTGCAGTGCATTCTGGGTACCACCAATCAAAACTCATTCATGGCTCCCATCATGCATTGCTGCATGAATAAATAATGTGTCACCATTGTTGAGATTCATACGTTAATTCTTGATGTCTGTGTGTGCCAACTCAAAATAATTTTTAAAGTTTTATTTTTATTAATTTTATCATTTGGTTTCATTGAAAAGGCTAATAGTTTGAGGCTGTACAAGGACAGTACTGCTATAATTAATAAAGTAAATTTAACTCAGAAATTGGGCTCTACACAAGTTCAGTGATTCAGGTCAAACGAGTGTGAAATAATGTTTATCTAAAAACACAACCAACACCATCAGATCACCTTTTCTATTTGTTCAGCTGGCAGTAGTAATTTTATTACAACAGCCAAACTAAATATACAGTTAAAAATGTAAGGGACAAGAGCCCAACTAAAGCAGACACTAATCATCATAATGGTGACGCAAAATTTGTGCTTTTTCTCCTTCAGTGATTCTGTTTGTTAACATCAGGTGTCTTCAATAATGATCAATCATCACTCAATCACTTAATTATCTCATTAACTTTAACACTGCTTCAGTGTTTATATGAGTCCACACTCAGAGTGTTAATTTAACACTGGGGATTTTGCTGTGTACATAATATAGGCATTTGTGGTTCCTTTTAAACTACGAAACATTCCCAGATATCTTCATAGCCCCTGAGCACTCTGACCCACATAACAACATATGAAATATATCTAATTAAAATGTCTTTAATGGGGAAATTCGGACCAGTTCATGTATGTGTGTGTGGTGAGTGTCTGTGTCTCTGAGAAAGAGTTTCCTTATCTCTTTAAAGTGAAAGGAGGGGTTTGGGGAATTCCTTTGAAAACCCACAGGGTTTGCTAGGAGTTCTCTGTTGAGGCTCCGTGGGCCCATAAAAAGTGTCAAAGACGGTCTCATGCAGACATTCTGGTGCCAATGTCCGTAATTTACATTCATTCAAAAGACTTTGGGTTTTAGGAAGAATGTGCTTTATTTGTGTTCAGAGGAACTGAGTCAATGATTCACCCAGATACCTTACAGGTGTATTAAGAGAACGGTAGCACCAGGGTAGCACACAGTAAACACAAGTTTGTTGTGAGGCTTGTTGCTGGGGTGACATGCACGTTAGGCGTGCCTGCACAGTGATTGGTTCGCTGTGCCAGTGCTCACCGCGCTCACACACAGCCAACATTCTCTGGCAATTGTAAGAAAAAATTATGTGGATGTCGAAGATCTCAAAAATTAAGTTTATTACAGCATAGCAGTGTTAAGGTACATGAAGCACCTTGGGTTCACTGGCATCAGAATGAACCCTGAACATCCAGATCTTAAACCTTTTATCCTGTTACAGTTTACAACCCTTAATGTAAATGAAGTTGCCCTTGTTGTAACTGCCGTGGTCAGTATGTTGATAAAGTTGAGACATCCCATTGTATGAGAAGGTTCTCTGTGTCCCACACCCATGACTCATTTGCTCAGGATGTGATCAACCCCTATGGTGAATAAATAACATATATCTTCACTTCCTTCATCTCTATGATAATTAAGCCATTTTGGGGATGAGCTCATCCTAAAATATATTTTGGAGTGGAATCTGGGTCGAGGCAGACTACACAGCAAAATCCCCAGTGTTAAATTAACTGAGTGTGGACTCCTATAAACACTGAAGCAGTGTTAAAGTTAATGAGATAAATTTATTTAATTGATTTTTTTTTTTTGCCCGCCACCACCCTTGTCGGAGGACAACTTTATTTTTGATTCAAATTATGTACTAAGTACAAACAGTGAAACAGGTAGGTATACTTGTGAACATAAACTGTTAGCAAATGACCAAATTTAGACTAGATACAGAAAGACGTGGATGGGCAGGGGGGAGTACAGACATATACAAACAATAAACAAGTAGACATTAACAAACAGGCAGAAAAACAGATACAAACAATAGACAGACAGACACGTGCAAACAAGCTAATCAATTATTGGATAAAAACAGACCAATATGCAAATGGACAGACAAATAAACAGAAATGCAGACAAATACATACGGGCAGGCTGAGAAGTACCTAAATCTATTAAGAGGTCTAGTGATGGTTTGTGTGTGCGTGTGTGTGCGTGTGCGTGTGCTTGTGCGTGCGTGCGACTGTGAGTGTGTGCGATATGAGAGAGGGAGAGTAATAAGAGAGAAGCAGAGAAAGAGAGAGGGAGTGAGAAGGGGGTTGTATATATCAGCATAATGACCAGGAGAGGGGGGATTCAGATGTTGAGTATCGGCGTTGTAAGGAGTGTATATGGAACAATTATTGCCGAGTTTGAAGAAAGGTTGTGAAAGGGTTCCAGATGTCTTTGAAGTCTGATATTTTGTTATTCTTTTGAGCTGAGAGCTCTTCAGTAAGGATATATTCTGCAATTAGGTTAATCCAATGATTTAAATGGCAAGAGTGTCTAGATTTCCAGTTTTGAAGGACTATTTTCTTAGTGATGGTTAGAGAGACAAGTACTGGATTTTTAAATTTCTGTGGAATGGGGATGGAAGGGGATGGAAGTAGTGTCTCCTAGAAGACAAAGTGTGGGGGAGAGTGGGATTCTACAGTCCAAAATGGTAGAGTGTCTTTGTGACTGATGTCCATAGAAAATTGACAGGCTGACACGACCAAATGGCGTGCAAATATGTATCGGTGCTCCCCAACATGCAGTGAGGGCAGATGTCTGTGTCGGCTATTCTTATTTTGAATAGTTTGCTTTGGGTGAAGTGAGTCCTGTGGATGGTTTTATATTGTATGAGTTGTAAGTTGGTGTTGGAGGTCATACAGAATGTATTCTTACAAATATTTGTCCAGAAATCTGGGGTTGGAAGAAGGGCCAGGTCATTTTCCCATTTAGCTTTTGGGAGTGTTATGGAGGAGTTTGTCAAGGCAATCAATTTGTAGAGCTTAGAATTTTTTTTTTTTTTTTTTTGTGGGTTGTCTGCAATTCTTAATAGCTGTTCAAAGGTATTTATAGGTTCCAGTGTGCTATTTTTATTAATTTTGGTTTTAATTATTGCTTTCAATTGTTCGTAATGAAGGAACTGGTCCTTTTCAACCCCATATTTCTGGACAATTGTGTGGAAAGATAAAAATTGGTTATTTTCAAATAAGTGGTGGAGGTGAGTGATACCTTTAGATTCCCATTTGGGGAAGTGAATCGGTGTCTTACATAGTAGAAAATCAAGATTGTGCCATATAGGGGTGAGTCTACAAGGTGTTATGGTAGATTCTATTAGTTTTCCACCAGGCTGTCAGAGTGGTGCTGATAGTGATGTATTTGAAAAAGTAATTTTTTTTACTGTTTGTGGTAAATGGTAAATCTGCAATTGAAATGGGGATTGTTAGATTTTGTTCTAATGCTAACCACGGGTAGGAATTTTGCTTTTGTGTCCATTTAAGGAGATATTGTAGCTGATTTGCAAGAAAGTAATGGTGGAAGTTTGGAGCTTCTAGACCACCTTGCTGTTTGGAATTCTGTAGAGTGGCAAGTGCGATTCTTGCAGGTTTGTTTTTCCAATAAAAGTGAGTTGTAAGTGAGTCTAGAGTTTTGAACCAATGGTCAGTGGGGGTAACCGGGATCATTGAAAAGAGATAATTAATTTGAGGGAGGGTCTTCATTTTGACTGCTGCTATTCTACCAATTATAGTGAGCGGGAGTTTGTTCCAGCGTTTATAGTCATCTTCAATCTTTCGTAATAACGGAGTGTGGTTAAGATTAAAGAGCTCTGACAGCTTGGCGGAAATCACAATCCCCAAATATTTAATTTTGCCAATGTTAAGGGGAAAGGTGGGGTCTTGAACTGTAGAATCCCAGCTGTTTTCGGGTAAGGGTAATATAGTTGATTTATTCCAGTTAACTGTGTAGTTGGAGACTTTAGAAAAATTATTAATAACATTGAAGGTTTCTTGAAGTGAGGCACAGGGAGATTGTTGATATAGTAACAGATCATCGGCATAAAGACTAACTTTGTGTTCTGAATTGGAATTTTGGATACCTTGAATTTTATTATTCTGTCGTATTGCTGCTGCTAGCGGTTCAATAAATATGGTGAATAAGGATGGGGAGAGTGGGCATCCCTGTCTGGTTCCTTGGTACAGTGTGAAGCTTTGTGAAGTGATCCCATTGGTGACAACAGAGGCTCTAGGTGAAGTGTATAGTGTTCTTATCCAATGGATGAATGACTCCCCAAAGCCAAATCTGTGGAGGGTGGTGAAAAGGAGTGTTATTCTGCTGTTTTTGTGAAATGTCAATTAGATTGAAGAGTCTACGGATGTTATTAGAGGCATGCCTGTTCTTTATGAATCCTGTCTGGTCTGGGTGAATTATAGTGGATATAACTGTTTCTATTCTTATGGCTAAAGTTTTGGTGATAATTTTAAGATCTGTGTTAATCAAAGATAGAGGGCGGTAACTAGATGGATAGGTTGGGTCTTTATTGGGTTTTAATAAAAGGGTGATAATAGCTGTGTTTATATGTGTTGGTATGGATTAAGTATTTTTAATATCAGCAATCAATCGGATGAATAATGGTGCTAAGATATCCCAAAAATGCCTGTAAAACTCTGCAGGAAATCCATCAGATCCAGGTGATTTGTTATTTGGCATACTTTGGAGTGCTTTGAAGAGTTCTTCAATTGTAATTGGTTGATCTAGCAAGTGTGATTGAAACTGGTTTCACACTCAGTGTTGCTGGAAGTCTGTTGTAGTTCTTGTGTTTCTCTTTTTTCTGTTCTTGTTTCTCTGTCTTTAAGTGATTCTGCTTATCAGGTGTTCATCGGTCTCTATATTCACTCACTTCTTTTTATTCAAGTGGACTATATTAGTGAACTAATGTAGGGAATAGTGAATGAGGGTATAGGGTGTGATTAGGAACACAGCCTCTGACTGTCGACTTTGAGCGCTGTTAATTCACAGTATATTCCTGTAGGCTAGTTTTGTTTTCTACGGTATATTATTGTTTTAATGGAAAATGGTATGATAGTGTCAGAATTTGGCCTGTTGCCAGTATTTTACTGTAAAAAAACTGGTAAGGTCTAACAGTGTAGGCTACATACAAAGTTTACCTTAGTGAAAATTTACACATTTAAATGGACTATTCTCTACTCTCTTTGCATTTTAGTTATACGTTTTAATTACCTTCACAGTGTAGAGCTCCAGATCCTGTCCACAGCAAGAAACAAAATGACCATTGCAGTGGTTGGGTATATGGAATTTATTCAATTAATCTGTTACTTCTTTTATGTACATTTAGCATTCGTAAATGTAACTTCTGGGGAAATAAGACTTTGTCAATTCCTAAAAACAATATATGTTTGTAAAATAAGAAAGCTGTAAAATGTGTTTCTATTTATAAACATTAATTTGAATGTTTTTGCTTAACTTGATTTCTATCTTTTGATTTTGTCACTGTTTTATTTATTTATTCGTTTTTTTTTACTGTTTATTAAATTTACCACTGGCTGTATTTGTAATTATTTAAAACCAGTAAAAAATAAATAGGCCTAAACTAAAATAAAAAAAATGACGTTGCGATTTCCACTTACCAAACAGTATGAATGAGATACCGAGATAGTAATACAATGTGAATAAAAGCCTAAATTCAATCTGTTCATCATATAAAGAGATTGTGTCTCTTCAGAAAATGTTGACTAAACCGCTCAATTCATATGGATTAGTTTGGATTAGTCTCTTTATGAACTTTTTGAAGTGTCAAAGTGGTAGTTGCATAGATGTAAATGGAGGGACATAAAGCTCTCAGATTTCATCAAAAAGATCTTCATTTGCGTTCTGAAAATGAATGAAAATCTTACGGGTTTGGAATGACATGAGGGTGAGTATTAATGAAAGATTTTCATTTTTGAGTTAACTACCCCTTTAAATAACAAAAGCCAGGTCATCATCCTCCAAAAAGCAATATCATTTTCAGAGAGGAAGACAACATAAAAAAGTTTAGTTTATTTTTAGTTTAGTTTATTTTTTTATATAGCACCTTTCTACTGCCTCAAGTGCAGCCCAAAGTGCTGTACAATTCCAACAATAAAACCAAACAGAAAGGATACAAAACACAACAACATAAAATTAATATATTTAGGTCTCTCTTGGGTCGGCGTTAAATGCCAAGCTATAGAAGTGCTTTTTCAAAGCCGTTTTAAAAGAATGCAACGAAAAAACATTAATGGATTTGATTATTTTTGTGAAGTTTTAGGGTATTAGTTTAATGTGTACATTTAAAACATTACATCCAGTTAGATAACAATACAGAGTATCTGCATGATAATATCAACATTTAAAAAATGGTTATAAAGAAAATTTAAATAACCCTAAATTGGACACCATCATGTTCTCCATTTCCCAGTCCCTCACTGAACAATGGCTAACTTTAGCTCTTTATTTCCATCCTGTTAATTGTCTTGACCTTGACTGTAAATTAATCAAGCTATAAATTATAATGTTTAAGTGCCTGAGCCTGAAAGCATATTGTAGATATAGATATAAGTCTGATATAGGTCTAAACTTTTATAGAAACTCTTAATTTGCTCTGAGAAAAAAAAAGAAAAGGTTATCTTCTGTAATACATTTTTGTAATTAAAAGAGATTAGTTGAATAGCATGTGATATATATGTTTCACAAATTATTAACTGATGCTAAAGCGGAAAGGAATGTCTGCATCTTTCATTTGGTTTGCATAGTCTTCATCAAACATCTTGGATTGAGCTGGGGTGAAATGGTTAACCCAGTCACCGACCTCTCCTGTGAAAACAAACACAGCCTACTTATTCATTAATTTTGAACACAATATGCTTTAGCCTATATAATTTCTTATTACATGAGCCAAAATCAATTAGATTATGATTGCTCAACTGTCATGGTTTGTATAATGACAGCTATATTTCACTGTTGCATTGTAATGTATTATATGGCTCTGGTGTTGTCACAGTCATTGTCTGCACCATTCTGTCTTCGTCATCTACACTTCCCAGCATCCTCTTGTCTCCACACCTGAACTCACTCCCTCAATCATCCCCCTGTTCATCGTTATCATCATCTGTGTCACCTGTCTTCACCTTGTTATGTTTGATTTGTACTTGTATTTAGTTCCTCTTCAGTTCAGTCTGTCCTTGGTCGGTTCTTGTTAATGTTATAGTCATATTTAGAGTGTTGTGTGTTTTGTTTGCCATTTTGCCTGCCTGTTCCTGGTTTTTTGAATTTATATTTAGTAAATGTTTTGCATTGGAGCTTTTGGTCTCAGCCTCCTTCTTCAACCTGCACTACCGTGACAGAACAACCGACCACTCTAAAATGGATTTCCCCGCTGTCCTCCTCCTGTGTTTAGAGCAAGGGAATCAATCTTTGGAGGAACACACGCGGACCTTTCTAGAGACTGCTCATCTAACTCACTACCCGGATGTCTGCCTCTGCACGTTTTTTAAGGTGAGCTTGAATGACGTATGCAGAGAGCAGTTAACCAGAGAAGGTCCACGGGTCCCTGAGCTTCCTTCGCCGCTGGTCCCGTCCAGCCCTGAGCTTCCTTCGCCGCTGGTCCCGTCCAGCCCTGAGCTTCCTTCGCCGCTGGTCCCGTCCAGCCCTGAGCTTCCTTCGCCGCTGGTCCCGTCCAGCCCTGAGCTTCCTTCGCCGCTGGTCCCGTCCAGTCCAGCGCTTCCTTCACCGCTGGTCCCGTCCAGCCCAGAGCTTCCTTCGCCGCTGGTCCCGTCCAGCGCTGAGCTTCCTTCGCCGCTGGTCCCGTCCAGCGCTGAGCTTCCTTCGCCGCTGGTCCCATCCAGCCCAGAGCTTCCTTCGCCGCCTGTCCCGTCCAGTCCTGCGCTTCCTTCGCCGCTGGTCCCGTCCAGTCCTGCGCTTCGTTCGCCGCTGGTCCCGTCCAGTCCTGCGCTTCCTTCGCCGCTGGTCCCGTCCAGCCCAGAGCTTCCTTCGCCGCTGGTCCCGTCCAGCCCAGAGCTTCCTTTGCCGCTGGTCCCGTCCAGCCCAGAGCTTCCTTCGCCGCCTGTCCCGTCCAGTCCTGCGCTTCCTTCGCCGCTGGTCCCGTCCAGCCCAGAGCTTCCTTCGCCGCTGGTCCCGTCCAGCCCAGAGCTTCCTTCGCCGCTGGTCCCGTCCAGCCCTGAGCTTCCTTCGCCGCTGGTCCCATCCAGCCCAGAGCTTCCTTCGCCGCCTGTCCCGTCCAGTCCTGCGCTTCCTTCGCCGCTGGTCCCGTCCAGCCCAGAGCTTCCTTCGCCGCTGGTCCCGTCCAGCCCAGAGCTTCCTTTGCCGCTGGTCCCGTCCAGCGCTGAGCTTCCTTCGCCGCTGGTCCCGTCCAGCCCAGAGCTTCCTTCGCTGCTGGTTCCGTCCAGCCCAGAGCTTCCTTTGCTGCTGGTTCCACCCAGCTCAAGGCCCTCTTCACCGCTGGTCCTGCCCAGCTCAATGCCTTCTTCGCCACTGGTCCTGCCCAGCTCAAAACCTTCGCCACTGGTCCCGTCCAGCAAAGCACCCTCACCGCTTGCCCAGCCAGAGAGTGTTCACGTTCCGTCTGCCCAGCCTGAGGCTGTTCACGTCACGTCTGCCCAGCCTGTCTCAGAGCCTGTCCCTCATCCAGTCACTCTTCCCAAGAATTTTTTGGGGGGGGGCCATAGGTCACCGCCGTGGCCGCCCAAAGGGTCCTCACCGCCGTGGCCGCCCGAAGGGTCCTCACCGCCGTGGCCGCCCGAAGGGTCCTCACCGCCGTGGCCGCCCGAAGGGGTCTCTCCGCCATGGCCACCCGAAGGGGTCTCTCCGCCCTGGCCGCCTGCACGTACTGCTCTACCCTGGCCGCCTGGCTCAGGCTCAGGATCCAACACAATTTTGGACGCTCTAATACAACCAAGCTGGCCATATTTCATCCAATCGCCTAGGCGGTGGTCTTCGTAGTGTGCAGGGCCAAATCGAGGCAGCTTGGCCAGCGGAGGTATAAGCTCGCCTGGCGAGAGCTGAGGTGGTCCTACAAGGATTCAATGGATAAACCGCCTTGGCTCTCCATCCAATGGCGGTGGGTGGGCAGAGATGCGCGGCCACCACTTCCTCTAGAGGGGGCAGTTTCTCATACTCTCTCTCCTCAGCGCCGTCAAGAGTTGAAAGCGTGGCTGACGCTGACGAGCACAGGCGGGCCGAGTAGGGGGCACGCCATGACTTCGTCGGTTCTTCGTGTACCTCTGGGAAGAACGAGGCTGGACGCTGATGAGGGGCCTGTTGGTGCCCTGGCAGGAACCACTCGTCGAGGCACCTTCTAGCAGGCTTCTTTGGAGAAGACCACTTGAGGCCGAGGTCTTCGACGGCCCTGGTGAGGACACGGAGAAGTTCGGAGTCCAAACTCGCTCTGGCGCCGCTTCCACCGGACTGAGACGGAGTCCATGACAGAGCCCGGCCATTCCTCGCTCTCCAGCCAAAGACAGACTGTCCATCATGCTCCTCCTCCGAACCACCAAATGAGACAGGTGGTGAATTGCTTGGTGAACAGGACGGGCGAAGTTTCAAGGATATGCGTCGCCGGATGGAAACAGCGAATCAGGAAAGGTGGCGTCGAGTCGAAGATTGATCAGGAGGCCGCCGTCCGTATGCCGTATGCAGAGTCGCTCGTTCCGCTGCTGGGGCTCGTCGACGGCAAAGGCTTCTAGCAGGAGAGTCAGTGAAGACGAGTTGATCACTGATTAAATCTGATTCCTATGGCGAAATGGGCCACTTACATAGTCAGCAGCAACGCCCATCCAGGCGTGCTTTGGCACGCGCGAAGCGGGAAGAGTCCTGAAAGGATTGCGCATCCTCGCCGCTTCGCCATAGGTTCATGCAGTTCCCGCAGCCCAGCCAATCAGCGAGCTAGACAGCTCTGTGCTGTGCTGGCTGCGCAGCTGCACTGCGTTTTAAAATAAAGGCTTCAATACTCTGGAGAAAAGGAGTTTTCCTATAGCGTATAGCTATGCAATACGAAGTGAACGTTCTCAAAAGGGAGTAGTGTGCGGATGGCAGGCATAACCGTAGCAAAAGTTATGCGTTTTAAAATGAAAATGCACTAGTGTAAACGTAAGTATCACACAGTCTGCTGGTGAACCGATGCTCTCGAGCCAAATATGAATAAGTGTAATAACTCGAAATGACAACGAAAGGGAACTTAAGTTCTTCATAAAAAAAAAAACTGTTGTGTTTCAGCTTGAGAGCCTTCCTCAGGGTATATAACAGACAATACATGAAAATTTTAAACACATCCCCATATTAAAGGATTGGAGGGGAACCTGGAACCTCTTTGTGGAACCTCTTCGTCAACTGGTGCTCTTCTCACCGAGAAGACCCCAGAGAATGCTCGATCAGTGTCATGCTTTCCTTCCTGCAGGATGGGTTGGACCAAAGGCTGTCTCCCTCCACCCTGAAAGTGTACGTTGCCGCTATCGCCGCACATCACGATGCAGTTGAGGGTAAGTCCGTGGGAAAGCACGACCTGATCATCAGGTTTCTGAGAGGAGCGAGGAGACTAAATCCTCCTCGCCCTCCTCTCATTCCCTCTTGGGACCTGTCAGTGGTTCTAACTGCCCTGCAGAGTGCTCCGTTTGAGCCTTTGCAATCAGTGGAGCTTAAGTTCCTGTCAGTTAAGACAGCGCTCCTGGTTGCACTGGCCTCCATTAAGAGGGTAGGGGACCTGCACACATTTTCCATTGACGAAGCGTGCCTGGAATTCGGTCGGCCTACTCTCACGTGATTCTGAGAACCCGGCCTGGATATGTGCCCAAGGTTCCCACCACTGCCTTTCGAGATCAGGTGGTGAACCTACAAGTGCTGCCCCTGGAGGAGGCAGACCCAGCCTTGGCACTTCTCTGTCCAGTATGCGCCCTCTGTGCTTACGTAGACAGAAGGCAGTGTTCAGGACCTCTGACCAGCTCTTTGTCTGTTTTGGTGGGAAGCTGAAGGGAAAGGCTCTCTCCAAGTGAGGTTGTCTCACTGGTTAGTGGACGCCATTGCTTGGCATACCAGCAGCAAGGTCGACCATGCCCCCTTGGTGTGAAGGCACACTCCACCCCCTTTGTTGGGAGAGTGATTTTGCTGGATTATTCATTAAATATAATGAATATTTAGTGTGTGTCTGATTGGTCCAGACGCTACACAGGAAGACGTGATAACTTTTTAGCTAAATATGTAAGCTAACATAGAAAACAATTTGGATTGCAACAGTAAATTAAAACTGTTAAATTGTTGAAATGTTTATCTTGCTATAGGCTAATTGTTCTCTATGCTGCAATGGACTACTTAGCTAATCTACAAGAAAAATAATTTTACATCAAATCAAGATTTCATATCCCTGTATTTGCTAAACAGCCATATAGGATCACTGCAACTGAAACTCATGTTTTCCTTACTAAGAATAACTGCATTAAATATCAGCATCTAACTTTCTCAGACAGCCATTAAGGGGGTACGCCAGTCTTATTTTTTGGTCAATATTAGGTCCTGCTCCTCATTCTATAACTAAAAACATTTAAAAGTTTAAATTACTAAGAATAAATATCATCTAATAAGTAGGGGTGTGATGAAATCTCGCGAGGTGAAAAGCTCTCATGAGATCAGCATGACAGAGTTGAGTTTGTAGCAAAACCTTTTACAGTGTGTGCATTATATTGTTTTGTCTTTTACAGCATATTATAATTCATACTCAGAAAGTAGAACTGAAGATTAGTTAAAAAAACATTTCAAAATGCACCTGTATTGTTTTGCATTTTGTGACTTTCAGTCAAATATAAAACAATTTATATATTTCATTTCTTTCATCATTGAAGATTTCTTAAAAATTGCGTTAAAATATTGTCTTGTCTCATTCTGGTGAACCCAATATCGTTTATCATCTCGTCTCATAAGCTAAGTGCATCGTCACACCCCTAATACTAAGGGATTTCTAGTATGGATTTATATTAACCTTTTCTCATGAAGGTAGAAATAGACTGATCAAACATGCGTTTTGGGACGTTGGAGTAGTTAGCCATTGGATTGTCTTTCATGACTTGGAAGGATGTCAACTGCACAATCCTTTCTATGACATCCTCAGAAACAGACAGGTCCAGATAGTGCATGATTCTCTTAATCTCCCTAAGAGGATTCTTGTTGAGAGGAAAAGAGAAAAACAGATACAAGAAGGTCAGTCAAAAAAAAAAAAAAAAAAAGAGGATATAAAATAAAAGATAAATCAGATTTTAGCAAAATGACACGACTTGAAAGGATATGCTAGACTAAAATACCTCCTTCATGTCCTCATAGAGCATGTAGAGAATATTCTTTTCCTTGCATTCCTTCCAGTAACCTTTGACATGGTCATACCAAGAGCCCCAAACTACTGTAAAAACATTAGAATACAGAGTAACCAAAGATTCCAGATTAAATTACATTCTACATTATTGTATAGTAGAGGGATAGTTCACCACAAAAATGGAACACTGTGTCAGTTGAAATTGTTGAAAATATTTTCTTAATTGTTGTTTGCAAAAAATACAAAAAGTCACAGGTATGGAACAACATGAAGAGGATTAGATGATGGCAGGATATTCATTTTTGGGTGAATTATTTATTTAAATATGTAGTTTTGTCTCACATTGCCCCCTCATGAACTTGTGAATGTATCCATCCCAAGGTCCTGGCTCTGGCTGGGTAAGATTCATACGATCAAAGTGGAAGTAGCTTACAAGGTTATCCTTAGCATTTCGGGCGATATAGATGACCTGGGGAAAAGCAAGCACATTTTAAAGGAACACGCCAACTTTTTGGGACTTTAGCTTATTCATAATAGGGTATGTGTGGATAAGTCCACACATACCCTTCTCATCTCCGTGCGTGCCGTAACTCTGTCATTTTCCTATTTACCTAATAACGCCAACATTTTCCTATTTACCTGTTGTGATTTGTATAGTCACAGCATGTACAAATAACAAGGTCATATGAGACACAGCCATCTTCTACTACCGTATACAAACTGGGAACTATATTCTCAGAAGGCGAAGCACTTCTACTTGGGCGGAGTGATTTGCTCGCAGCGCCTGAGAAGCCCCGCGGTGAGGAGCAGAGAGTTCACTCAGAGTGTTGCGCTAATCACTCCACCCAAGTAGCAGTGCTTCGCCTTCTGAGAATATAGTTCCCAGTATGTATATGATTAGAAGATCTGTGTCTCATATGACCTTGTTATTTGTACACACTGTGACTATACAAATCACAACATGTAAAGAGGAAAATGTTGGCGTTATTTTGTCACTTATTGAGAGCAGTATGCTAGCTAGAGCCATTTAACTCCAGTCTTTGTGCTAAGCTAGGCTAGCGGTGTTTGTGTCAGACAGTTTTACAGCACGCACGGAGATGAGAAGGGTATGTATGGACTTATCTAACTCTGGGGGATACGGTGGATAAAGTCCCAAAAAGTTGGCGTGTTCCTTTAACATTATATTGCTGAGTGCCTATTACCAGTACACTCTAGATACAGGTAATTTTGTTAGCTTTTTCTTTGGATAGGAAGAATGAAAATAACCCCAAACTTGACCTTGTATTTGAAATTATCTAAAGCATACTTTATTGTTCTAATTAAATTATTACCTTGCATTTATTTTCCCAGAATCCTTTAGGCACTAGTTGAATGGGCAAGTGAGTTTTGATTACTCTCGGTGGTTTCATCTTTCTAAGTAAGTCAAGCCCTAAATGAAGCATAAAAGATAGATATGTTCAAGACATGAGTGGTGTAGACACAGGTGCACTGACACCTTCTTCATATAACAAAAACCTTGTGATAAGTATAGATGAAGCTTGCACAAAAATGTATACCTGATTGTATAGGTGGAGGAGCGCAAGTTTCCAGAAATGGAATACGAGCAGCTGTCGGCGCTCTCTTGCACAACTCAGCATCTCCATTGTGCAGCAGAAGATCCACTATCTCTTGAGTCCAGGTTGTGCCTCAACACAGAGACAAACATTAGACAAGTTGTTCTCAACCAGGGAGCTGGAGCCCACAAGGGGGCCTCAGCAAATTTATGTGGGCCACAAGATGACTATAATAATATGCAGACTAATGCCTGGTTCAGATTACACGATTTTTTTGTCTGTTACGATAGTCACTGTGTCAGATTACGCGATTTTGACTTCCAAAATCTTGTCGTGTCGTGGACAAGAAACATGTCAGACTACACGTTGCTTCCTGACCAGTTATCGCGTGCCGTAATGGGGAAGGCGAAACTAGCGAGTGACTTCCAGAAACGAATGTAAACAAACAATGGATGAAGCGGTGAGTGTCCTGTGTTCAGAAAAACGTAAAAAGAGAAAGAAAACCCGACTATGGACACGTTCCTGGATTGCTCGAACAGGACAGTATGGGCTGTCAATCCTCCAAAGAGAACTTGAGGTAAAATATTGTTTTCTTATATATTTTTACTTTTAGCCAGTAGTACAAGTAAAATAATGTTGCTAGCTTGCCACAACGATAACATATTACAAAAACAGACTGTTAAAACCTCATGCATGTGACGGGACCCGTCGTGGACGACCGTTAAAAAAATTAAACATGCTAGTCTTTTTGTCGTGATGTCGTGAAGCATCGCAGACGCGACGTAGGTTGTCGCCCACTATGACACACTATACGAGATGATACGATCGAATCTTGTGTCCCGACGCCCGTTGTCGTTTACGAATCCCCACGACACCCTACGTCAAACGGATCGTGCCAAAATCGGGCTAAAATCGTGTAATCTGAACCAGGCATAAGAGAGCACAACAGGAGAACAGTTATACACAAGTTTATTGATTCAGCAGAGAGTGAGTCAAAACAGGCAGGAATCAGAATGAAACAGAGCAATGAGCGATGATGATATGGAGGCTGAAAGTAACAGTCTTTTCTTGAATATAGCTGAGAACGAAGAGAATGGATTCATTCATTCATTCATTCATTCATTCAAACCTTTATTTAACCAGGATAAAAAACTCCCTGGGATTAAAAATCTCTTTTACAAGAGTGTCCTGGCAAGTGGCAGCAGCGCGGTTTCAAACATACATAGACACACTTTCACTCATCATATTCAAACAACAATGTCATCATAAAAAACCTGGGTCCTAAATTAGTTTAAAAACAGTGACATACAGACTGCCTTTCTGCAAGGTCCTTTAAAAAGCCTTTTAAATAATAAAGTGAGACCAACTCCTTCAACTGTAGTTCATTCTGAAGCTGATTCCATGCAGATGGTGCTGCAAAATTAAAAGCCTTTTTGCCAAAGTCAGTGCGAGCTTTATGGACTGTCAATAAAAACAGATCCTGTGAGCGCAGGTGATATGTCCCTACAGACCTCGGGAGGATGTAAGTGTTCAGATAAGGAGGAAGAAGTCCTAAGAAGGATGGTATGCACACACCTCAGTTGCTGCTGGCAGGAGAGAATCCACAGCGACAGAGGAAGGGCAGCTAGTAGTCGCTGTGCGAGTAAACCTCACTCCTCTGATCTCAATAGGTGCTCTAGCGACAGATGCTACGGGCTGAAGTCTTTAGCCTCCTTGTTAGAGCGCCTGACTCTTATGCCGGAGACCCGGGTTCGAGGCCCGCTCGGAGCGGGTCGAGTGGGACCCGGGTGGAGGGGTTACACATGGAGACGATGGAGTAGAAACTGGAATCTTCTTAGATAAGTCGTCCACAGGTAAGTACAGCATAGAGGGAATGATTTTCTTTATTTACCTTGGTGCAAACTGGAAGCCCTTTCTTGCTGCCCGAAATCCTCTATATCTGCCCTCATATACTCCTCTCTTCCAACCAAAATATCGCTGTATGTTAAAAACCCTGTGGTGCTTAACACTTTAAAAGTTTGGTATCAATTCAGGAAGCATTTCAAATTTCTATCACCATCTCCAGTTGGTCCACTGTGTAGGAATCATTTGTTCCCTCACTCATCTCTTGATTCTACTTTTTTAATATGGTATAACAAAGGTATACGTTGTTTTGCTGATTTGTATTCCAATGGTATTTTTGAAAGTTTTACTAATGTGTCATCATTGTATGGATTACCTGTGAACCATTTCTTTAGGTACCTTCAAGTTCGACATTTTGTTTCAAAAAGTTTTTCTAATTTTCCCTTCTTACCTCCTCAACAACCATGGGATAGATTGCTTGAATTTAAGCCACAACAAAGAGGGATTGTCTCAGAAATGTATAGCTGTATTCTGGATCTTTGTAATCATACAAACTCAAAAACAAAGACGGCTTGGGAGGAAGAACTGGGACAACAATTCAGTGAGGAGTGGTGGCAAGAGGTCATTGATAGACTGAGTACTGTGTCATCTTGTGCACGTCTTGTACTGCTTCATTTCAAGGTTGTACATAGAGTCCATTTCTCCAAAGCAAGATTATCTTCAATTTTCCCAGGAGTAGAGGATAAGTGTGAAAGATGTCTTAACCCACATTGTCATTTGAGCCACATGTTTTTTCTTTGTCCACGGTTACACAACCTTTGGTCTGGTTTTTTCAACATAATTACAATTATAATTGTATTATAATTACAATAATACAATTATATAAGAATATACCTCCAACCTTGCCCATTAATTGCTATTTTTGGGACCCCAGACAAATCCGATCGATTTAATTGGGCACAGAAAGAAATTCTCAAATTCACATCTTTATTGGCCAGACGTCGAATTCTCCTACAGTGGAAATCTCCAAATCCTCCGTCAGTTTCACAGTAGCTTACTGATGCTATGCATTTCTTAAAACTTGAGAAAATTAAGTATCCGATGAGAGGAAACACTGACAAGTTATTTTACATCTGGCAGCCCTTCTATCATATTTTGCAGACCTGCAGGTCTTACCAGACTAAGTCCTGTTATATTTTATATTTGTATATGATTTTAACAAGCCAGGGAGGGAGGGTGGGTTTGGTTTTGTCTTTTGTCTTTTCCTTTCTTGTCTTCTGTTATCTGTTTAAAATCTAAATTGGAAAAGTTGCCTATTCTCGATTCAGTTTTCAGCATAAAGCGTTAGTCTTGTATCCACTTGGGAGAACAGACAATTAATGTTACTGAGGTTTAAGTAGTCCATGGCTGATGTGTGACAGGTGCAGGTGATTAGTACTCGGGTGACAGTGATCGTTAAGAGGGAGTGACGGTGGATCCTGGTGTATCTGTGACAGTTTGTGTTCAACAGAAGAAGAAAAAAAACTCATACAGGTTTGGAACAACATGAGAATGAGTAAATTATGAAAAAAATTCATTTTTGGGTGAACTATCCCTTTATAAACTATCCCTTTTATAAACTATCCCTTTATTGAACTTTGTTACAGATATGTTTGATCACTTATAAGTGATCAAACATATCTGTAACAAAGTTCAAGCTCAGGGAAGGAGGCAAACATTAAACATAACTTTAGTTGTAAAATAATATGCATAAACAACTAAATGAAAGGAGCTGCAGCGGTCGACTGCGGCATTATGCATAATAAAAACAGGTTTACAAATTTCAATAGATTTTCTTTAAGCCCTGAGTTTGCAAGTTAGGAGTAGGCACGTTTCTATTACAGATTTGCGCAAAACGTTTGCGATTTTTTTCTAAATAACGACAAAAAACTATTGCGAAATGACGCCGTTTCCATTAACTGATGTTATGCGACTAAAATGTAATTTTTTTCCTCTTGAAATGAGCTGCCAGTATTTTTCTGCTATTTTATTAGTAATTCAGTCTCAGAGATGACTGCTTTAACCAAAGTATCTAAAGGCAACACGGGACATTACCCCTGACTGTGAGATCCAGCAGACCTCCCTGGTCATCATGAGAAATAGAGACATGTCAATATTCACAGATATGTTGGAAGAGACTGGCAGAACCCAGCTGAATGGAAACTATGTAATCTAATCATTAAACTAATGCCATTACGTTCAGCTTGAATGCCATAACGTAGTTCACATTTGTTTATTTCATGTGAGTGATGTTATGTCAGGACATAATCAGTGGATCTTAGACAGATTCTTTAATTTGTATTCCCACATCAGAAGATATTCATTCATATTAAGGGTGAGTAAATGATGAAATA
The DNA here is from genome assembly GCA_031834385.1 of Semotilus atromaculatus. Taxonomy (NCBI): domain Eukaryota; kingdom Metazoa; phylum Chordata; class Actinopteri; order Cypriniformes; family Leuciscidae; genus Semotilus; species Semotilus atromaculatus. Next base: position 17,951,830 of record JAULUF010000050.1, read on the forward strand.
ATTTTAATTTTGGGCGGACTGTTCCTTTAAATCCATTGCTCAAATGATGTCAAGAAAGAGTGCAAAGTACACGATATACAGTGTAGTCTGGTCTTACAGTAAGTGGACATTAAAAAGCACAAGACCGGATAATTAGCAAGTTATTTTTTAACAGTTTTTTTTTTTTTTACCTGCTTTAGGATAAGTAGAGATGAGCAGGTCTGATGGGTCAGGACAGAATTCCCAGATTGATTTCCAGTTGTCTGCAATGATGCTCCTGAGAGGGACACCCTGAACATCTATTAGAGGAAACCGGTGAATAGCATCACCTGCCCTCTCAATGGCTTCTTCATAACTCAGCAGTACCTCTTCCATCACCACAAAAAAACGTCCTCTGGAATATCCTCTTATCCTTTTTAGTCCTGCTTTCTGAAGTTTGCCTCCCTAATTTACTCTTGTTGAAATCTTTCTTTTGCCTTAAAGTATACTGAGTTATGTCTTCCTGTCTTGTTCCTTTATGCTTTTGAAATGTCACTTGTGTATTTTCTTAAATGATCCTTGGATTAGCCTTACATATACACTTTGAGCCCCTCTTTGCCTACTCCTAAAGTTAGTTGTTCGCTTGACCTCCTTGAATAGTTATCATGTGCTGTTAGCTGTCCAAAGTTTCTTTCTTAGACTTTTAGCATTCTAATTATGAGTATTCTTTTGATTGAGTGTGCTCTCTCTCAGCCTATTTCCCTTTTATAACTGTGTCCCTTTATTTCTTTCTACTCCTTGGGCATTACTGTAATAAATTCTAAAGTGCAGGGTGCTTATATACCTTTTGGACAGCCAGGGCTGAATTCCAAACTTTTAGCAATGTTATTTGAACTGTTAATCTGAGTTCAAGGGAGTGTCTGACAAGTGACACTTTAAATGAAAAATTTTTACAGACCAGATTTCCTCTTTAAGCATTGAGAATTAGACAAAACTCAGAAAGAAACATCTCAAATGATTTATGTGACCATTTATAAAACTAAATTTCAGTACTGAACCCGAAGCAAACCTAAGCAATTTATGTATATATAATAAAATGTGGTAAGTTTAGATAACACATTTGTCTGTTAGTCATTCAATTATTTATTTATTTATTTATTTTATACATAATGAGCAATTTGAATGAAGGAGAACAAAGTTTGTACATTATGTGTTGGTTTTGTGGGTTTCCTCTGGGGCTAAACTGTGTGGGGAGTTTGACTTTGTTGACATTCCCTGCTGTGGCTAGCTCATAACTAAAACCTGTTGTACAAAGTTAATGATGCCAGTTGAGGGAGTGTCTTTAAGTTGACACTCTTGATTTGTAGATGATATTTACATGCAAGTTAATATTAAACAGGAGGTTAAAACTCTATCATATGATATTTAGTCTTTCTTCGGTTTAGTTAACATTTCTTATAAGTAGCAATTGCCATAATTTTAATGGCAAAATGGAAATAATGTTGAAATATTGCAAAAACAATTTAAATCCATGATGTATAAAAACACCAGCATAGCCATACATATAAACAGGTGTAGAAAATGGATGGATGGATGGATGGATTTCAAACAAGTATTTATTGCTTACTTAATAAAACCCCTTTTTTTTATGTCTTCTAACCTTTCAATATATGGAGTGTGAATCATCTAGTGTCCCTGGTGAGATATTTCTGACTATGAACAATTTTACCCTGATATCTGAAAATTTTCATTTTACTCTTTCACACAGCGCGCTGATCCCGGGAAATTGCCAGGAAATTGCCAGAACGCATTCAGTGTGAACGCAAACATGTTCAGGGGGGACCTAAGCCCTTTTCACACAGAGATTCCGGAAAATACACGGATAATTCACACTGCCAGTGATTTTCTGGGATCTGTGAGTGCGTTCACACACATCCCATAAAGACACGTGATGTCAGGATGAGACATGTCAAAACACGTCGAAAGCATGTACACGCGTGTACCGTTCCACAAAGCTCATCACTACGACACACCCCTTACGGCATTAGTCCTGGCTTTTGTTCACACAGGGCGCGTTCCGGGACTGATCCTGGTAATGTTACTAGGTCCTCGACTCGGCATCGATCCTGGTAAATTGCCGGCAAATTGCCAGAACGCCTTCTGTGTGAACGCAAACACGACCCGGGATTGATCCCTAGTAACATTACCGGGATCAGTCCCGGAACGCGCCCTGTGTGAACAAAAGCCAGGACCAATGCCGGAGGTTGAAACTCTATCATATGATATTTAGTCTTTCTTCGGTTTAGTTAACATTTCTTGTAAGTAGCAATTGCCATCATTTTCATCAAAGAGCAATAAGCAAACTTAAGACGCTGTTGAGACATTACATGTCACATCAATGTCAGGTGTCTTTACAGGATTTTTACAGGTTGTGTGTGAACGCACTCTCTGATTCCGGAAAATCACTGGCAGTGTGAATGAACCAAAATCAAACAAACCCGGGTCAAATCCCGGGTTACTTTATCCGTGTATTTTCTGGAATCTCTGTGTGAAAGGGGCTTTAGAGATCGCTGGAGACAGGTAGATAGTCTGCTGTGATGAAATAGGAGACTGGACAGTGAGCTGGGGTGAAGAGTGTGTATAGGTAGAGGCAGTGATGAGGGTGATGATAAGGTGCAGGTGTGAGTGATTGGAAATGACGTGCAGCTGGGGACCAGGATGGACGTTGGGAAGTGTAAGCTGTGTCCCAATGTGAAGGCTGCATCCTCCGAAGGCCGTATTTGAAGGCCGATTGGCCGCATTTGAAGGCCGATTGCGTCACAGCGGCGCGACGAAGGATGTCCCAATTCAAAGGCTGCATCTTCGAAGGCCACATTTGAAGGTCGGTTGCATCATCGCGGTGCGACGAAGGCTACCCTGATTCAAAAGCGACGCCAAATGCACCCTTCGTTTCCCCGTGAAAGGAAGGATACATAAATGGATCTTTAGCGGCCTATCCTACCCCATAAGTCATTGCGCTCCGGTTACTTGCGTTTGTGTACTTTTGCGTTCATTCGTTTTTCTTTTTTAACCCGTAATTGAAAAACGAAAAATGACCGGTTGTTGTATTTTTAAAACGCAAAGTTGAACACCAAAATTTTAATTTGAACTGAAGGCTACACACCAAATGCTGCGCAAATTTTTTCTATTAAACATTTAAAATATTCACAAATTAATATGGAAAAAATGTCGCTTTTACTGGTTTTCTAAAGCCAAATTAGAACCTGGAAATTATATTTTCCCCGCAGTGCTGAATGAGAAGAGCCATGTCTCTGGAACCATACAGAGATCTGATTTATAGGCTAATGATAATAAATGTGTCTGAAAAAATAACGAGGCATTTTAATTGTTCGGATACTTAATTGTAAGGATACTTAATGTATCAAATAATGAGACAAAGTTTGATACTTCCATGTCTTGCCCATTTGAATAAAACTGTCCTGATGCAATTTGTTGAGGCTCCAGTTGATCTTTGCTGATGTTGTCTTGATGAGAGAGAACCAGTGTGAGTCAGAAGATCTTTGGTGAATGAAAAGACGAGGCCGCAGCCTGGCACAAGCTTGGGGGTCCTTGGGGGACTTCTAGTTCAGCATCATCTTCACATTAGGATTTTGTAAAGGGACTAAAAGGTAAGAGACCAAGAAGCAAGAGAGCTAAGAGCAAGAGAGCTAACTCTTGTTTGAACCAATAAGAAGAGTTTCCTTTGGAGGGAAACTTTTACGACCCTTTGTGTTCTAGGAGGCATTTGAATATGTAATTTCATTGGGTGTTTAAGAGAAAGAACCTTAAAGATTCTTATAATACCCCTGCGTCACAAAGTTAGCTAAATGTAATGCAAATTAACAAATGGGGAACGAAGATTGGAGTTTATAGAGACTAAACGTGCCACACATTAATTTTGGTTACCCATAGTATGCAAGTCATGTTTCAGACCAAAATAGTTTAGAAGAGAGTATGAAGACAGGCCAAACCACATAAAAGGAAAATTATGAGATGGAAAATTAGATACATGTTAATACATTTATCACATGGTTATATATATGGAATATAGAGGATTAACAGGGTTTATGTCTCCTTCTCAGAAAGAACTAACACTGAGTGTAACAGCCCTCTTCACATTCCTTTTTGGGGTCATAAACTGTTATCAGTTTCAAGGTGTCCTGTTACAGGACACTGGGTTCTGTCAATGTTGGCTCCTTTGTGATGTCAGTTTTGGGAGAAGTTTCATTGACCTTTGATGGGAGAGTGATTTTGCTGGATTATTCATTAAATATAATGAATATTTAGTGTGTGTCTGATTGGTCCAGACGCTACACAGGAAGACGTGATAACTTTTTAGCTAAATATGTAAGCTAACATAGAAAACAATTTGGATTGCAACAGTAAATTAAAACTGTAAAATTGTTGAAATGTTTATCTTGCTATAGGCTAATTGTTCTCTATGCTGCAATGGACTACTTAGCTAATCTACAAGAAAAATAATTTTACATCAAATCAAGATTTCATATCCCTGTATTTCCTAAACAGCCATATAGGATCACTGCAACTGAAACTCATATGTTTTCCTTACTAAGAATAACTGCATTAAATATCAGCATCTAACTTTCTCAGACAGCCATTAAGGGGGTACGCCAGTCTTATTTTTTGGTCAATATTAGGTCCTGCTCCTCATTCTATAACTAAAAACATTTAAAAGTTTAAATTACTAAGAATAAATATCATCTAATAAGTAGGGGTGTGATGAAATCTCGCGAGGTGAAATGCTCTCGTGAGATCAGCATGACGGAGTTGAGTTTGTAGCAAAACCTTTAACAGTGTGTGCATTATATTGTTTTGTCTTTTACAGCATATTATAATTCATACTCAGAAAGTAGAACTGAAGATTAGTTTAAAAAAACATTTCAAAATGCACCTGTATTGTTTTGCTGTCATGATCAGGTAAGGAGAACAGGAAGCAATAGCAGTTAGTATTTATTAGATGAACAAGACACAGGATGATGACACGGGTGTGGACAGACAACGCAGGGACTTCGATGGTCAGAGTGCAGTGAATCCTCGTGAAGTGCCCAAGACGAAACGAAACAATCCAACACCGAGACGACGAATCCACAGGTACACAATGAAGGGAAAAGCTGGAACAAGACGTGAACCCAGGACATCAAACAACGATCTGACAAGGGGAATGAGACAACAGTGAGTATTTAAGGAGTGAGGGAGATTGACTGCAGCTGGTGATGAATGATGATGATCAGCTGGAGCGGATCAAGGAATGACAACACATTCACGCCCACTACACACGTGCTTTCATACCACAACATAAACACGAGACGAGAAGGAACATTGGATCTGAATACCGTGACATTTGCATTTTGTGACTTTCAGTCAAATATAAAACAACTTATATATTTCATTTCTTTCATCATTGAAGATTTCTTAAAAATTGCGTTAAAATATTGTCTTGTCTCATTCTGGTGAACCCAATATCATTTATCATCTCGTCTCATAAGCTAAGTGCATCGTCACACCCCTAATACTAAGGGATTTCTAGTATGGATTTATATTAACCTTTTCTCATGAAGGTAGAAATAGACTGATCAAACACGCGTTTTGGGACGTTGGAGTAGTTAGCCATTGGATTGTCTTTCATGACTTGGAAGGATGTCAACTGCACAATCCTTTCTATGACATCCTCAGAAACAGACAGGTCCAGATAGTGCATGATTCTCTTAATCTCCCTAAGAGGATTCTTGTTGAGAGGAAAAGAGAAAAACAGATACAAGAAGGTCAGTCAAAAAAAAAAAAAAAAAAAGAGGATATAAAATAAAAGATAAATCAGATTTTAGCAAAATGACAGGACTTGAAAGGATATGCTAGACTAAAATACCTCCTTCATGTCCTCATAGAGCATGTAGAGAATATTCTTTTCCTTGCATTCCTTCCAGTAACCTTTGACATGGTCATACCAAGAGCCCCAAACTACTGTAAAAACATTAGAATACAGAGTAACCAAAGATTCCAGATTAAATTACATTCTACATTATTGTATAGTAGAGGGATAGTTCACCACAAAAATGGAACACAGTGTCAGTTGAAATTGTTGAAAATATTTTCTTAATTGTTGTTTGCAAAAAATACAAAAAGTCACAGGTATGGAACAACATGAAGAGGATTAGATGATGGCAGGATATTAATTTTTGGGTGAATTATTTATTTAAATATGTAGTTTTGTCTCACATTGCCCCCTCATGAACTTGTGAATGTATCCATCCCAAGGTCCTGGCTCTGGCTGGGTAAGATTCATACGATCAAAGTGGAAGTAGCTTACAAGGTTATCCTTAGCATTTTGGGCGATATAGATGACCTGGGGAAAAGCAAGCACATTTTAAAGGAACACACCGACTTTTTGGGACTTTAGCTTATTCATAATAGGGTATGTGTGGATAAGTACACACATACCTCATCTCCGTGCGTGCCGTAACTCTGTCTGACGCACACACCGCTAGCCTAGCTTAGCACAAAGACTGGAAGTAAATGGCTCCAGCTAGCATACTGCTCCCAATAAATGACAAAATAACGCCAACATTTTCCTATTTACCTGTAGTGATTTGTATAGTCACAGCATGTACAAATAACAAGGTCATATGAGACACAGCCATCTTCTACTACCGTATACAAACTGGGAACTATATTCTCAGAAGGCGAAGCACTGCTACTTGGGCGGAGTGATTTGCTCGCAGCGCCTGAGAAGCCCCGCGGTGAGGAGCAGAGAGTTCACTCAGAGTGTTGCGCTTGCCTTTCTGCAAGGTCCTTTAAAAAGCCTTTTAAATAATAAAGTGAGACCAACTCCTTCAACTGTAGTTCATTCTGAAGCTGATTCCATGCAGATGGTGCTGCAAAATTAAAAGCCTTTTTGCCAAAGTCAGTGCGAGCTTTATGGACTGTCAATAAAAACAGATCCTGTGAGTGCAGGTGATATGTCCCTACAGACCTCGGGAGGATGTAAGTGTTCAGATAAGGAGGAAGAAGTCCTAAGAAGGATGGTATGCACACACCTCAGTTGCTGCTGGCAGGAGAGAATCCACAGCGACAGAGGAAGTGCACGTGTAACGGAGGGCAGCTAGTAGTCGCTGTGCGAGTAAACCTCACTCCTCTGATCTCAATAGATGCTTTAGCGACAGATGCTAGGGGCTGAAGTCTTTAGCCTCCTTGTTACACTGTAAAACCCAACAAGTTAAGCTAACTCATTTCATTTGAGGAAACCGATTGCCTCAATTCATTTAAGTTTATAAAAAACAATAGTTATGAGTACTCTGAACTTATTTTAATCGAGTTCACTAAAACAATAATATTTCTTAAAACAAAATTAAACTTTACACTGCATTTAATACTGTATATAGCTAAAACTTCACTTTATTGAGTAAAAACAGTGAAATGACAAACTTTAAATGAACTCAGAGCACTTGCAGTTACTGCTAGCTCACAATATCACACACAAAGTCAAATCCAATGAGTTAAGCTACTCATTTCATTTGAGGAAACCGATTGCCTTAATTAATTTAAGTTTATAAAAAACAATAGTTATGAGTACTCTGAAATTATTTCAGTTGAGTTCACTAAAAGTAGATATTGCAGTCAAGAAATTAAGTGATTAATTAAGTGATTAATTAAGTGATTATTGAGCATTAGTGATGAACACCTGCTGTTTTACAAGCAGAATCACTGAAGGAAAGAGAAACACAAGAACTACAACTGACTTCCAACCACAACATTAGATGAAATCAACTGAAGATAAAATGTTTCAATCTCTCAAAATCTCAGCAGAGGAGGATTGAACAACTCCACAAACAGCATTACCAGCTTCACTTATTACTAACCAGTTTGAGTTTTATCATGCGTCTACAGAAGGTGTTATTGAGAATTAACAGAGGTTTAGATGAAGATGATTTATTGAGTTTTATTTAAAGACACCATGATAGTGGTCAGTGTTTGCTTTAGTTGGGCTCTTGACCCTTAACTTTATAACACCAGGGTTTCCTTTGACTGCTGTAACTGAGTGTTTATTACACACATTTATTATGGCACAAAAGCCAAAAGAAATTATGAGCAAGTGGTTGTGTTTTGATGGTGATTTATGGAATGATGAATCATCATTTGGTGTCTTGATTCTCTGATCTTTACTAGATAATAATTTCTAATTAAACAGGTGATATATAACTTGTATTGTTCATTATAAAAGAACTGTGATTCTGCTGTAAGGCCCAGTGTTTTTACAATCAGATTTGAAAAACCTCTATGGTATCATGCTGACTTACACAGACATCAAGAATCAGAATATGAATCTCAACAATGGTGACCATTAAAAAACGATTCATGCTGCAATGCATGCTGGGCGCCATGGATAAGGTTTGTATTATGGTAGTACCCAGCATGCATTGCAGTATGAATAGTTTTTAATGGTCACCATTGTTGAGATTCATATGCTGATTCTTGATATCTGTGGTAGTTTTAATAACGAATTACATTTTCTGTAAAATCCTTCATACTATCTGATAGTCATAACAATGATAGTTCTTATGATGTAGAGTCTTAATTTCAAATAAAACTAATAATATTTGCCCTTTTTTTTAGAGACTATACTCTGAATGAGATCAGTGAATCAAGTCATTAAGTGATGATTGTCATCATTAAACTTTGACCATCAACACACGAACATGGTTTTCTTTGGAATTTTGTGCTATATCCAATGTTTCATAAACATTCAATTACAGCAGCCAAAGAAAAACTTGTATTTGAACGTCAAGGGTCAAGAGCCCAACTAAAGCAAACGCTGATCTCCATCATGGTGACCTTAAACCTTGTATTTCTTGTGTTTCTCTTTCCTTCAGTGATTCAGCAGGTGTTCATCACTAATGATCAATCATCACTTAATTGATGATTAATTAACTTATCTATACAATTATTATTCAATTATCATTCTGGGATCTAGAAATGTTCTATAACTCATTCAGTTTGAGTTCTGTTTCAGAACTCAAACCACTTGGTGCAGTGCAGTGAACTCAATTTAATTGAGTAAATAGTACTGTTAGGTTTTACAGTGTAGAGCGCCTGACTCTTATGCCGGAGACCCGGGTTCGAGGCCCGCTCGGAGCGGGTCGAGTGGGACCCGGGTGGAGGGGTTACACATGGAGACGATGGAGTAGAAACTGGAATCTTCTTAGACAAGTCGTCCACAGGTAAGTACAGCATAGAGGGAATGAGTTTCCTTATTTACCTTGGTGCAAACTGGAAGCCCTTTCTTGCTGCCCAAAATCCTCTATATCTGCCCTCATATACTCCTCTCTTCCAACCAAAATATCGCTTTATGTTAAAAACCCTGTGGTGCTTAACACTTTAAAAGTTTGGTATCAATTCAGGAAGCATTTCAAATTTCTATCACCATCTCCAGTTGGTCCACTGTGTAGGAATCATTTGTTCCCTCACTCATCTCTTGATTCTACTTTTTTAATATGGTATAACAAAGGTATACGTGATTTGTATTCCAATGGTATTTTTGAAAGTTTTACTAATGTGTCATCATTGTATGGATTACCTGTGAACCATTTCTTTAGGTACCTTCAAGTTCGACATTTTGTTTCAAAAAGTTTTTCTAATTTTCCCTTCTTACCTTCTCAACAACCATGGGATAGATTGCTTGAATTTAAGCCACAACAAAGAGGGATTGTCTCAGAAATTTATAGCTGTATTCTGGATCTTTGTAATCATACAAACTCAAAAACAAAGACTGCTTGGGAGGAAGAACTGGGACAACAATTCAGTGAGGAGTGGTGGCAAGAGGTCATTGATAGACTGAGTACTGTGTCATCTTGTGCACGTCTTGTACTGCTTCATTTCAAGGTTGTACATAGAGTCCATTTCTCCAAAGCAAGATTATCTTCAATTTTCCCAGGAGTAGAGGATAAGTGTGAAAGATGTCTTAACCCACATTGTCATTTGAGCCACATGTTTTTTCTTTGTCCACGGTTACACAACTTTTGGTCTATTTTTTTCAACATAATTACAATTATAATAGGAATACACCTCCAACCTTGCCCATTAATTGCTATTTTTGGGACCCCAGACAAATCCGATCGATTTAATTGGGCACAGAAAGAAATTCTCAAATTCACATCTTTCACATCAGGAAACACTGACAAGTTATTTTACATCTGGCAGCCCTTCTATCATATTTTGCAGACCGGCAGGTCTTACCAGACTAAGTCCTGTTATATTTTATATTTGTATATGATTTTAACAAGCCAGGGAGGGAGGGTGGGTTTGGTTTTGTCTTTTGTCTTTTCCTTTCTTGTCTTCTGTTATCTGTTTAAAATCTAAATTGGAAAAGTTGCCTAGCCTATTCTATGTAACTCGATTCAGTTTTCAATAAAAATATGTTGGAAAAAAAAAAGTACAGTATAAAGCGTTAGTCTTGTATCCACTTGGGAGAACAGACAATGAATGTTACTGAGGTTTAAGTAGTCCATGGCTGATGTGTGACAGTTGCAGGTGATTGCCATAATTTTAATGGCAAAATGGAAATTATGTTGAAATATTGCAAAAACAATTTAAATCCATGATGTATAAAAACACCAGCATAGCCATACATAAAAACAGGTGTAGAAAATGGATGGATGGATGGATGGATGGATGGATGGATTTCAAACAAGTATTTGCAGCTCGTTACATTTAAATGTAAATGTACTACACAGTAGTTTGACGCTAAAATATCAATGTGAAAGTCATCATAGCTTGCGTAGTAACGTTATAGACCCAGCTCCCAACCCAATTTTGAGAATAGATTAACGGCGATATTTTTTTTATCGCGCGATAAGAGTCTCACGTTAACGCAGCACGTTAACGCCGATAACGGCCCACCACTAATCAGTATGCAATAATTGTATTATGAACATTAATTGGTATGAAGATTGATATCATTATTTGTATCATTATCATTACTCTGTGGTAACTAGATCTTTTAAATATGAAATTTAAAATTAGAGAGTAAAACATGTCCAACTAAATGTTCCTTATTTAATTCACTTCTCTTTCTCTCTCTAGGAGTCAGTGATGATGTTTTCCATGTGTTTGTCCATCCATTGAAGTTCTGTCTATGTGGTTCACGTCATGATCAAATTTGTTTTTGTGTGTGTTCAAGTTCAGTTGTTATATTATTTTGTAAAATATTGTGTGTGTTCAAGTTCAGGTGTTTATATATTATTTTGTAAAAATACACAATCTTAAATCTACCCCCAGAGTCATCCTTGTCTTCCCTCTGTACACTCTAAAAAGAGATGTGTTAAAAAACAACACACAGCATGTGTTGATGGTATTTTGACACATGTTGTGTGTAGATGTTAACACACAATGTGTGTTAAAATGTAACTGGATAGAATAGCACCGGGTGGAGGGAAGTTTGTGTTTATGAAAATAATGATAGGTAGTATATTTTATATGGTATCCCATAACAAGCTCTAAAATAAATAAAACAATACATTACAATAAATAAATAAAATCTTATTTCATAAAAACTTAAAGATTAACTGGTGTTTTTTGGCAGCCAATCACATCATGCCTCTTTTTTCATTGTATTTTTCAAATGCTGCTTTCACTTGTTATTAATAACCAATTTATTATAGCAAACAATTTATTTCTGTCAGATGTCTACAGAAGCTCTTATACTTATACTCTTATTACCAGGTTTGGTGTTTACGATTTATTGAATGTTTCATTTGAAGTCACCAGAATCGTGATTAGTGTCAGCTTTATTTGGGCTTTGACCCTTGACTCTTTAACATTAGATTTCTCTGTTCGCTGTTTCTGTGTATTTATTTTGCACATTTGAAACAGCTGAACTTACCATGAGGAAAAGATCATCAGATGATAATATTATCATCATGTAGTTTTATTAAGCTTAGCAAGATGAGTTTAATATCTAAAAGATGACTTATAAAGTGATGAGCAAAATTAACATTTTGCAACTGGCTTATAGCTTGATTTTAAATACTCCGTGCGTACAGAATCTTACCGTTTACACTACATTATTATTTCTTTAAAAAAGATGTTAACAGAAAGTTTTAAGCTGCAGCAGAAACTAGTCAAATACAGACATCAAGAATCAGCGTATGAATCTCAACAATGGTGACAAAGCTTCATGTCGCAATGCATGCTGGGTGCTACCATAGTACAAAGCTCATCCATGAGTCCCAGCATGCATTGCGGCATGAAGTTTTCGTTTGTCACCATTGTTGAGATTTATACGCTGATTCTTGATATCTGTGTTTGACTAGTTTCTGCTGTAGCTTTAAATTTTCTGAACTTTTTATTTTATTTTTTTTAAGTCATTCTGCACTTTTGGATAGCATGATGTGGTTTCACAAAACCGTTATAACTAGCAGCACATAAATAAAATAAATGCACACAATTTACTCAAAAGCTTGATCTAAACTTGCTGATTATGACATCATCAAGAACCATCTGATCACGTTTTTTCTCACCATAACAGATGTATTTTCTTAAAATACAGTTACAGCAACCAGAGAAAAACTTAAAGAAGATTAAAGGGTCAATAGCCCAAATAAAGGAGCCATTAATCACGATTCTGGTGACTTCAAATAAAACATTCAATGAAACATCAAACCTCTGTTAATTCTCAATAAGAGCTTTTCTATGTAGATTCATGATGTCTAAAACATCCAAATGTTCAAACAAACTCTTATTAAACATCACTGGACTCCATAAACACAAGTTACCAATACATGTCAGTGTTCATCCAAACACTCAGTTGTAAAAAAAAAACAGGAAGAAACTCCGGCAAATACACACCGACTAGTCACATGTGACACATATCTGACACAAGTTGTGTAACTATAACACATTAGTGTGTAAAAGGTTTCAACACACTTCTGTTTAAGAGGAATAACACATTAGTTGTGTTAAACGTAACACAAAATGTGTAGTCCTTATAAACACAGAGATGTGTTAAGAAACAACACAGGTTGTGTGTAAAATTCGACACAACATGTGTCGTCCCTGAGCACACACACTACATGTGTTAAATTCTACACAATGTGTTCAAATCAACACAACATGTGTTCAAATCTACACAACATGTGTTGTCCCTGAGCACACACACTACATGTGTTAAAATATACACAACATGTGTCATTTTTAACATCTCTTTTTACAGGTTGTGTTGTTTTCAACACATCATTTTATAAGAGCGCGCCAGTGTAAATAAAAGTTATTTATATACAATATTTTGTTAGTTGCTACATTTGAATTAAAATTTAAAGTGCAAACTCAGTTAACTGTTAACTCTTCATGAACTTTTGTCAAAAGCAGATTATCAATCAGGGGTTAAAGTGTGAATAACAGAATAATGTACAGTACAGTGAGTCTGTCCAGTCATTGAGCTTGAGACATTGTCTTGTACTTTGTGTGCACATGCATATTTTTACATCTTCCCCTTCTGCTTTATTGTTTTAAAATGACACAATTATTGTGTTAAATTTGACACAACATGTGTAGTCCCTGAACACACTCACCACATGTGTTTAAAATTCTACACATGATGTGTCATTTTTAACACATCTCTTTTCGCAGTGTACTTGAAAATGTGGTCCATCTAGTGACTGAAAAGACTATAACATGATTCCTTGTTTATTTTACTTGAGTTATTATAGTATGCCAGGCATTCATATACATTTTTTATCTTACAGTTACTGTAAATTCGGCCTCTAGTTCATAAACACCAGAGGACAACTGGCCCCCGACTGAGCCTGGGTTCTCCCAAGGTTTTTTTTCTCCATTGGGTCATCTGATGGAGTTTTAGTACACCATTGGGTCACCTGATGGAGTTTTAGGACACCATTGGGTCACCTGATGGAGTTTTAGGACACCATTGGGTCATCTGATGGAGTTTTAGGACACCATTGGGTCACCTGATGGAGTTTTAGGACACCATTGGGTCACCTGATGGAGTTTTAGGACACCATTGGGTCATCTGATGGAGTTTTAGTACACCATTGGGTCACCTGATGGAGTTTTAGGACACCATTAGGTCACTTGATGGAGTTTTAGGACACCATTGGGTCACTTGATGGAGTTTTAGGACACCATTGGGTCACTTGATGGAGTTTTAGGACACCATTGGGTCACCTGATGGAGTTTTAGGACACCATTGGGTCACTTGATGGAGTTTTAGGACACCATTGGGTCACTTGATGGAGTTTTAGGACACCATTGGGTCACTTCATGGAGTTTTAGGACACCATTGGGTCACCTGATGGAGTTTTAGGACACCATTGGGTCACCTGATGGAGTTTTAGGACACCATTGGGTCACCTGATGGAGTTTTAGGACACCATTGGGTCACCTGATGGAGTTTTAGGACACCATTGGGTCACCTGATGGAGTTTTTTGGTTCCTTGCCACTGTTGCCTTTGGCTTGCTCAGTTGGGGATATTCAAATTAATTAACCAATCATACCATTGATCAGCTCTACCAAACTTGGATGTCTTTTTTCCAGTAATAAACAAACATTGTTAGGTTGTTTTGATTGATACTGTGAAGCTGCTTTGATACAATCTGTATTGTGAAAAGCGCTATATAAATATATATGATTTGATTTGATTTGATTATGCTACTTAGACCCAATAATTTCTCAACATTCCTATGAACCTGGTTTAATTGCAATAAAGAAAGTAGTATTTGGGTGTAATACAACTTTTTAAAAAACTCTAATGTAGTTAAAACTGGGTGGAAATACTGCCTTGGTGGCACTTTTTGCAGTCCTCCAAAACTAGGGTCCTAGAAATGCGGCCCTAGAAGTGGGGTCCTGAAAATGCAGCCTCCGGGACTGCAGACAGATAATATTGGAGCAATCAGTTATGAAGTCAAGTCAAGTCAAGTCACCTTTATTTATATAGCGCTTTTTACAATTCAAATTGTTTCAAAGCAGCTTTACAGAGATAACAGAAAAACAATGTTGTAATAATATTGTTAAATTCAAAATTAAATGTTAAATGTCCCCAACTAAGCAAGCCAAAAGCCAATGGCGACAAAGGCGAAGAGAGGCGAAAAAGGCAACAGTGGCAAGGAACCAAAACTCCATCAGGTGACAGAATGGAGAAAAAAACCTTGGGAGAACCCAGGCTCAGTCAGGGGGCCAGTCCTCCTTTGGCCAAGGAAACGAACAGTGTATGATTATGAGTTAGGCAGCATAATGTCAGGAGTCAGATGTGATCAGAACTTTCATGATATTTATCCAGTTCATCTGGTTGGGGTTGGGTCATCCGGCCGGTGAGGAGATGAGTGTGTTGAGGTGTCCATGGGCCTTCACAGTGTTGATGGGCCTGGCTCATCAGGGATGCGTTGTCGTCGTGTCCATGTGATGGTCCTTCCTCAGATCTGGATATGGCCTGGATCCGGCGGTTCGCGGTAAACCTCGGGATAAACAGAGACTAATATTAGCGTAGACGCCATCCTTCTTATGATGTACAAAGTACATCAGGAATTATGGGAAGTGTTCCCGGTTCCGGCTGATCTAAACTATGCAGCCTAACATTGAATTATAGAAATCTATAATGTGTTATGTGTATGCTAAGCCAAAGAGATGTGTTTTTAGTCTAGATTTAAACTGACAGACTGTATCTGCTTCCCGGACTGTGTTAGGAAGATTGTTCCAAAGTTTTGGTGCTAAATAGGAAAAGGATCTACCGCCAGCAGTCGATTTTGATATTCTAGGTATTATTAACTGGCCAGAATTTTGAGATCGCAATAGACGTGAAGGACTATAATGCGTTAAGAGCTCGCTCAAGTACTGGGGAGCTAAACCATTTAGTGCTTTGTAAGTAATCAGCAATATTTTAAAATGTATACGATGTTTAATAGGCAGCCAATGCAGTGTTGACAGAACCGGGCTAATATGGTCATACTTCCTGGTTCTGGTAAGAACTCTAGCGGCTGCGTTTTGAACTAGCTGTAGTTTGTTTATTAAGCGTGCAGGGCAACCACCCAGTAGAGCATTACAATAATCTAGCCTTGATGTCATGAATGCATGAACTAATTGTTCCGCATTTGTCAGTGATATATTTTTAAGATGGAAAAATGCGGTTTTACAGATACTAGACACGTGACTTTCAAATGAAAGATTGGGGTAACACTTTATTTGAAGGGGTGTGCATAAGACTGACATGACACTGTCATAAACATGACATAACACCTGTCATGAACATGAAGGAGTCTTTATGAATGTTTATGACTGTTTTCATTAAGTGTCATTCGGTAAATTATGACACTTTTAATGCAAAGTAGACATTGTTTAAAATGTCTTTGTTATGACAACTTGACATTACCCAAGACAAAAATGTCTTGATTATGACAACTTGACATTAACAAAGACAGAAATGTCTTTGTTATGACATCTTGACATTAACCAAGAAATCATAACCTGTCAACCTGTCACAACTTTGGCCGTCATGACACCATTATAACTGTGTCATGAATATTTTACTTGTCCTCAAGTAAAGTGGAACACATTGTACTAGTTATAAAGATGTCATTAAGGGTTATTACACTGTCAAATGCTTTAAGTTTGATAATTAGACCTGTTATGACATATTTGTGACAGGTTGACAGGTTATGATTTCTTGGTTAATGTCAAGCTGTCATAACAAAGACATTTCTGTCTTTGTTAATGTCAAGTTGTCATAATCAAGACATTTTTGTCTTGGGTAATGTCAAGTTGTCATAACAAAGAAATTTTTTGTCTTTGTTAATGTCAAGTTGTCATAACAAAGACGTTTTAAACAATGTCAACTTTGCATTAAAAGTGTCATAATTTACCGAATGACACTTAATGACAACAGTCATAAACATTCATAAAGACTCCTTCATGTTCATGACAGGTGTTATGTCATGTTTATGACAGTGTCATGTCAGTCTTATGCACACCCCTTCAAATAAAGTGTTACCAAGATTGGTATCAAAGAGCACACCCAGGTTCCTAACTGACGACGAAGACTTAACAGAGCAGCCATCGATTGTTAGACAGTATTCTGGGTTATTACGTGTGGCAGTTTTTTGTCCAATGATTAGAATCTCTGTTTTTTCAGAATTTAGTAATAGGAAATTACAGGTCATCCAATTTTTTATATCAGCTATGCATTCCGTTAATTTTGAGAATTGGTAAGTTTCGTTAGGTTTTGAAGAAATATACAGCTGAGTATCATCAGCATAACAGTGAAAGCTAATTCCATATTTCCTAATGATATATCCTAATGGTAGCATGTACAGAGTGAACAGCAGCGGTCCTAGTACTGAGCCTTGTGGTACGCCATACTGAACTTGTGATCGATAAGACATCTCTTCATTTACTGCTACAAACTGAAAACGGTCAGATAAGTATGATTTAAACCATGCTAGTGCAATTCCACTAATGCCAACATAGTTTTCTAGTCTATTTAAAAGAATGTTGTGGTCGATAGTATCAAATGCAGCACTAAGATCAAGTAACACTAATAGAGAGATACAACCACGATCGGATGATAAGAGCAAATCGTTTGTGACTTTAATGAGAGCAGTCTCAGTACTATGGTATGGTCTAAATCCGGACTGAAAATCCTCGCAGATATTATTTCTTTCTAAAAAGGAACACAGTTGTGATGATACTGCTTTTTCTAGTATCTTTGACAGAAAAGGCAGATTCGAGATTGGCCTGTAATTGACTAATTCTGTAGGATCAAGTTGCGGTTTTTTAACAAGCGGTTTAATCATAGCCAACTTAAAGGTTTTTGGTACGTATCCTAGAGACAAAGATGAATTAATGATATTTAGAAGAGGATCTATGACCTCTGGAAGCATCTCTTTCAGTAGCTTAGTCGGTATAGGGTCTAGCATACAAGTTGTCGATTTAGATGAATTAACAAGTTTGCAAAATTCTTCCTCTCCTATAGCAACAAATTAATCAAAATGTTCCTCACGGAGACTACAATGCACTCCCTGATGCGCTACTGTAGTATCCTACTACAATAAATAACCTAAATAATAACTAAATTAGGAATCACCTAAACATAGGTTATTCGTCCAATTCAATGCATATTGTACGCATTAAACTTCTTGTCAAATAAACAAAATCAATGGTAAAAAATAAAAATAAATAGTATCGATATTTGTATTTGAGTATCGATACTTTCGATAGTCGACGTCAGTATCGATACTTTCGATACTCGACGTCAGTATCGATATATCGATACTTTGTATCGATACACCCATCACTAGCTGGGAGTCATGCACGATTTCTTTGTACTATGCTGGTATTGTTGGGGAATCTCATCTGTCTTATACATGGGTCTAAATGCTGTAATATTAAAGAAAACTAGGTCTAAGGGTATGACTCATTCTTCAGAATAACTGATTACAGAAACATTGCTGGATTTCATGTTGTAGATTAACATATATATGAATTGATATTAAATACCCATAAATTCAAAGCTTATACAGGATGAGATCAGAGAACCAGATGTCCAGGATGATTGTGACATTATCATAATAGCCAAAACACCTGATCAACTTCCTCTTGACTTATTCTTGCAATAACAACTGTGCTTTATGAATTCACAGTTACAGCAGCTAGAAAAACTATTATTATAAAGTCAAGGGTCAAGAGACCAACGAAAGCAAATACTGATCTCCATCATGGTGACTACAAACTTCATTATTTTCAATAAAACATCAACAACTAAGTGTTACTGTCTAACACTTGATGGCTGCTCTGTTAAGTCTTCGTCATCGGTTAGGAACCTGGGTGTGCTCTTTGATGCCAATCTTTCATTTGAAAGTCGTGCACGTGTCTAGTATCTGTAAAACCACATTTTTCCATCTTAAAAATATGTCTAAATTACGACATACACTCAAAAAAATTATGTGTTGGCTTTACTTAACTTTTTTATGTAAACAGGTTCTACCGGTTCCACATAACTGGGTTTCGTTAAACAAACATAATTTGTTCATGTAACTTCAACATCATGGAAGTCATTTTAAGCGATCCAATTAAACTCTGAGCTGAGTGTTAAATGGACACTGAAGCAGTGTTAAAGTTAATGAGATAATTAAGTGAATCATTGAGTAGTTTGTTCAGGCATGGTTTGTAGGAAATTACAAACCTGTGCACATATATTCAAACGCACATAACTTTAGAATCAATTCTTAATGCGCGTGTGAACGCCATCAGCGTTTATCACAGGTTCAGTTTAAAGTCTGTTTAGAGAGAACGGCGTCGTCTTAGCGGCCCCTAATTTAATAACAAATGATCATTTCGCCGGAGGTGAATCAATCAAAACTAACTTTAGCTGGAAATAACATTATTCAAGAATCGCTATAAAGCCAAAACAATCTCTGTTACCTTAAACTATATGTTTATCTCTGTAAAGCTGCTTTGAAACAATCCATTGTTAAAAGCGCTATATAAATGAAGATGACTTGACTTGACTTAAATATCTGTTAATTGTCAACCAGAACTTTTGTACATGTATGAAAGAAATAATGTTACACTGGTTTGTAAACTGGTTTCACACTCAGTGTGTCTGGAAGTCAGTTGTAGTTCTAGTGTTTCTCTTTTTTCTGTTCCTTTTTATCTGTCCTTCAGTGATTCTGCTTATCAGATGTTCATCAGTGTCTCAATTCACTCACTTCTTTTCAGTCAAGTGGACTATATTAGTGAACTAATGTAGAGAATAGTGAATGTGATTGGGAAAACAGCCTCTGAGTGTCTACTTTGAGAGCTGTTAATTCTGTAGGCTAGTTTTGTTTTCTATGGTATATTACTGTTTTAATGGAAGATGGTATGATATTGTCAGAATTTGGCCTTTATTTACAGCAAGGGTTAACAGTGCAGTGTATGCTCAGTTCTCTTTCAGTTCAGTGTCCGGTATTGTCTATGTTCAGTGTGTGTTGCTATCCGATTGCCTTCCTGTTGGATCTTTAGAAAATAAGCCTTTTTAATTGAATCATATATGTCTTCCTTATCTGTCTGCCAGCAACCACCAGTAACAGAATACCGGACCAAACAAGTTGAACACGTTCTCTTTTTTTTCTCTTCCTGTTTCCGTGTTCGGTGTTTTTGTTTTGTTGTCTCCCCTGCTTACACCATGGACTTTCCGGCAGTTTAACTCATGTGCCTTAAGCAGGGAGAATGCTGTCTTTAAGAACATTTAGAAAAATGTCTGTGTCTCACCCATCAGACCACTTTCCCGGATAT
This sequence comes from Semotilus atromaculatus, assembly GCA_031834385.1. Classification (NCBI taxonomy): domain Eukaryota; kingdom Metazoa; phylum Chordata; class Actinopteri; order Cypriniformes; family Leuciscidae; genus Semotilus; species Semotilus atromaculatus. The sequence goes on from JAULUF010000050.1 coordinate 17,972,120, forward strand.
CTGACTCAACGCTGCACGGTGTTATGGAATTTGTATATTCTCATTGATTTCAGTTCCTGTTTGTCTGTTGTTATGTTTATACAGCTGGAAGGTTTGTGTGAGACAGGAGGTGGGATGGGCAGTACACTTATTACAGTATATATTTTTTTATTTTAATAATTTCACAGTTACTTTGTTCATTTTTTATGTCAGAGCCACCCCCCACTAGAACATGGGAACAAGTAAAAGTGAAGTACAGGAATATCCTATGATTCTCAAATGAAACATTCAATGATTCGTCAACACCAAAACCTGTTAATTCTCAAGAGCTTCTGTAGACGTCTGACAGAAATAGTCAATCAGCATTTGAAAAGGCTGCCAAAAAACACCCATTAAACTTTGTTTTTATGAATTAAGATTTTTTGGTTACACTTTATTTTGATGGTCCCTTTTGAACATTCTGTTGACCATAAGTAACTATGCACTTACATGTCAACTAACTCTCATTAGAGTATCAGTAGACTGTCTGCTTAATATCTGCTAACTCTTTATTGTGATGGTCCTCCAACAGACACTCTACTGACTGTAAGTAACTTTTCAATTACATGTCAACTTACCCTTACCCTAACCCTACCAGTCTATTAATACTCTACTAATACTCTAATGAGAGTTAGTAGACGTGTTGGTGCAATGTTACTGATAGTCAACAGAACGTGTTAAAGGGACCATCAAAATAAAGTGAAACCGATTTTTTTTATTTAAATTAATGTATTGTTTTATAGCTTTTTATGGGATACCATATAAAATATACCTATATATTTTTTTCATAAACACAAACTGCCCTCCACCCAGTGCTATTCTATCCAGAGTTGCATTTTAACACACATTGCGTTAAAAATCTACACAACATGTCAAAATACCATCACCGCATGCTGTGTGTTGTTTTTTAACACATCTCTTTTTAGAGTGTGGGGTGTAAAATGCCCAGTTGTTCTCTTCTCATTTTATTTACATTATTATTACTTTCTTCTGCTTTTACATTTATGTTATTCATGGTGTCTGTATTTACATTTAATCAATTAAAAATTTTGTCTGGTGAAAAATAAAGTTTAATGTTTAAGAAAACTGCTTATGCAATAAAAATATTTGTGACATGAGGCAAAAGTAATGTAATTGTGAATATCCTGGTTGCGCCACAGTTTGGGAGTGGGAGTGTGTGGCTCAGTGTATAAATATGACAAAATTACTGATATTTTCAAGAGTGAAGCAGAAGAGTGAAGCCTCATCCTACAGCAGAAGTTTCTCAGACACTTGGGGTTTTTTTCGCTATTGAACATGCACTGGCTTATATTTTTTCTGTTCTCATTGGGTAAGTACATTTTGTTTAATGATAACAGTTTACAATAAGGCACAATTTGTTAACATTAGTTAATACATTAGGCATCACAAATGACAACAAATTAAAAAAAAATTTACAACGCTTGTTAATTTAGATCAGCTTTTCCCAACCACACCGACAATAAATTTTTTCGATGTTTCCCGTCTTATCTGACCCATTTCTTTCTGGTATTGGAGTCTCTACTAATGAGCTGATGAGTTACAACAGGTGTGTTTGATTAAGAATAGTTTAAAAAATTGTTGTGATGGTGTGCTTTCAGGAACAGGGTTGGGAAACACTGATCTAGATATGTTAAAGGGGTCATGACATGGTTTTTTGTTTTGTTTTATTATGTTCCCTTAGGTGCAATTATAGTATTACTATAGTTTTTTTTACAAAAAACTTTAAAAATGTAGTGATTTATGACCTTTTCCCACCCTGTTTCTCACCTCTGATTCAAACAGTCTGTTTTGGGGTGTTTCCCCTTTAAGAGTTCAGTGTTAACACCCACTGTTATGATTGGCTAACGTCAGTGCTGCTTATGCATAAATTATTAACGTTAATCATTTTGTATCACATGTAGACTACACAATGCTCCACCACGTGAAACTTCGGTCTTCCAATCTTTTACCATCGTGTCAATTCTCAATTGATTTTGATTCATATGCGCGAGGGAGGGAGGGAGAGAGAGAGAGAGAGAGAGAGAGACAGTTTGAAGGCGCGCGCGCGGCCGGGGCTCGCTCGCTCTCTGCTCGTTCTTTCAGTAACATTCCCTGTCACACTCATCTCACTCACCGTACAGGCTTTGGAACACTGGGCTCTGCTGACCATAACTGTGTACATTTCAAGTCTTTTGATCAGAACAATTTTTAAGAAATACTTTGGATTATGCTGTAATTGACAAGGTAAACCTAACTCTCTAAATTAGTTTAGTGATTCAGGTCAAATGTTGATTATTACCAAATATAACCACCACCACCACATCGCTTTTTCTCTTTGTTCATTTGGCAGTTTTAACTGATACAACAGTCAAACAGAATCTACTGTTAATAATTTTAAGGGTCAAGAGCCCAACTAAAGCAAACACTGATCATCATCATGGTGACTTAACAAATAGATTTTCTCATTTGGTGATTCTGCTTGTCTTCAATAATGGTCAATAATGGAAAACAGCCTCTGAGTGTCGACTTTGAGAGCTGTTAATTCACAGTGTATTCCTGTAGGCTATTTTTTTTTCTACTGTATAGTACTGTTTTAATTGAAAATGGTATTATATTGTCAGAATTTGGCATTTTTTTACAGCAAGGGTTAACAGTGTAGTCATCATAATTTAGCATATGTAATGTTAATTGTCACTTTAGTCCGCTAAAACTGGCGAAATGCGAGTGAACTGTATCGAAAGGGAAACAGTATGTTACTGTTAAAACTGACCCTTTTTTTTACAGCATTTTTGAACAGTGAATGCACAGGGTGGAAGCCTGAAAACTGCAGTCGTACAGAATATGCTAAAGCTAAAAAGGATCTTTTTGTACATCTCGGCTTGGACAAAAATGACTCTCAGATTCCAAATATGTGGCCCTTGATATTCAACGACATCCCTGCCGACGACACTGAGCCTGCCGACGACACTGAGGTCGAACCTGCCACCATTTCTGTGGACATATATGTGACCTCCATCACAGTGGTATGTGTCCAGCATGATTTATCTTCTCGTTCAGGTCATTATGGGATGTCAAGCTGTAGTATCGTCTTTTAACACGTTGTTTTATCTACAGAATGAAAAAGCCCAGAGCATCTCGACACAGGTCAAAATGGAAACTGTAAGTGTTTTTAAACACCTATTTCATTCTTATTTCACACAGAATTGTGTCACTTATGATCAGAGGTTTTATTTGATTTTCAACCATACAGTATATGTCTTCTAATCATTTTGAACATCAACTTTCTAGGTTTGGCCAAATTTGAATCTGATGTGGGATAACCAGACATTTTGTGGAATTGAATATTTTGTAGCCCCCAAAAAAATGTTTTGGACTCCAGACATTAGTATAAAAGAGAGGTACATTTCTTTTGTTGGATCCTTTATTTTGCCTATGGGTTTATGTCATAGGTCTACAGAAGTTCCTATTGAAAGTCACCAGAGGTTTGGATGTTGCTGATTTATTGAAAATATTGGTTAACATTATGGTGATCAGTGTTTTCTTTAAGTGGACTCTTGACCCTTGACTTTGAGTAAATATATTCTCTTTCAGCAAATGCAATAATGTTATTAGAAGACATTTGTGCGTTAGCAATGATTGAGATAACAATGATTTAAGACAGAGCAGATTAGATAAAGTTGTCTGCATCTAAGATATGCAAATGAATGTTTATTTAAGTGTTGTAAATAGAATAACTAACACATTAACATTCTGACAACAAAAACTTTTAAAGATGCTACATCTTTAGTAGTAAACTTATTAACTGGACATTGAGACACTTCATCACTCATCATACAATCCTCAACGATGGTGATAGCAAAACTTTTGAATGTATAATACTGTTGCATGACTTATTCATACCGCAATGCATGCTGGGAGGAATGGATGAGTTTTTTTACTTTGCTGGCATCCAGCATGCACTGCAGCATTAAGCATGTCACCATTGATTAGTTTCATTAGCTGATTCTTGACGTTTCTGTGTGTCTAGAGCAGCCCAAACCTTCAAAGTATTACATCAGATGCATGGCCAGATGTACACTATTGTAGCATTATAAAGATGGTACACATTCACAACAAAACACACTTAAATAATCAGTTATCTTATAAGTTAACTAGGCCTCTTCATGATGATTTAATCACCTTGGTTATCTTTGCCACAGTAAATTCGTTTTTGTAAACACATTATTTGCATAACCTAAACAAAATTAACCTCCAGTCTAGGGTCAAGACCCCAACTAAAGCAAGTACTGATCACTATTATGGTGATTAAATCTCTGTTAATTCTCAAAAAGAACTTGTGAAAAAAGAGTCACAAAAAGAGTACATACTCTTAGGGCGTAGTATAGGTAGGCAAATTGAGACGCAGCATCAGTAGTCGCAAGTTACTTTTGATTTGATTTGAATACCTGCTGTCTCCAGTCATCATGTCTTTAATAATCATTGTTAAATTATATTTGATCCATCAAGCCTCAAGACTGAGTTTGGAACAAAGGAGTCTTCAAATGTGCTGTTGTTCAATGACGGCTCTACAGTCTCAACTGACATTTTATCTCTGACCACGGCCTGTAAGATGGATCTCTACAGGTTTCCCTTCGACACCCAAAGCTGCAATATAACATTTCAGTCTACAGAATATTCAGGTACATCTGAAACACATGAATCAGTTTTGACAAACAAACACAATATTTTTTATTCTAAACTCTTTGACTTCAATATAAATAAATAAAAATGTTAATGTCTGTTCCCACAGATAAGGAGATTGTAATTGATCCAATAACTGATGAAGGTTTTATAACCAGGCAGTCGAAGGAGACCTTTCAGGGCGAGGGAGAGTGGGAGCTTCAAAGTATAAACTACACTAAAGATACCATCGAAATATGGAATACAATGGATCTGCTGATATATCAGGTACAGATCACAGCGTATGGATGTAAGCCAATAGTAAATATATAAATAAAATTCTAAAAACAAAAAATTAAGAACAACTAGTTGATGAATTTGTGAAAAATATGTGCCAAAATTAAAAAAAATTCATTTTAACCCTTCAAAAGGCAGGGGTCTTAAGTACCTTATTATTATTTGATTGGCATTTTCCAAGGACGCAAATGTGGCTATTTTTTTTTATTCATTTTTTTTTTGTTTAATGTAATATTACACCAAAGTGTGTAATAGTACAGTAAAGTATACAATATTGTATCTTGTTATTTTATTGTTTCATTTTCAAAGTCATCATATAAATTCTAGGTGGTGCTCAAGAGAGTATAGGCTATACTTTAACCAGACATGTTGGCCTTGGTAAAACTCTGCACTAGGCAGATGCATTGAATGAAAGAGAGCCAAACCATAAGTATGTATAATGTGCTGAAATATAGCTTATCCATGCATCAAATGTTATATTGTTGTTAGAGTGCAGCTAGGAAGTTGCTTGGGCAAGACCTAAAGCCTGCTGACAGATCTGCTTATTTTTCAACCCTATTAGAAGAAAATAAATAAAACCCTAGGTATTTATTTGAACAAGTGGCTAAACTAACGAAAAAGAAAGCTTCAAGCCCAGAAGTGTCCAAGCAACACAGCAGTAATGACTTTATGACCTTCTTCACCAGGGACGTGCACAGGGGGGTTGCTCAGGTTGCCCGGGCAACAGCCCATTGCCCTTCTCGACTCACGTTGCCCTTCCGAGGGGGAAAATAAATAAATAACAATAAATTGTCCAATAGATGCAGAATTTCACGTATGCCTAGATAAAAAATCAAAACAAAAACCAAAAAATCGCAAAGCCTCATTCACTTCCATTCGGGCACCCCAAGTGAAAGTCAGTGGGTTAAGGGCAAAACTCTGTTTCTGTGACTGCAGCGCTGCACGCGACACGTCGATCCTGTTCCCTTCCCGAATTAGTGTTCCCTTTACGCAATCATAATACAAATCATGCGTAGTTGCCGAGTTACCATACATACCAACAGAACTGAATCAACCCGATACAAGCAAGAAGCACAACTGAATGTACGGGAAGCCAAAAGGTTAAAAAAGGATTGTATTTTTTCCCGAAATCTAAGCGTTTATTTATTTATTTTATTAGAAGCGAGATTTCCCCCATCTGTCAATTCAATCCAGATTATTTATTTTCAAATAAAAAAAATACAGAATAAAAAAATAAATAATCATTAAAAAAACAATAAACAATAATATGAGGAACTCTTTTTCTCATGTGTATTTTGGTGGCATTTAACATATTGTTAATACATTTTGTATATGGTTTACAAAGTTGTATATCATAAACCTGTCATCTCTGACGTTTTGCAATCTTTATAAATAAGACCATAATATGAGGCATTGAGTTTGGACATAAACACGGTCAGATAAGGCAATTTGTATGGGCAAAATTCAACTGAATATATTCAGACATAATACAAAAAATATGAACAAGTGCAAGATTAATTCAATTCACAGAAATATTACTGGAGTGTGAGACTATTTTATTATGCTGCAGTGTAGCAAGACAATTAAATGTTTTTTTTGTTGTCATTTTTGTTGAAATGGCCCCTAATAGGCGGCTTCTCCTTTGAACCTTTGCATGTTGTTTAGTATGTAAATTTGGAGAAACCTATCAGTGACTTGATAGGATATTGATGTAGGGATTTTCATGACTCAAGTCATATTTTTCTGTGTTATTATTAGTAGGCTAGTAGTTAAAGGTCCCGTTCTTCGTGATCCCATGTTTCAAACTTAAGTTAGTGTCTAATGTTGTTGTTAGAGTATAAATAATATCTGTAAAATTATAAAGCTCAAAGTTCAATGCCAAGCGAGATATTTTATTTAACAGAAGTCGCCTACAGTGAACGGCTCGTTTGGACTACATCGCTCTACTTCCGTTTTTAATGACGTCAGTAGAACAGCTCTCTGACTAACCTCCGCCCACGGGAATGCTCCCTCAACTCCCTCAACTCGCGCACTTCTTATAACTTACTGTGTTTACTCAGGTCTTACGGTGATTTTCTGAAGTAAAACTGACGCTTCATCTTTTGTGTGATGTACAATAAACTTTATTAAACTCATCAGTATATGTTTGATCATCATTCGGACCTGGTCTGACACAGCAGACTTGTAGGCTATTAATAAATAATGGATACATACAAGCAGATGACAAATACGTTATAATAACCGTAATTAAACTACTAAACTATACCTGTTCCATCTCTATACAGCCCTCTGACTCTGTAGGCATTATTGTCCGACTCGAAATGAACACCGTTACTGAGAGTTGCTGATGTTATCATTATTCCATGAGATGAAATTGTCCTAAGAGTCTGAGTGCGAGCTCTTGAAGCTCCGCCCCCTGTGTCGTGCAGCAGGAGCTTATTTGCATTTAAAGGGCACACACTAAAACAGCGCGTTTTTCTGAGTCCTCAAAAAAGACAATTTAAACATGCTGTAAAAAATGATCTGTTGGGTATTTTGAGCTGAAACTTCACAGACACACTCTGGGGACATCAGAGACTCATTTTACATCTTGTGAAAAGGGGCATAGAACGGGACCTTTAAGGTGATTGCTGTATTTCAGTTTTTTACTTCTTTGTGTATATATATTTTAATAAAGACCCTGTTATTCTCAGTCCTTCATATAGCCCGTGAGTTGTTGTTTTTTTTGTGGGGGGGGGGGGGTTGCCCTTTTTTCAGGTCAGAGCAACTGCCCCTCAAAATTCCTGTGCACGTCCCTGTTCTTCACTTATAAGATTGATAATATCAGGGACAAAATTATAACTATGCAACCGTCTACTACAGTATCGCATCAGGGAGTGCATTGTAGTCTCCCTGAGGAAAAATTTTATTCATTTGTTGCTATAGGAGACGAAGAATTTTGCAAACTCGTTAATTCATCTAAATCGACAACTTGTATGTTACCCTATTGGCTCCACAGTACTTGAACGAGCTCTTAACGCATTATAGTCCTTCACGTCTATTGCAATCTCAAAATTTGGGCCAGTTGATAATATCTTCACTGTTAACAATTTATTGTAATTTTACAGGAAATTCCTGGCAACTAATTGCAGTAAATTTACAGCAAGTAATATACAGGATTTTTACTGTTTACTGTTACAATAAAGTACTGTATTAATACAGCAGTGCTACTGTTATAATAGTAACATTATTACAGTAAAATATTGTAATTTATTACAATTTACTGTACACTGTTAACATTTGTTGTAATTTTACAGGAAATTCCTGGCAACTAAATGCAGTAAATTTACAGCAAGTAATATACAGGATTGTTGCTGTTTACTTTTACAATAAAGTACTGTATTCATACAGCAGTGCTACTGTGATTATAGTAGGATTACTACAGTAAAATGTTGTAATTTATTACAATTTACTGTACAATGTTAACATTTGTTGTAATTTTACAGGAAATTCCTGGCAACTAATTACAGTAAATTTACAGCAAGTAAAATACAGGATTGTTACTGTTTACTGTTACAATAAAGTACTGTATTCATACAGCAGTGCTACTGTGATTATAGTAGCATTATTACAGTAAAATGTTGTAATTTATTACAACATACTGTATATTTACTGCAACTAAGTTGCCAGGAATTTCACGACTGACTTTATATGTCAGACGTCTACAGAAGTTCTTATTGAGAATTAACAGAGGTTTAGATGATGTTTTAAAATCACCATTATGGTGAATAGTGTTGCCTTTAGTTGGGCAATTTGACTCTTGATGACTTTATAAATACATGGTCTTTGTAACAGTGTTTGCCAAAATACATAATTTGATACATAGAAAGCCAGAAACAAAAGTGATCTGATGATGGGCCTATAGTTTACAAGATAATAAAGTACAAAAAATGACAGAATGTGGTTAGTTGGTATCAATAGATTGTGTTCAACAACATTAATTTCTTTATACAGATTAGACATCAAGACCAAATTTATTATTTTATTTTTTTTTAATTGGGAAAGTAATATTTGGACACACACACAGACATCAAGAATCCACATATGAATCTCAACAATGGTGACATGCTTTATGCCACAATGCATTCTGGGAGGCACCATAGTTTAAAACATTTGACTCCCAGCATGCATTGTAGCATTAAGCATGTCACCATTGTTGAGATTCATATGCTGATTATTGATGTCTGTTTGTTTCTAAAAAATAATAATGATTTCCAAAAAAATTCTGCAATGTATATAAACATTCTGAATGTCTGCTTTGTGTCAAGAAAGGTTAAAGTTTCTTTTTAATTACAAATTTAGGTCAGGTTTTTTTTCATCTTTTTCTGTCACTTTACTTTTTGATAATGAGAACTATAACACCTGAACACATTTGAGTTTGATTTCCTTTGCAACAAATTATGTGCTTTAGTAAACACTGTTGCAAACACCAAAAGTGCACTTACATTGCCAAGAGTCAAACTGCCCAACTAAAGGAAACACTGATCACCACAATGGTGACCAAACATTTTAAAACATCAACATCTAAACTACCATTCATAGACATATGACAGATATAAAGTCAGTCTGGTTAGTAATAAGTGAAGCTGTAATGCTGTTTGTGGAGTTGTTTAATCCTCCTCTGCTGAGATCTTCAGATATTTAACAGCAGGTGTTCGTCAATAATGCTCAATTAATCACTTAATTATGTAATTAACTTTACCACTGCTTCCTTCAGTGTTACTTTAACACTCTGTAGAGTGGGACCGTATGTGCTCTGAGCAGTGTTGATTTAACACTGGGGATTTATCTGTGACCGGGTCCAGTATTAAAATATCCATAGACTTATAACATAGATTGTTAATGTTTCATACCCGAGTGTTCCTTCTTCCAAAAATGTTTGATTCTGGTACCGTTGGCCGCCGTTGAGCAATTTTAAAATTCAAACAGCAGCGATCCCACAATGCAGTGGCTGTAAAATAATGCTTTTACAGTGTAGTTACAATAAAATTACAGGACTGTCCATACATTTCCCATCATGCATTTGCATTTACAAAAAAAGCATGAATACAATATGTTCTTGTAAAATTTATTGTAAAAATTACATCAATTGCTAACAGTGTAGAATATCAAAATCGACTGCTGGCGGTAGATCCTTTTCCTATTTAGCACCAAAACTCTGGAACAGTCTTCCTACCATTGTCCGGGAAGCAGACACAGTCTGTCAGTTCAAAGCTAGACTAAAAACACATCTCTATGACCTAGCATACACATAACACAGACTCCTGAAGTGTCAACTAGTCTCTCCCTGTGAAGGCCTCCTTCCCATACCTCTCTACAGATAAAGCATTGTCGGGATAATTCTGGTTCGTGTGGCTACGCCAAAGCGATAAAAGATTCTGTATTATAAATTTTAAGGCCAGACAAGTAGTTTGTTGAGGGTTGGTTTTTTAGGGAAGGACTACATGCCTACGCACATTCAAACGCACATACCTATAGAATGAACTCTTAAAGGAGAACTCCGGGCAATTTTTAAGTTAATCTTGATCGTTAGACCTTTGTGAGTACTGTCTATAGAAAAAAAAACGAACCGGATTGGTGCTTGCGACGCGGAGCTGCGACCGCGAATGCCCAGAGCTCCCACTCAGCTAAAACGGCTGCTCTGGGGGCATGTACATAAAGAGCGTTTTTGAGCCTCTTAACAGACACATAATGCAATTAAAATATCTGTCCAACATGAACAGGGGCCTTACCTGTAAACAAGATGCGTTTAGCAACTTAGCCATGGTTTAAATTCACCTAAATAGTGTTTTAGACGGCAAGCTGTAGTCTCGCGCTGAAGTCTCGCTCCTCCCACCTGGACTCACGTGGGAACTCAGTTGTAGCCGGGATTGGTAAATAGTGTCCAGGTGGGAGGAGCGAGACTTCAGCGCGAGACTACAGCTTGCCGTCTAAAACACTATTTAAACCATGGCTAAGTTGCTAAACGCAACTCGTTCACAGGTAAGGCCCCTGTTCATGTTGGACAGACATTTTAATTGCATTATGTGTCTGTTAAGAGGCACAAAAACGCTCTTTATGTTATGCCCCCAGAGCTGCCGTTTTAGCTGAGTGGGAGCTCTGGGCATTCGCGGTCGCAGCTCCGCTTCGCAAGCACCAATCCGGTTCGTTTTTTTTTCTATAGTCAGTACTCACAAAGGTCTAACGATCAAGATTAACTTAAAAATTGCCCGGAGTTCTTCTTTAATACGCATGTGCACGCCATCAGCGTTCTCACAGGTTCACGTTTTTAAAGTTTGCGTGTTTTCTGTTAAACCGGTGTCGTGTTAGCGGCCCCTAAGTTAATAACTGATGATCGTTGCAACGGAAGTGAATCAATCAAAACTAACTTTAGCTGGACAATAACTTTATTCTAGAGCTCTCTGTTACGGTAATTTCCTATTATCACTGTAAAGCCGCTTTGGAACAATCTATATTGTTAAAAGCGCTATATAAGATGACTTTAAGTTTACAACTCTCACTGTGTACAATACTCACTCTCATTTTGATGAGGGTTGACACTGTGAACTCTTCTCTGTAACCTCTGCACAAAGTTTGCCTCTGAAAAAAAACTTTTTCACCTTTAAAATTAGATCAATTTTATTTTATATTTATTTAGGGATGGGCAATATGACCAGATTAATTCAACTCTTACCAGTAACAATTATGATTAGAGAGCTCTCTAATTCAATTATTACTGGTAATAAGATTACCATACTGTTTTTTCTGGTATACTGCCCACCCCTATTTAATTTATTCATTCACCTAACATTATTTACATAGCCAACATCAAGTCCATTGTGATGCTAATCTCTCTCTCTCTCTCTCTCTCTCTCTCTCTCTCTCTCTCTCTCTCTCTCTCTCTCTCTCTCTCTCTCTCTCTCTCTCTCTCTCTCTCTCTCTCTCTCTCTCTCTCTCTCTCTCTACATGCAGATCAAGATAAAAAGGAGACCTCAACTGTATGTCATAAACATTATAGTACCAGTATTTTTCTTCCTTATGCTGGATCTGGCCTCCTTCCTCATTGACACAGATGGAGTAGACAAGCTGAGCTTTAAAGTGACTTTACTGCTGTCTATTTCTGTGATGCTGCTGATTCTTAGTAACACACTGCCCTCTACGGCGAGAAAAATCCCTCTTATTGGTGAGTCTAACTTTGCCATGATCATTTATTATCATATCACTTATTTTTTTAAACACAAATTAAATCACAACAATCAAAGAATATTAATTAACTTAGAGTATTCTCTTTAAATGAAATAAAGTTGAGAATTTAGAGATTTAAAGCAGAACAGTCAATGCTGCTTAGTGCTGCACGATTAATCATATCGCAATCGCGATGTCGAGCCTATGCGATTAAATAAATAAATGCATGTGTGTACATGACAACCCATTCTCTCGGAGAGCTGTTTGTTATGGAAGCCCGTTTCCGCCATGTTGAGTAAAAAAATATAATTCTGTAAGTCATAATAATGAGAAAGTTTCTCATAATAATGACTTAATATCTCATTATATTGAGAAAGTTTCTCATAATAATGACTTAAGTATCTCATAATAATGAGAAACTTTCTCATAATAATGACTTAATATCTCATTATATTGAGAAACTTTCTCATAATAATGACTTAATATCTCATTATATTGAGAAACTTTCTCATAATAATGACTTAATATCTCATTATATTGAGAAACTTTCTCATAATAATGACTTAATATCTCATTATATTGAGAAACTTTCTCATAATAATGACTTAATATCTCATTATATTGAGAAACTTTCTCGTAATAATGACTTAACATCTCGTAATATTCAATTCAATTCAAATTTATTTGTATAGCGCTTTTCACAATACACATTGTTTCAAAGCAGCTTTACAGAAAGTGCATTAAAAATGTACATAGAAAATACAGTTAGTTCATCATGTATTAATTTAGGGCATAACATATCGCCGGCGTTGAGTCGTCTCTTCACAGGCGTCGAGTCGTCTCTCCACAGGCGTTTAGTCGTCTCATCACAGGTGTTGGATCATCCGAAGTCTCCGTGAGAGGCTGGATACAAACTGGAGCTGACGAACGCTATTTACCTCGGGACTTGCGTCCCGAGATAACAGCAGAAAGGCAGATGAGAAATAATTAGCGTAGCTGATGTTCATAATATTAATGCATTCGATCTGATTCGGCAGTAGTATAAAAGGTAAGCATTATGTGAATGCTTGGTTAAAGAGATGCGTCTTTAATCTGGTTTTAAACTGGGACAGCGAGTCTGAGCCTCGAACAATATCAGGAAGGCTATTCCAGAGTTTAGGAGCTAAATGTGAGAACGCCCTCCCTCCTTTAGTGGACTTAGATATCCTAGGAATGACCAGAAGCCTCGAATTTAGTGATCTTAAAGAGCGCGACGGATTGTAGGGCGATAGAAGGTCCGTTAAATAGACTGGAGCTAAACCATTTAGGGCTTTATAGGTCAGTAGCAATACCTTGTAATTGATACGGAACTTAATAGGTAACCAATGTAGAGATGATAAAATTGGTGTTATATGATCATATTTTCTTGATCTAGTAAGAACTCTAGCGGCTGCATTTTGGACTAACTGTAGCTTGTTTATTGAGGATACAGGACAACCAGCTAATAAAGCATTACAGTAATCTAGTCTCGAGGTCATGAATGCATGAACTAACTTTTCTGCATCAGAAACGGATAGCATGTTACGTAGCTTAGCAATGTTTCTAAGGTGGAAAAAGGCTGTTCTTGTAACATATGAAATATGATTTTCGAAAGTCAAGTTGCGGTCAAGTATGACACCCAGGTCTTTTACTGTAATGGATAAAGTAACAGGACATCCTTCTAAATTAAAGTTGTATTGTAAGGGATTTTGTGGGTAGTTTTTCGGACCAATAAGTAATACCTCTGTTTTATCTGAATTTAATAGCAGGAAATTACACGTCATCCAGTATTTTATATCTTTAAGACATTCTGTCAAGTTAGATAAGTTAGTGGTTTCATCTGGCCGTGATGAAATATATAATTGAGTGTCATCAGCGTAACAGTGAAAATTAATTCCATGTTTTCTTATAATATTACCAAGTGGCAGCATATATATTGAGAATAGTAGAGGGCCTAACACAGATCCTTGCGGTACTCCATAGTTTACTGACGTTATCTTTGATTTTTCCCCATTTAAGCAGACAAAGTGGTAACGGTAATAATGAGAAACCTTCTCGTAATAATGACTTAACATCTCATAATAATGAGAAACTTTCTCGTAATAATGACTTAACATTTCGTAATAATGAGAAACTTTCTCGTAATAATGACTTAACATCTCATAATAATGAGAAAATTTCTCGTAATATACGTAATCTCAGTATATCTTCCATACTTTTCCATGCACACAAAAGGGTGTGAAAGCGGAATGCAGAAGCAGGGCGGTTACCATGGTAACGAAGGACACCTGCTTGTGGTTACCGATGGAAATTGGGTTACTTTAACTTACAAAACTATCAGATTAAAATTGGAATATTACATTTATTCGTTAAGTTTAAGTGTGACATCTTCATAAAATATATGGGTAACGTTATAGGTGTTGTTAATATAACACGTAGGCTATTTTGCGGATGCGTGTAGGATGTGCAGGTTCACCTGGAAGATATCAATACTTTTATGACTTTTGGGACATTTACACATAAGTGGGCAGTGGAATGGGGGAAAAACGCAAGGTCTTGAGAGACGTGTTTTTAAAAGCTAAACCTCTTTTCAATTGAGCTCCGCATTTTTAGAACGCCGTGTCATGCGCGAGACGCGATCGAGCGACGTCCCTAGTGCGCGTTTGCCTAGAAACGCAATGAAAAAGCGCGTTCTGTATGAACGGACCCTTATGGAAAAACAAAACTGCTTGAAAATATGGTGAACACAGATTTCCAGATAAAGCCTTCTTTAACAGATTTGGAAAGGTGTGCTGCCTGTATTATCATTCCAACTATTTGAAATCCACGGATCACCCTTTTGTGTTGCTGCTTGTTCATACACAAACATACAAATGAATAATACAAATGAATAAAAGACTATCTAGTATGGAAGCCCATCTCATATACTGATAATTTATCATTATTGTTATTCACTGCAGAGCGTGCCATGTTTGCTGTGATGCATTTACATGGCTTTGACCAGCGGATGTCGCTAGCGTGGCACTCCTTTCTGCTCCACTGCTTTGCGCATGCGTAGACGTGCGAGAAATAAGTCATTATTACGAGAAAGTTTCTCATTATTACGAGATGTTAAGTCATTATTACGAGAAAGTTTCTCATTATTACGAGAAAGTTTGTCATTATTATGAGATGTTAAGTCATTATTACGAGAAAGTTTCTCATTATTACGAGAAAGTTTGTCATAATTATGAGATGTTAATTCATTATTACGAGAAAGTTTCTCATTATAATGAGATACTAAGTAATTATTATGAGCAACTTTCTCAATATAATGAGATATTAAGTCATTATTATGAGAAACTTTCTCATTATTATGACTTAGTCAAGTCAAGTCAAGTCACCTTTATTTATATAGCGCTTTTTACAATACAAATTGTTTCAAAGCAGCTTTACAGAGATAACAGGAAAACAATGTTGTAATAGTATTGTTAAATTCAAAATTAAATGTTAAATGTCCCCAACTAAGCAAGCCAAAAGCCAATGGCGACAAAAGCGAAGAGAGGCGAAAAAGGCAACAGTGGCAAGGAACCAAAACTCCATCAGGTGACAGAATGGAGAAAAAAACCTTGGGAGAACCCAGGCTCAGTCAGGGGGCCAGTCCTCCTTTGGCCAATGAACGAACAGTGTATGATTATGAGTTAGGCAGCATAATGTCAGGAGTCAGATGTGATCAGAACTTTCACAATATTTATCCAGTTCATCTGGTTGGGTTGGGTCATCCGGCCGGTGAGGAGATGAGTGTGTTGAGGTGTCCATGGGCCTTCACAGTGTTGATGGGGCCTGGCTCATCAGGGATGCGTTGTCGTCGTGTCCATGTGATGGTCCTTCCTCAGATCTGGATATGGCCTGGATCCGGCGGTTCGCGGTAAACCTCGGGATAAGCAGAGAGACTAATATTAGCGTAGACGCCATCCTTCTTATGATGTACAAAGTACATCAGGAATTATGGGAAGTGTTCCCGGTTCCGGCTGATCTAAACTATGCAGCCTAACATTGAATTATAGAAATCTATAATGTGTTATGTGTATGCTAAGCCAAAGAGATGTGTTTTTAGTCTAGATTTAAACTGACAGACTGTATCTGCTTCCCGGACTGTGTTAGGAAGATTGTTCCAAAGTTTTGGTGCTAAATAGGAAAAGGATCTACCGCCAGCAGTCGATTTTGATATTCTAGGTATTATCAACTGGCCAGAATTTTGAGATCGCAATAGACGTGAAGGACTATAATGCGTTAAGAGCTCGCTCAAGTACTGGGGAGCTAAACCATTTAGTGCTTTGTAAGTAATCAGCAATATTTTAAAATGTATACGATGTTTAATAGGCAGCCAATGCAGTGTTGACAGAACCGGGCTAATATGGTCATACTTCCTGGTTCTGGTAAGAACTCTAGCGGCTGCGTTTTGAACTAGCTGTAGTTTGTTTATTAAGCGTGCAGGGCAACCACCCAGTAGAGCATTACAATAATCTAGCCTTGATGTCATGAATGCATGAACTAATTGTTCCGCATTTGTCAGTGAGAGCATATGACGTAATTTAGATATATTTTTAAGATGGAAAAATGCGGTTTTACAGATACTAGACACGTGACTTTCAAATGAAAGATTGGTATCAAAGAGCACACCCAGGTTCCTAACTGACGACGAAGACTTAACAGAGCAGCCATCGATTGTTAGATGGGTTATTACGTGTGGCAGTTTTTTGTCCAATGATTAGAATCTCTGTTTTTTCAGAATTTAGTAATAGGAAATTACTGGTCATCCAATTTTTTATATCAGCTATGCATTCCGTTAATTTTGAGAATTGGTAAGTTTCGTTAGGTTTTGAAGAAATATACAGCTGAGTATCATCAGCATAACAGTGGAAGCTAATTCCATATTTCCTAATGATATATCCTAATGGTAGCATGTACAGAGTGAACAGCAGCGGTCCTAGTACTGAGCCTTGTGGTACGCCATACTGAACTTGTGATCGATAAGACATCTCTTCATTTACTGCTACAAACTGAAAACGGTCAGATAAGTATGATTTAAACCATGCTAGTGCAATTCCACTAATGCCAACATAGTTTTCTAGTCTATTTAAAAGAATGTTGTGGTCGATAGTATCAAATGCAGCACTAAGATCAAGTAACACTAATAGAGAGATACAACCACGATCGGATGATAAGAGCAAATCATTTGTGACTTTAATGAGAGCAGTCTCAGTACTATGGTACGGTCTAAATCCGGACTGAAAATCCTCGCAGATATTATTTCTTTCTAAAAAGGAACAAAGTTGTGATGAAACTGCTTTTTCTAGTATCTTTGACAGAAAAGGCAGATTCGAGATTGGCCTATAATTGACTAATTCTGTCGGATCAAGTTGCGGTTTTTTAACAAGCGGTTTAATCATAGCCAACTTAAAGGTTTTTGGTACGTATCCTAGAGATAAAGATGAATTAATGATATTTAGAAGAGGATCTATGACCTCTGGAAGCATCTCTTTCAGTAGCTTAGTCGGTATAGGGTCTAGCATACAAGTTGTCGATTTAGATGAATTAACAAGTTTGCAAAATTCTTCCTCTCCTATAGCAACAAATGAATCAAAATGTTCCTCACGGAGACTACAATGCACTCCCTGATCCGATACTGTAGTAGACGGTTGCATAGTTATAATTTTGTCCCTGATATTATAGATCTTATAAGTGAAGAAGTTCATAAAGTCATTACTGCTGTGTTTCTTGGACACTTCTGGGCTTGAAGCTTTCTTTTTCGTTAGTTTAGCCACTTGTTCAAATAAATACCTAGGATTATGTTTATTTTCTTCTAATAGGGTTGAAAAATAATCCGTTCTAGCATCTTTTAATGCCTCTCTGTAAACAATCGAGCTCTCCTTCCATGAAATCCGAAATACCTCTAGTTTTGTTTTCTTCCAGTTTCGCTCCATTTTTCTGGCTGCTCTCTTAAGGGCCCGGGTGTGCTCGTTGTACCACGGCGTTGGACTATTTTCTTTAATCTTCTTTAAGCGCAACGGAGCAACTATGTCTAAAGTGCTGGAAAATAGAGATTCAAACGTTTCTGTTGCAATATCAAGTTCTTCTAAGCTATCCGGGATGCTGAGATGATGAAACTGATTAGGAAGATTATTAATAAAGCCATCTTTAGTGGCAGAAGTGATAGGTCTAACATATTTATAACACGGAGTCGGCTTTGCAGCCTTGGCTAAATGTAATTTACACAAGACTAGATAATGATCTGAGATGTCGTCGCTCTGCTGCAGAATTTCAACGGCATCAACATCTATTCCATGAGATAATATTAGATCTAGAGTATGGTTACGACAATGAGTAGGTTCTGACACGTGTTGTCTCACTCCAATTGAGTTTATAATGTCTTTAAATGCCAATCCCAATGCATCTTTTTCATTATCTACATGTATATTAAAATCACCAACAATTAGGACTTTATCGGCAGCCAATACTAATTCTGATAGAAAGTCAGCAAATTCTTTGATAAAATCTTTATGGTGCCCTGGTGGCCTGTAAACAGTAGCCAGCAGAATTCTCAAACGTGATTTATTGTTTACACTATATATTTTTACATTAAGCACCAACACTTCAAAAGAAGTATATTTAAAACTAGATTTCTTAGTGGTTTTGAAAATATTACTATAAATTACAGCAACACCTCCCCCTTTGCCTTTCGGACGAGGCTCATGTTTATAACAGTAATCTTGCGGAGTGGACTCATTTAAAGTAATGTAATCGTTTGGTTTTAGCCAGGTTTCTGTCAAACACAGCACATCTAGGTTATAGTCTGTAATCTTATCATTAACTATGAGCGCTTTTGAATTAAGGGATCGAATATTCAACAACCCAAGCTTTATCGTTTGCTCATCTGTATTATATCTGTTTTTTATTTGTTGAACATCAATTAAACTTTTAACCTTAGAAAGGTTTGGCAGTTTTTTGGATTTCCAAATTCGGGGAACAGACACAGTCTCTATATGATGATATCTAGGTGAAAGAGGCTCTATGTGATGGGATTTATCTGACCTTGGTGACGTGAGGCCGCTAGCAGACGGTCGGTTTAGCCAGTCTGTCTGCTTCCTGACCTGAGCCCCAGGTTGTCATGTTTTATCTCTAAGACTATGAGCCAAATTACTAGAGAGAAGAGCAGCACCATCCCAGGAGGGATGAATACCATCTCTTTTCAACAGGTCAGGTTTGCCCCAAAAACTTTTCCAATTGTCTATGAATTCTATATTATTTTGCGGACACCACACTGTAAAAAATTGCGCTGTAAAATAACGGTAATCTACTGGCAGCTGTGGTTGCCAGCAATGTACTGTTAATTTACAGCCCTCTACCGTTAATATACAGCTCTCCTTTTTTACAGTATGTTACCGTAAAAATACCATGGAAGGAAACTCATATAATTTGGGAAACCGATTGCTTCAAACAGTTCGAGTTTAAAAACTACTGATGGTACTGTGACGGAGGTGGCACGTGTGAAGTTACTTCATTTGAGTCCACTGAAAATGTATATCTCTTAATATTAAACTGAAACACCTTATGTGTAATAATGAATTAATTAAAAACATGACTTTAACTCAAATCTTTGCAGTTCGCATTTAACAAACATTAGCATACATGTATGTGCTAAAGTACTTAGCAAGGAGATTGTCACTGGATCAGCAATACACAGTTACTGCTTTTAATTAAAACAACCGGCAGCATAACATCAGTGTTCCTCTGCTCATCTCTGACTGAAGCACAGGCTCTACTCTCCAGCACAATGGTGACTCACAAAACTAATTAATTAAACTAACAGATCTCTCCTATATCATCCTGTACAAAACACATAAAACACTTCAGTTTAATATTTTCTCTCCTTATCAGTTATTGACTTTGCATAACTTTTTTTCTTTAAACATTTACTAATATTCCAGTGAAATTAACTTCTTTTGTTTAGTAAATCTGACTCTTAGGTTTTACAGAATATTACTGTTTTTCCTTGATTTTACGGTAATCTACTGGCAGCTGTGGTTGCCAGTAAATTGCTGTTTTTCTACAGTTTTATGACGTAAATTAATTTACAGTTGATTACCGTTAAATTACGCTTCACTCAGTTTTTTCTTTATTTAACACATTTAACCCTTTCAACCCCACTTCAGTTTTAAATGAACACTTCTGTGTCCATACTACAGAGTGTTGGAGTAACACTGAAGCAGTGTTGAAGTTAATGATATAATTCAGTGATTAATTAACTGATGATTGAGCATTAGTGATGAACACCTGATGCTAACAAGCAGAATCACAGAAGGACAGATGAACAACAAGAAGAAAAAAAAGCAAAACACAAGACCTACAACTGACTTCAGCGACATTAAATCTGTGAAGATCTCAGCAGAGGAGGATTAAACAACGCTAAAAAAAATAACATTACTATCTTCACTTATTACTAACCGGATTTACTTTATTTGTTTATATACTTTATTTGTTTATATACGTCTACAGAAATTCCTATTGAGAATTAACAGAGGTTTAGATGTTGTTTCATTTGATGTTACCATTATGGAGATCAGTGTTTGCTTTAGTTGGGCTCTTGACCCTTGACTTTAACATTAGTTTCTCTTTGGTTGCTGTAACTGTGTTGTTAAGACATGTTTGTTATAGCAGAAACCAAGCCAACAAAAAATTAGATCAGGTGTTGCTGATTACGTTTTGAATATTTCATCAAATATGGATCACTGATCTCATCCAGAGTCTAATCATTTATCAAAAGTGTGTTTTTAATACAGCTTATTTTTATATTATTGCACTGTGAAACTACAGCAAAAAATCAAGCACCCTGCACAATCATTTATGAAGGATTTTAAACCTCATAAAAAACCTAAAGAAATTTGACCTGCGGCTTCAGTTAGACACACACAAACATCATGAATCAGCCAATGAACCTCAACAATGGTGACAACCAACAAAAAAGATAATACCAAATCTGAACATCACAAAACACACTACTTAAAGTCAACAAAAAACCAACAGCAAAAATAAAAGCAAAAAGTAAACATTAAAGAAAATAACCAGACAATTCAGCTGCATAATTTATTCATGCCGCAATGCATGCTGGGAGTCATGCACAAATATTTTTTTGCACTATTCTGGTACCCAGCATGCATTACAACATGACACTTTTTGCTTGTCACCATTGTTGAGATTCATACGTCGATTCTTGATGTCTGTGAAATTTTCTGAGAACTGGCTTTTTAAAATTCAGTGAAAAACAGTGATAGATCTCGGTATGTTAAATCACAGTGCTAATATAATCACGTATACAAAAATCACTGTAATAAAATCACTAGACTTTAAAAAGACCAGTGCATCAGACCATTATATGATGATTGTGATCATTAACAAATAATCACTGTCATATTAAACCGTTTTCTATCAGCTTTTTTGAAATAGCTAATGTAAGAGACAGCTACCACAGTCAAAGAAACACTAATGTCCAAAAGTCAAGGGTCAAAAGCCCAACTAAAGCAAACACTGTTCGCCATCATGGTAACATCAAATATAAATAAATTGACATTAAAGCTCTGTCACCTTTTAATATGAACTTCTGTAAACGTCTGACAGAAGTAAAGGCAATCTGGGGTGCGTTTCCCGAAAGCATCGTTAGCCAACTATGGTCGCAAGTTGGTCGCAATTTCCATTGAACTCTATTGGTAACGACGGAACTTGCGACCATAGTTGGCTAACGATGCTTTCGGGAACCGCACCCCGGATCAGTAATAAGTGAATCTGGTAATGCTGTTTGTGGAGTTGTTTAATCCTCCTCTGCCGAGATCTTCAGAGATTTAATGTCTTTTATCTTCAGTTGATTTGATATTTTTTTCTGTTCTTCTTGTTCCTCTTTCCTCCAGTGATTCTGCTTGTTAACAGCAGGTGTTCATCAGTGTCTGAATTAACCTTGAAATTGAATTTAATTAACTATGCAATTATTCACTCAGTCAAGTGGACTATATTAGTGAACTAATGTAGGGAATAGTGAATGAGGGTATAGGGTGTGATTGGGAACACAGCCTCTGAGTGTCGACTTTGATCGCTGTTAATTCACAGTATATTCCTGTTGGCTACTTTCTCGAAAACGATATATATCACCCAGAATGCATTTTTTCAACGGTATATTGCTGTTTTAATGGAAAACAGCATGTTACTGTCAAATTGTGGCCGTTTTTTTACAGCAATTTTTTACAGTGCAATTAGACAACCAGCCATTGAGTGAACACAATCTACTAACTATCTCATCACTCCTTCGAACAGGAAGGGGACCAGAGCAAATTACAGTGCCTGACATCGTACTTGCGAGTTCAAACACCTCTTTAATATTAATTTTGGTGATCTCCGACTGGCGAAGTCGAACATCATTTGTGCCGACGTGAATAACAATCTTAGAGAATTTACGATTAGCATTAGCCAGCACTTTTAAATTTGCTTTGATGTCAGGCGCTCTGGCTCCCGGCAAACATGTGACTATGGTGGCTGGTGTCTCTATTTTCACGTTCCGTGTAATAGAATCGCCAATTACCAGGGCACAATCAACATAATTCTCAGTGGGTGTTTCACTGAGTGGGGCAAATCGATTTGTTATGGTGATCGGAACAGAAGAGTGGTTTTTTGATCCGCGACTAGAGCGATCTCTCACAGTTACCCATCTGCCCTGCTGCACAGGCAATAACTCAGCCGGAACCGAATCATGTAAATGGTTCACTATGCTAGGCGCATCCAAAGTAGTATCTAAGGCTCGAGCACACTTACTATCCTCGATTAAAGTTTGGATGCGTGTCTCTAATTCTGAAATCTTCTCCGTCAGCCTGACTGTCTCCTTGCATTTATCACATATAAACCCTATATTGCCGACGGGGAAGGCTATGGTAAACATGTGGCATGAGGTGCAGGTGACAATAACAGGACAAGACATTACTCACCGTGTTTGTTGACTGATTCTTACTCACCTAGGCTTTTTATGAACTCAGAGGCGCGGGCGCGCACGAGAAAAATAAATAACTGAGCGCACGGGCGGCGCGTTAACAGGCTAACGAGATACAAGCGTGTTGTGTTAACAATAACGGAAGCTAGCGATGTTAGGTTAGTCTGAGATGTTAGGTAAACTGTTTTAGTAGTATAAACACTAGAAATGATCGTAAATGTATGGTTCAAAACAGAGAGAAATACGAGAGTTTAGATGGAGCTTACAGCCCCGGAGCAAACACACTCACACACAGCAGGCAGCGAGGCAGACAGGAGCAATCGATCACAGATTCAATCGAACACAGATCTTACAGAATTATTTTTTTTTTACTCAACATGGCGGAAACGGGCTTCCATAGTTTGTCCATTTTCTACACCGCTAATAAAAAGTAGACCAGTCCATTTCAGTTTAGGCAGTGGCGCGTGGTCGCGTCATGACTTTCTCCGGTGTGCAGCGCGGAGAACAGGTGAATATGGACGCTGAGCAGACGGACATATAAAAAATTATACGGCGATATTTTGGCTATAAGATAACCGACACTGAGCAGAGAGCAGAGCTGCCAACTCTCATTCATTCACTGTGGGACTCTCTTTTCAAACGCTCTCACGCCACACATCCATTTTCTCATGCAGAGAAAAATTGCGAAGAGGACACTGACACTGACGTCACAGTACCCCTTCAGGAGCTTTCCGTTTAACTTGAAGAGGGCAGCACTCAGACGTTTTTACACCATATATTTGAAAATTAAAACACTTTACACCCAAATGTAATAAAATTTACTCGAATCAATGAACAGCATTTATCAAGCTCCATTCTTACAGATCATTAAATAAAAAAAGTTGTTTTAGTGTTTAGTTACCCTTTAAAAGTGTCAAATAAAAAAGAGTGAAGCGTAATTTAACGGTGATCAACTGTAAATTAATTTACGGCATAAAACTGTAGAAAAACAGCTATTTATTGGCAACCACAGCTGCCAGTAGATTACCGTAAAATCAAGGAAAAACAGTAATATTCTGTAAAACGTAACAGTCAGATTTACCGAAATAAGTTATCAGATTAATGAAATGTTAATTTCACTCAAGTATTAGTGAAAGTTCATAGAAACAAGTTATGCAAAGTCAATAACCGATAAGGAGGAGTGTAAATATTAAACTGAATTGTTTTATGTGTTTTTGCACAAGATGATATAGGAGAGATCTGTTAGTTTAAGTAATGAGTTTTGTGGGTCACCATTGTGCTGAGAGTAGAGCCTGTGCTTCAGTCAAAGATGAGCAGAGAAACACTGATGGTTTGAATCTAAGGAAACCCCTATTAATTTAAGGTATGAGAAATTGTCACTAACTTATTGGGTAAGGTTAAAAGGAAGTTTCAACAACCCAGCTCTGTCAGTACTTAGTGATTGTTGGGAATATTGTAAAAAGTCCAGTGGGTTTGGTTGGAATATTGACAATTTAGTAAATCATTATGGATTAAAAGAGTTGAAGTATGGCCCAGCATTAGCTTTAAGCTGTGTTCCTCCATGGCTGCTTCCTGTTCCAGAGGTAAATATTGATTTATTAATGGGAAAAGGTGAGCATCACACTAAGAGAAGTTTTACTGAAGCCTGCTTAAGTTATTTAAATACGTCATATTATGGATATTTGAAAATATTTACAGATGGCTCTAAAGAACCCAAGGGTCATTGTGGTATTGGAGTTTATATTCCAGAATTTGGAAAAAGATATGGTTATAGAGTGAGTGACCATTTATCAGTATATTCAATAGAGATGACTGCAATAATTACTGCCCTTAGGTGGGTTGAAGAGACTAAACCTCTGAGATCTGTTATATGTACTGACTCTATGGCAGTATTACAAAGTTTTATAACAGATAATGCAATACGTGAAGATTTGGTATTAGAAGTAAAGCATCTTCTTTTAAATCTTATAAGCCTTGGGTTAGTGGTACAGTTCTGTTGGATTCCAGGCCATTATGGAATTGATGGCAATGAAATTGCTGATGAGTTAGCTAAAAAAGCTCTGGAATTAGACCAAGTACAAATTCACATTCCATTGGGTAAAGGAGATGCTAAAGCTTTACTTAAATCACAGATTATACTGAGGTGGCAAGATGAATGGGAGTTAGAGAGTAATGCCAGACATTATCATAGGAATCAGAACTGTGTTGGAGGGAAAAGAATCACCTCATTGGGCCTTAATAGGCATGAAGAAGGTATGATAACCAGATTGAGGTTGGGCCACACAGGCCTTAATTCCACTTTATCCTTAATAGGTAAAAGTAATGGCATATGCTCTGAATGTAAAGTCTTGGAGGATGTCACCCATGTTTTATTTAAATGTAAGAAATTTGACAAACTCAGACAAAAATGGAAAGATGCTGATGCAGAAAATGATATTCATAATATTTTACAGGAGCAAGGAATGCAGGGACAAAGAAGCAAATATTTAATTGTATATCTTAATGATATTGGTTTAAGTAGAAGAATTTATTTATTTTTTTATTTTTTTATATACAGTATATATATTTTTTTTAATGATTTTATGATTTGATGTATCATTTGCCAACGTCCTTTTTACACACTTCTTTGTAGTAGTCCAGTAGGTGGCGGTATATATCGTAAAGATATGATCCGCCATTAATCAGAAGAAGAAGAAGAAGAAGAACACTGATGGTATGCTGCTGGTTGCTTTATTTAAAAGCTGTGACTGTGTAGTTGCTGATGCAGTGACAATCTCCTTGTTAAGTATTTTAGCACATACATGTGTGCTATTGTTTGCTAAATATGAACTGCAAAGATTTGAGTTAAAGTCATGTTTTTAATTAAATCACTATTACACGTTAAGTGTTTGCAGTTTTATATTAAGATAGAGTCATTTTCAGTGGACTCAAATTAAGTTCGTTCACAATACTATCAGTATAAATACTAGTAAAGTACCTGTTTGAAGCAATCGGTTTCCCAAACGATGTGAGTTCTGGTTAATGAAATTTTTACGGTAACATACTGTAAAAAAGGAGAGCTGTAAATTAACAGTACTTTGCGGGCAACCAGCTGCCAGTAGATTACCGTTATTTTACAACACAATTTTTTACAATGATGATTCTGCTACACGAGATCCAGTAGAGTTGTGATAATCAAATAATATGAAGGATTTTAAAACATTTAACCTCCGAAGACCCGAGTTTTGGTCAGAGGTGGAAAGTCCAGGGGTCAGAAAGTAAAAGTCCTGCCACATTTTTATTCCACCCACAGCAAAAACTCCAGTGTTAAAGTTAATGAGATAATTAAGTGAATAATTGAGTGATGATTGTCACATTTTTTAAGTCACCATTATGATGATCGGTGTCTGCTTTAGTTGGGCTCTTGACCCTTTAGTCTTCAACTTTAGATGTTGTTTGGCTGTTGTACATGAGTTATAACAGCCAGTTGAACAACAAGGAAAGCTGATTCTCAACAATGGTGACAATTATATAGCATGTTGCAGTGCATTCTGGGTGCCACCAATCAAAATTCATTCATGGCTCCCATCATGCATTGCGGTATGAATAAATTATGATCTGAATTGTCTGAGTAATTTCCTTTTCCTAATTGAATTTTCTGTCACCATTGCTGAGATTCATATACTGAATCTTGATGTCTGTGTGTCCCTAAAAGAAGGATTATTATTTATTTATAAGATGTCATTTGGTTTATTTTGAAAAATCTGGATCTAAAATTTTGATTCTTTCCAGAGACTCGTTCATTTTTAGTTCGTTCACCAAAATGATTCGTTCAGATTCGTTCACTGATTCGTTCAGTTTTTTTTTTTTTTCATATTACACAAATACGTCAGCAGCAGGTGTGGCAAAATGTGTTGTTCAACTAACGTATTTACTTGTTACAAAATAAAAACTGATTTGACTTTATTAAAAATGGTGCCCTACTCATTAAATGGATAAAATAAGTCTAAATAAGCGATCAAAGTCTTTACACTCTTTTTATCTTTTAAATTACACTCTTTTCGGATGACCAAATCACAAGTGTTTTTTAATTTGTTTGCATACTAGGCAGGCTAGTTAACATTTTATTTGTTTGGTCAGAACGAGTTAAACGAGGAGTTATGTTCTGTATGTAAGATATGAATTGCACGTGCACAGTACGGATACCTGCGCTTTGCATTCACTTTCTGCTGATTGATGAACTAGATTGACAGAATGGCTGACCTGGTACACGAACTGGGTATAGCAACCAGTTCGTGCAATTCGTTCACGAACGGGAGATCTCTCTCTCGTTCAGATTCAAAACAGAGCAATATGATATTCATTCAGCAGAGTAGATCCAACCAATTACATGCCCCTTCTAAGCCCGAGCTGAAATGCTATTAGCTGACGTGAGTCACGTGACGCAAATGAGATGGAATGATGTGACGCAAATAATCAATACTCTAAATTTTTTTCTCTGTGGGCTTCGAGTAGTTCACTAGTGTAATAGCGTAAGCTTCTGTTGTTGTACGTCACACGCATCACACACACATGACCAGCGTCGGCCAATAGTGAGCCTACGTGTGACGTATAACACAGAAGCACTACGCTATTTTACTACGTGAACTACTCAAAGCCCACAGAGAAGGAAATGAATATAGGTGAATAAAGTCGTTGTTTTTGTTTGTTTTGGACCAAAATGTATTTTCGATGCTTCAAAAAATTCTAACTAACCCACTGATGTCACATGGACTACTTTGATGATGTCTTTATTACCTTTCTGGACATGGACAGTATACCGTACATACATTTTCAATGGAGAGACAGAAAGCTCTTGGACTAAGGGCCAATCCCAATTCTACCCCTTACCCCTTCACTTTCCCCTTCCCCTCCGTTTTGCGCGTGTACGTGAAGGGGTAGGGCTGTCCCAATTCTCTTTTGGTTGGAGGGGGAGGGCTAGGGGGAAGGGCCAGATAGCCCTTCAAACGAAGATTTTTCGGGACCACACTTCAAACGAAGGGGTATGAGAAGTGTCACAGCATACACCGGCTACAGATGCGAAATGGCTGCCCAAGCGAAAAAGGAGACCCATAAATGTATTTTTGGCTTTAATAAGTATTTTAACGACAAATAATGATTTGCTTTATGTTACATTCAATATTGTGTTAATATTTACGGTCAGTTTCTTCACAGAAACGTTTGTAAAAAAATCGCTAAAATCACTATAGTTTGCTAACGATAGTCCCGCAACATATTTTTATGTCTGACAACTGGTGAATGTAATTGCTGAAGGGAATTGGCTTATAATTTACCTTACATCTGCTATGAACGCATTGGAAGTTGTGATAAACATCGCCGCATCTCCTGTGACGTAGGCGCTAGCGACGACTTATAATGACGTCTAACGGAGGCGTAGTGGTGTCCCATTTCTTAGGGGAATATTTTCACCCCTACGCCTTGCCACTCTGTTTTAAGGGTCAAGGGGAAGGCGAAGGGTTAGGGGTAGGAGAAGGCGAAGGGGTAAGGGGTAGAATTGGGATTGGGCCTAAATCTAAAACATCTTAAACTGTGTTCCAAAGATGAACGGAGGTCTTACGGGCTTGGAACGACATGAGGGTGAGTCATTAATGACATAATTTTCCTTTTTGAGTGAACTAACCCTTTAATTTGACACACACAGATGTCAAGAATCAGTGTATGATTCTCTCTAATGGTCATAGTTTTCTGTTTTTCACAGGGATTTACTGCAGTGCGATTTTCTGTCTCATTGGCATCAGCGTTTTGGAGACCATCCTTGTGAATTGTCTGAAGGCTAAAGGAGCGAAGAAGAGATCAGTGGAAACAACATCTACTGTTAGTGGACAAGATGGTAAGAGTCGACACAGCATCTGATTATGAGGAACATTTTCCTGTATTTTACTCTTTTACTTCACAAATTAAGGTTAAGATTTGTTTGTTTTGTCACTTTGGTACATATGCAAAGAAAAGTAAATCAAATATAACATGTTTGAGTATTCCTGTGCCCCTAAAATATTACAAGCAGTTTGGATAATGGATGGATGAAAATACACTGTAAAACCCAACAAGTTAAGCTAACTCATTTCATTTGAGGAAACTGATTACCTCAATTCATTTAAGTTTATAAAAAACAATAGTTATGAGTACTCTGAACTTATTTGAATTGAGTTCACTAAAACAATAATATTTCTTAAAACACAATTAAACTTTACACTGCATTTAATACT
Organism: Semotilus atromaculatus; assembly: GCA_031834385.1. Classification (NCBI taxonomy): domain Eukaryota; kingdom Metazoa; phylum Chordata; class Actinopteri; order Cypriniformes; family Leuciscidae; genus Semotilus; species Semotilus atromaculatus. The sequence continues at coordinate 18,001,571 of JAULUF010000050.1, forward strand.
GTATATAACTGAAACTTCACTTTATTGATTAAAAACAGTGAAATGACAAACTTTAAATGAACTCAGAGCACTTGCAGTTACTGCTAGCTCACAATATCACACACAAAGTCAACTCCAATGAGTTAAGCTAACTCATTACATTTGAGGAAACCGATTACCTCAATTCATTTAAGTTTATAAAAAACAATAGTTATGAGTACTGTAAAATTATTTCAGTTGAGTTCACTAAAAGTAGATATTGCAGTCAAGAAATTAAGTGATTAAGTGATTAATTAAGTGAGTGATTAACACTAATGCTCAGTGAGTGAGCATTAGTGATGAACACCTGCTGGTAACAAGCAGAATCACTGAAGGAAAGAGAAACACAAGAACTACAACTGACTTCCAACCACAACATTAGATGAAATCAACTGAAGATAAAATATGTTTAAATCTCTCAAGATCTCAGCAGAGGAGGATTGAACAACTACACAAACAGCATTACCAGTTTCACTTATTACTAACCAGTTTGAGTTTTATCATGCGTCTACAGAAGGTGTTATTGAGAATTAACAGAGGTTTAGATGAAGATGATTTCTTGTTTCATTTAAAGACACCATGATAGTGGTCAGTGTTTGCTTTAGTTGTGCTCTTGACCCTTGACTTCGTAACACCAGATTTTCCTTTGGCTGCTGTAACTGAGTGTTTATTAAACACATTTGTTATGGCACAAAAGCCAAAAGAAAATTTTAGCATGTGGTTGTGTTTTGATGATTATTTATGGAATGATGAATTATCATTTGGTGTCTTGATTCTCTGATCTCTTCTAGAGAATAATCTCTGATTAAACAGGTGATATATAATTTGTATTATTCATTATAACAGAACTGTGATTCTGCTTTAAGGCCCAGTGTTGTTACAAGTCAAGTCAAGTCAAGTCACCTTTATTTATATAGCGCTTTTTACAATACAAATTGTTTCAAAGCAGCTTTACAGAGATAACAGGAAAACAATGTTGTAATAGTATTGTTAAATTCAAAATTAAATGTTAAATGTCCCCAACTAAGCAAGCCAAAAGCCAATGGCGACAAAAGCGAAGAGAGGCGAAAAAGGCAACAGTGGCAAGGAACCAAAACTCCATCAGGTGACAGAATGGAGAAAAAAACCTTGGGAGAACCCAGGCTCAGTCAGGGGGCCAGTCCTCCTTTGGCCAATGAACGAACAGTGTATGATTATGAGTTAGGCAGCATAATGTCAGGAGTCAGATGTGATCAGAACTTTCACGATATTTATCCAGTTCATCTGGTTACAATCAGATTTTAATAACCTCTATAGCAGGGATGGGCAACTTCGGTCCTGGAGGGCCACTGTCCTACAGAGTTTAGCTCCAATACTGAAAAAATCACCTGCTTGTAATTTTCTAGTAATCCTGAAGACCTTGATTTGCTTGTTCAGGTGTGTTTGATTAGGGTTGAAGCTAAACTCTGTAGGACAGTGGCAGTTGAGCGCAGTTGAGTGAACAATACAGGTTTACTGTGTTTGTCACAAGCTGGCTTTCTGCTGCTTGCAAACAGACTCTTTTGAGGAGACAGTTGATTTCAAAATGTGTTGCCCTGATTCCTTGTGATATGCATGAATACAATGCAGGCTCAGTGTTTCCAAGGTAAATCAACAACACTATCATCCCTTACATGTGTTTTATTTAAATAAAAACATCACAATCAGCTAAAACGCATGCGCAGGTCACTTTACTTCCTGAACAAGTGCGCACCCGAGTCCGTGCTGCTTGCACATTCACGCAAGCCGCGGCACGGCTCGGGAGCAACCGAACTCAGACCACCTCCTCCAGGTAGTCTCGGGTTCGGTTCCCCAGTGCGCACCCGGGTCCCATGACGGCATTCACATTAGCGATTTTTCATGCGAACCGTGCCCCGTTCCGAACTAAACTGCCAGTGTGAAAGCCCCCTAACTCTCCTGGGAGTTTATTTGGCTCCAGACTCAAGAGTGTTAAAGTTAATGAGCTAATTAATTGATTCATTGAGTGATGATTAACCATTATGGAAGACACCTGATGTTAACAAGCAGAATCACTGAAGGAGAAAAGCTAATTTTAAGTCACCATTATGGGGGTCGGTGTTTGCTTTAGTTGGGCTCTTGACCTTTAAACTATTAACATTATATTTAGTTTGGCTGTTATATCTTAGCTATAACCATTAGAAGAACAAAGAGAAAAAGTGTTTTTCAGATGGTGACGATTATGTTTTGTCATTCTCATCATTAGACCTGAATCACAAAACTCATTTAGGAAGTTAGGTTTCCCTTGTTGATTACAGCAATATTGTGATTCTATAGCAAAAGGTTTTCAGCATTTACATTATAATCCAAAATATTTCTTAAAAGTTGTTCTGATCAAAAGACTTAAAAAAATTATTTTATTAGACACAGTGACATCAATAATCAGCCTGCAATCTCAACAATGGTGACAATAATAAGGAATGTTGCAGTGCATTCTGGGTTTCACCAATCAAAACTCATTCATGGCTCCCATCATGCATTGCGGTATGAATACATTATGATCTGAACTGGTTTAGTAATTTCTTTTTCCTAATTGAATATTCTTTTTGTCACCATTGTTGAAATTCATACGCTGATTCTTGATATCTGTGTGTGCCTAAAAGAATGATTTTATTTAATCAGAACAACTACTAAGAAACTCATCGGATTATATTGAACGTTCTGGATCTTATGTTGTAGAATCACTGTGATGCTGTAATTACCAATATAAATCTAAGTCAGAGATTAGGCTCTGAATGAGTTCAGTGATTCAAGTCAAATGATGATTATGTTAAAACAACCAATAACACCTGTTCACATTTTCTCTTTGTTCATCTGGCTATTATATATCAGGTAAACAAAATCCATAATTAAAAATGTAAGGGTCAACTGCCCAACTAAAGCTAACACTGATATCCATAATGGTGACTTAAAGTTGGGATTTTTCTCCTTCAGTGATTCTGCTTGTTAACATCAGGTGTCTTCAATAATGGCCAATTATCACTCAATTAATCACTTAATTATCTCATTAACTTTAACACTGCTTCAGTGTTACTTATAACACTCTGAGTGTGAAGTCATATAAACTTCCAGGAGAGTTAATTTAACACTGGAGTTTTTGCTGTGTACAGTAACACTATATTACAGTAAAGAACTGTACAATTAACAGTAAATTACCAGTGTTGATTTACCATTAATTTGCAGGACGATGTTATATCTGCTATAACCACACTATGCAAGTTTGCCAGATCGGGTCGCGTTTCTGTAGTCCGAATGAGACATAAGAAAACTACAAATTTGACTTGCTTTACGTCAAGCGTTACAAAAGTCATTATTTCGTTTTTCTTAATTTCTGATGTCGCAATATATCTTTCATGAAATCATGTAACATACTCTACCTTGTCTGTGGACATCGTTCACTCTAAACGTTCACGCTCGCTCGTTTGTTCACGCTGTTTATCCAGCGAGCGTGTGTGCGACGCTAGGCTAAATTATTTACGACAGCGGTAATGGACAATTTCGTTTCCAACCAGTAGGGCGACCGAAGAGGAAAGGTTCCATGGTGTTGCTTTAATGTGATAATTAAGTGAATAATTGAGTGATGATTGAGCATTATTGCTTCAGTGTTAACTTAACACTCTTGAGTGTGGAGTCAAATAAACTCCCAGAAGAGTTCATTTAACACTGGAGTTTTTGCTCTGAACAAAGTATCAACGATTCCACATCGAAAAATCGTATATATAATTGAGATTGTTCTGACCACACAAAACAGTGTTTATCCAGAGCCGTGCTTTGCTGTTTTCCTCTCACAGGCGGTGTAAAAACCCAGCAGAAGCCTCCAGCCTCAGATAGAGATCAGAGTGAAGAGCAGTCTTCTACCCTGGACAGTCTGAAGATCCTCACTGAGTGTCGGTCTGCAACTCAACAAAACCAACAACAGAAGACATGTCTGTCCTGGACCAGAGTGGCAAGAACCATAGATATGACCTTCTTGGTTCTTTACATACTCACTATTATTGTGTTTCTGTCTGTGCTTGGAAAGCTTTGGATTTCTTAGTGATGTCTTACTAGAGATATCACACAATACCAGAGGTGGAAAGTCCAGGGGTCAGAAAGTAAAAGTCCTGCCATATTTTTATTCCACCCACAGCAAAAACTCCAGTGTTAAATGAACTTTAATGGGAGTTTATTTGGATCCAGACACAAGAGTGTTAAAGGAGAAAATCTATATTTTAGTCACCATTGTGGCGATCAGTGTTTGCTTTAGTTGGGCAGTTGACCTTTAAATGTTTAACTTAAGATTTTGTTTGGCTGTTTTAACAGATGGATGAATAAAGAGGAAAGGTGATCAGATGTTGTAGATCATGTTTAAACATAATCATCATTTGACTTGATTCACTGAACTCGTTTAGCGCCTATTCTCTGACTTAAATGTATAATGATCATAACAGCATCACAGTGATTCTATAACATTATATCCAGATTTCTCAATATAAACCAAATTATATCTTAAAAGTTATTCTAATAAATAAAAATCTTTCTTTAAGGCACACACAGACATCAAGATTCAGTGTATGAATCTCAACAATGGTGACAAACAGAATATTCAATTAGGAAAAGAAACTTACTAAGACAATTCAGATAATAATTTATTCATACCGCAATGCATGATGGGAGCCATGAATGAGTTTTGATTGGTGGCCCCCAGAATGCACTGCAACATGCTATATAATTGTCACATTGATGTCTGTGTGTGCCCATAAAGTATTTTGAATAGAACAGCTTTTAAGAAATCTTTTGGATAATATTTAAATTACTCAAAATGTTAAACTCTACAAATGTGTTTTGTGTCAAATGATGATTATGTCATAACATAACCAACACCACCTCATCAGCTTTCCTTTTTGTTCATCTGGCTGTTATAACTCATGTACATTTAAACAACATTTAAAGTTAATGATTTAAGGGTCAAGAGCCCAACTAAAACACACACTGATCTCCACAATGGCGACTTAAAAAATTTGATGTTCTCCTTCAGTAATTCTGCTTGTTAACATCAGGTGTCTTCAATAATGCTCAATCATCACTCAATTAATCACTTAATAATCTCATTAACTTTAACACTCTTTGTGTCTGGATCCAAATAAACTCCCAGGAAAGTTAATTTAACACTGGAGTTTTTGCTGTGGGTGAAATAAAAATATGGCATTACTTTTACTTTCTGACCCCTGGACTTTCCACCTCTGCACAATACCAACTTGTATTCAGAGTTAATATAAAGTTTATATAGAGTTTAATACACACGAATACATGGGCAAAACACAAAGATTCAGACAGGTTCTCAAGTGAAAAAAAATAGTATCCCTCTTGTAATTTTTTATAAAAAGTAAAGTTACATAATTGTTGATAATATTTTCATTAAGTTCTCTATTTAACACTATAGGGCTGTTATACCAATTAAATGACATCAGTATCAACAGAATCCATCTTACCATTTATCAAAATCCATTTACACTGCAATTACAATTGCCTAAATAATGTAATGAGATCAATGTACTAATTATAACATTTTGGTAGAAAAATTAAATGTTGAGAAAAATTAAATGATACTCTATGCAACTAAAACCGCCAATAGGTCGCAGCAAGTCGTAATAAGTGAATCATAGAACCATTAATTCGATCAATTTGCTCAAACCGGCTGATTCATTCATGAAAGATTAAGGCTGAATCCGAAATCACACACTAAACCCTCATTCAGGTATTGGGGGCGATTTCGGATTCAGCCCAAGTGTCCACTGACTTTATGAATGGGTCATTGAATTATTTACTCGCCCAATTCGTTCAAAAACGATGAATAAAGAATTACTTTTCTGCTTTGTTTCTAACTGTTTTCACCGGCAAAATTTAGCAAAAAGAGTCAAATTTGACAATGATGTGTCTAAAAATAGTACATTCAAAAACTGTTTATTGAACTGCTACAATTAATTTCACATTTTGCAATTGTGCTAATATTCGAGAAAATAACACTTGTGCTCATGTCATATTACTTATGTTATCTAAACACAAAATACAAGAATTTGGGGGCCTAAATTTTGGGGGCATTTTTATTCATTTTGGTGGCATTTCCGACCTTGCATGACGCTTATTTATGTCAATGCCAGACTAGGTTGCTTGTTGTTAAACTTAATGGAGGGCGAATAAGTTAGGCTGGCTGTATTGAAACATTTTAAAGGTGGTTAAATTTTCCAGCGGTGACAAACATTTCCGAAGTGTAGGGCAAACACGATCAATAAAGCAGGTCTGGGAGACGTGATGCTGCTCGCCTGCTCTGCATTTGTGGTGGATTGATGTCGATGTGACATTATTAAGAAGGTGAAGGGAAAAAAACTTGATATTGATTTGTTTTTATCTATATTATCAACATTTGTTGTTTTGTATTATTATTCAGTTTTGGTTAGAGGAATTGTAAGAATAAAATGTCTTGTTTAAGTGGGCTCACGGTTTATCTTAAATACCTGTCTGTTGTCTCAGTTAGGGGTGAAGTTTTTATTCTGTTCATTTTTCCTTCGTTTTTCCTTATACTGAGGTGAAGGTTGAAGTTTATTTTACGTCTACATATTATTTGTTACATTATTTTTTAATTTAGTTTGTATTCTTTATTAGTGAAATTTTTTGATTAGTTGGTAACAATAAAAACAATTGTTAGTTGGAAATCATGTGTCCGCATGCTTTATTACCATGCTCTACTACACACTGAAGCGCGCGTGACACTCATGGTGTTTTCAGCGTCTATGAGGAGGACATGCACACATTTGAACTTCATCGCAGAGCTTTTATAAAAGTAACTTCACAAGAATTTTACACTTTAATGTGATAAAACTATCGTCATTCATTCGTATCATACACACTCACAAACTTTAAAGTCTTCATGACAACCTGTCAAAATAAAAGTTTTGTATAACGAAGAAAATATAACAGAAATATATTACTATTGCACAGTAGAGTATATTTCAAGTAGGCCTAATAATAATAATAATAGTTTATTAAAACACACAGAAGCTCAAATGTCTTTAATTTACAACCCACCAAAATAAAAGTTTGTAGAGAGAAAGTAACTCGAATGAATTATGAAAAAAATTGCATAGTAAGATGTACTTAAAAAAAAAAAAATCTAGTAAATCATAATTTTAAAGGAATATCAGTCACACATATCAAGTTTTCACATAGGGGGGGGGGGTATATCACAGTATACTCACTACAAAAAACTAGACTACACCACTGGTTATAACGGTTATACACAATAATGATGTTCAAATATTTTTTCAAATATTAGAGTACAATTAAGAACTGTAAATGTTTGTAGTTTGAACTCATATTGCCTTTCTTTTACCCGTATGTAAGGGGAGAGCGCGAACGCAATCCCCCGCTACCAGAAATTCTGCAGACAAGATTCACACACAGGAGAAACTCGCAGAGATCAACAAAGCCTAAAGTGTAATGGCTGAGTCTCGCCCTAGGAGAACCTTTTTTTTTATTTAATTTTTTTTATTCACCAGTGTATGTGTCCAGGGGAGAGCGCGAACGCAGTCCCCCACTACCATAAATTATGCAGTCGAGATTCCCACATTTGGGGAATTCGCAGAGGTCAGCACAACCGGAGTGCAATGGCCGAGCCTCGCCCTGGGTGAACCTTTTTTTATATATATATATTTTTTTTTTTATATTTTTTTTTTATATTTTTTATCTCAGTTCAGTTACAGAGCACTAAAACATAAAATACATACAAAATCCTGTTGCAAAATTGATGGCTTACTATTTGAGCTTCCTCCTTGGAGCACTTAGACAATCTTCAATATCTTGTCAAAGGGAGAGACATTTGGTATGTTCCAAATCTTTTTTATCTCATAAATCCCAAAATTCCGTGTATCTCTTAAGATATAGTCACTAATACCTCTTAAAACTGATTTTACCACTGATTCAATCGGGATCTCATAGGTCTGGAAAACACCAACATTCCTAGATTTCCATAACGCTTCCTTAATAATGTTTATAGTTGTCCACCAACGAATCCATTTATCAACATGAACCTCATTTAACTCTCCATACCAAATATCTCCCTCATCTGGCACTCTATTTAAATTTAGCAACCATGATCGAAATGAAATCCATGCCTTTTGGGCATAAGAGCATTCCCACAAACAATGTCTAATTTTCTCTTCTTCACCACAGTTCCTTCTAGGACATCGCGTGGTTCGGGTACAGTTTCTTTTCTTCAAAAAAACCAGAGTGGGTAAGCAATTTTGTACCACTTGCCAAGCAATGTCTTTATGACAATTAAATAAAAAGACATCATTCACATTCCTCCAAACTTTAACAAGTTCTGTTTCTATAAGTTTACCCACAGGTGTCATTCTTAGTAGGAAGGGGGATAACCTTTCTTCTATTATCCGTCTATTCAAATGATCAATTGAAATACTGGACCAAGACGATTTCTTTAGTAAACATATCAATCTATCATAGCTGGTCTAGTTTCTGCATGTGGAGTATTTTATGGCGTTCTCTTATTCCATATTCTCCTTATTTCTTGGCCTACCCAGAACTTTGCAAAGAAACTGCTAAGGTTTGTCTCTTCGTCTTTTAAACAAGCTCTTATTATTGGAAGAGAAAACATAGCATCTAGTTTGGTTTCAATATCCGGAACTGCTAATCCACCTTTCTCAATTTTTTTACATACTATTTCACGTTTCAATTTCTCTTGATTGGAGCTCCATAAGAAACGAAACATAATTTTCTTTGCTGAATTTAAAAACCGTCTTGGAGCCGGGAAAGTTGCTGCTACATATGTAAGCGAAGCTATGATCTCTGCATTGATTATTAACACTTTTCCTCTAAGAGTAAGAACTCTTTCTTCCCACTGTTTTATTTTCCACTCTATATGATTTAATCTAGAATTCCAATTCCTTTCCTCCATATCCTTACACCATACCATTCCTAGGATTTTAATGGCTTTATCTTGATTCTTTAACCCAAAACTGCACTGCAAAAAGAGATGTGTTAAAAATGACACATCAGTATCACATTCATGATATAGTTGGAGCAGAGTTAGTAGAATGGTAAGAGCGCTGTTTAAAACAATATATTTGAGTTGTAATCTGATGACTAAAAGATTATTCAGGGTTCGTACAGTGCTTGAATTTGACTTTTTGAAATTGAAGTCCTGGAAAACATCCATATTTATGAAAAGGTACTTAAAAAGTGCTTGAATTATTAATAATGATTGCTTTATTTTATTGATAAAACAATATTTTCACACAAAATTAACGCTACAGCCATTTTGCATGGCTACGAGCGTGATATTGCTCATTAATATCTACGTATATGATAGTGTTTTGATAGAAAAAATCAGTTTGAATAAAGAAATATCTTTGTCATAGTATCCTGCATCTGCTGCACTTTATTTGTACCATTTTGTTTTATTAGTTTATTTATCCATTTACCTTTTTATAGAAGTTGAAAGATAATACAGATATTGTTTGATAGGTGAGATCTCTGATTGTAGTCTTTGAAAACCGAAAAAATAGTGCTTAAAAATCCTTGAAATTCCTGTATTTTGTTTTACAGTATCTGTACGAACCCTGATTGTTGTTTTGTGTGTTTGTGTGTTTGTAGCATACAGACAACATCAGGGACATTATTACGATACGTGGACGGAAACATCAACTAACAGCTTCACACACTTGCCTTGGGTTGGACAGAATTGAATAAACTGTATAAATGTATTTATTGCCATATTATTTTGGTTACAAAAAGCAAAATCACTGGTGCACAATTTATTTAATAAAAGTTTGAAATCACCATCAAATTGACTTTTTTTTTTCTCCGTCTGCTTGTCTTTGGCATCACAGCTCAGGACAGTCTCTAGTGAGAGGTTTGATGGTGTTCAAGTCCTCCTGGGAAGTGTTTATGACGGCATGCGCGTACTTTCTCTTAATTAATTACACAAAAATAGAGCACGTTTCTTAAACTCTATTCTAGAAAATGAAGAACAAAAAAATGTGCATCGAGGTGTGCTTTGTTTTTGAATGTTTTTAATTAATTTATGAAGCCACTGCTAACTTTATCGTTACATATTACATTGGTATATTATAATGCCATCATGTTCTGTGCTGGCTTACTTCGCTGTAGAAAAGTCTAGCAATATCACTGCTAAATAAATACCTGTAAGTATTGTGTTATTCCGCCATGTTCCTCACTGACACGGCCACAACTCGTGTAGATCACCGGGGCTTAAAGAAAACCCCAGCTTCCCACTCGTATTTACGACATTGTGGTGGCGTTCATGTGCGCTCAACTCGTAAATACGATCATCTTTACGAGATGACTTGAACGCACCATGAGACTGTGGCTGCGTCCAAAATCACACACTTCATTATATATTACGCTAACAGTATGTGTGAATTTACAGTAGGCAGAAAGTTCCCGGATTGACCAGGTCGATTTTCAGATAATGTGACGCCCTAAAAGTTGGCAAACAGACTTTTCTAGGGGTATTTTTTCTGCTGAATCCATTTTAGCTGTTAATAAAATATATATTTCATATTTTAAAACTTTACATCATGCGACATCAAATTTAGGTGGGAATTAAGCTACTTCTATGTGACAATAATTGCATTATTTCTCATTGTAGTCATGAAAAGATCTGTTTTTATCCTTATATTTCAAATGGACAAACATAATATCTAAAATGCGAGAGTCATTTGTTTGGAGTCACATGCATAGGCTACTATTGTCTTCGGATCAAAGTGTGTGAATTGAGTTTGGAGTTAATTCAAGAGGTTTTTTTTATTCTACTTTCTATTTCTATTTCTTTCTGCAGTTATTTCCACACATCGTAATTTAACAACTCAGAATTAATTTCTATATCCAAAGAGCGACCCCACACAAAATATTTCCAGTTGTGAAATTGTACCCATGAAGGTGGTCAGATTATAAGATCACCATTATGGAAACTGTGTGCGGTTTTAAGCCTGACCGGTCAATGTCATTGGATACTTGCATTATATGCCAACAAGAATCCAAGAAAGATAAGAAGAAGTAGTTGTTCTATTTATATAGCGCCTATCCCTAGCCCAATACATTTACACACATTACAGTCCCATAGGATACATAAAGTTACATCATCCAAAATACTGTCTTTAGCTAAGTCTTGAATGTTGGCTAACCACAGATGAGATATTACGAAGTGTAAGTAGTGATTTCCATAATTTTAGGAGCATTAACAACACTAACACCTACAGACAACCGGAGCATTAGAATATCGTGCAAAAGTTCATGTATTTCAGTAATTCAAATTAAAAGGTGAAACTAATATATAACAATATACATATGCATGATTATACTTTTCAGAGAGCCGACATTTCTGTATTTAATTTTTTTTTATTGATTTCATGTAGTAATATTCTAATTTTCTGAGATTTTGAATTTGGGGTTTTCATAAGCTGTAAGCCATAATCATCACAAATATAACTTTAGCACGATATTCAAATTTTTCGAGTTTCACCTGTACTTCCGGCGAGATTTTGAATTGTTCATACAATGACACTTTACTATCCCACAGGAGAGGATTTATGAATGACAGTGAAGCGTTGGTAGATCACATGACGATGACAACATGGTGAATGTACGTCTGGATTACATTAATACTATATAGATATAGAACATACTTTTTTTCTTATCTGTCGCTAATTACTTGCTTCTTCCAAATAAACACTCACTACTCAAGAGAGTGTGTGATTTCGGACCACAGTTGCCAACTCTCGCGAGACAAATAAGCAACTGTAGCTTCAAAAACAAGCCCAAAACAAGCCCAATATTATTAGATTATTTAGTTTCAGCATTATCATTTATTTTTTATTACCAATAAATGAGCCTGCAACATATTAAACTGAAACCACTCCTTTATTAGAAAAGGATAAACGGATTAGGGAAAAAAGGATTTAAAAAAGGTTTGGAGAGATGGAAAAGGACAAAAAGACAATTAGGAAAAGACGGGGATATGTAACACACACACACACACACATTATATATATGTATCTTATGTTAGTATAGACTAGTTTTTATTTTTTATTAAAGCCTGTGATAATTAATATATTACAAAAACATTGTACAAATTACAAATTTACCTTACAAAAGAAGGTCATCCCTCTTCTCCCCTGCACTGTCCATCATCTCCCCAACGTCTATCATTGGATTACAGCGTCGCGCGCGCGGCTGCCTGCACGTTGAACGGGATTTTTCTCCAATAAGGGGGCGGATTCGGCGGAATGTTTTGACGAATTACGCCACAGCACTTATACAATTGCACTGATTGGCTATGGCTGTGAGCAGACAGTGTCAATCAATGTATTGGAGATTGAGAAAACTGCAACCGTGACCATAGATGTAAAGAAAACAAAGTTGCTTGTCAGATTTTCCTAACAAGCAACCATATTTTTTTAATAAGCCCAAAAAAAAACGCAACCCGCAACTCGTGCTTTTTTAACGCGACTTACAAAAAAAAAAAAAAAAGCCCAAAGTCGCTTATTATAAGCGGACTTGGCAACTATGTTTCGGACGCAGCCTGTGTGTTCTTGTAGTGCGTCAGTCACATGACATTTACGGTTCAGGTGATTGGCTGAAACACAATCTGCAAACTTTTGGGGTCCTTCACATAGACAGTATAAGAAGTGGACAGAGCCATCTCATTGGAACTCAGTTGAGACAGTTGAAGCCCATTTTTAGCGATTTTTTAGCACTTCCGCTCCTGACGCGCAGACTCAAACCGACTCAAACTGAGCTTGATGACGTGAGCACCCTGTCTGACAGATGTAAATATTCTAGTAGCTGTGCGTAAAAACTGCCAACGTTGATCTTGCAGAGACGGCGAGCTTGAGCAAAGAGTTCTTTGGCGTGAGTGAGCAGGAGTAAGTAATTTGTATAGTATTTATTTTAAAATGTAACGCCAGTACGCCATATTAAGTTAATGCATTGATTGCCTGTGAGCTTCTCCTACTGTCTGTACGGTAATTTCTCTACTGTGCGACAGAGCGTCGAGTGGTTATGACGCAATCGTTAGCCTATTTTTACAAAAACTGTTTCTACGGGGCCATAATGTAACATAGAAGGTAATGGAGCCCTTTATACATTGTCGTGTTTCTTTAGAAATAAATAATGGACAAATGGAGTCTTTAAACGCCTCAGATGTAAAGTTATTCGCTGTCAAAGTGACGCGAAAATGAATGGGAGTCAATGGGAATGCTAACGCAAGTGAAGTTCTGCTACAAGATGGCGGCTCCCGCGAGGCTTCAACTTCCGGTCGATGGATTACCCCCTTGGGTCCTTCACCAGTGTCACAGTATGATCAACTGCTGATTCTGAAAGATAAAAATCAAGCCTTTTTAACATATTGAATACATGGTTTCATTCAGCAATGTCACATTATTTGGGCAAAACTAGTTGTACATGTTGTATGTAAACCATAACACATTTTCACATCCATCCTATAATCAGGGTTCCCACACCTGGTTAACTTCACATTCAAGGACTTTCCAAAACTTACCCTCAAATTCAAGGATGTGTGGGATCTTAATTTATATATTTCAAGGTTGCATCGTGTTACCTTGTAAGATACTGGTTACAGTTTTGCGCACGTGGACGTCATGGCAACGTACAACACTTAACGCGTAAACGCCCATAACTAACGTAAATCAAGCAAGGTAGTATCATGCATAGGCCACGAAGTGTTGGCGAAATAACAAATTAGGGGATGTAATATGGATTTTTTTCCATTAAACTTCTTGCACAAAATAAATTCAAGCACCTGTATCTCTGTATGTTTATTTTCAAAAAAAAAAACTTCCAGGGACTTGAAATCTTTTTTTCAGATTCACAAACTTTCAAGGACCCGTGGGAAAACCCTGTATAATTAAAACAAAACAACTTTCTAGGGTTTGATCTAAATTTATTGCATTTTATTAACTGTAAAACAAGTGACATCATCAATACCCCTAAAAACAGGGTTACAATCTGGATCTGACAGTGCCGATAGAAATCGCACGCCCTGTACCTGTGCCTCAGTTCAAGTAGGTGTGCAGAAGTGTTCATGTCTCAACACCATAATGCACACGACGTGCTGCTCCAATCAATAAGACAAACAGTTACATGTTAGTACAGTAAGAAGTGTTCAAAACGTGAGTGTGATGGGAACAAACCAAGACTTCACATTAACTAATTCCTGTAGTGTACGATCTCTGACAGTAGTCTGTTGCTTTCTGTAACATTAGCACATATAAAAGTGTCAAAAAAAAAAAAAAAACATTTGTTAAGAAATAATATATGGCTGTAGAAGGTGAATTTTTTAAATGCCCAAAGAGCATCTCGGTGTTGATTTAACGATATATTGATTGACACTAAATTAGATATTTCAGATGCTGATATCTCCGACAAAACGCGTGAATTTTCCCCCAAATTAAAGAAAAAATATGGAAAATATACTTTGAGTAAATAAAATGAAGCCTAGTTTAAGGATCACTGTACATATTTATGTTTTGCATATTTATTGTATTTGCAATTAAGCCCATTTTCCACAATCAAAGTCCTCATATAAAAAAAAAATGCACACTAGTTACTTTAATAGAAAAATATATTTAAATCATTTATGAACCACTGGTAATATTGGTTGTACTTTAATTAAAATGAACTGTAAAATTACCGTATATTGAGATGAAAATGGTCCTAAAATACGAGCTTCATTTTCTTTATGCAAAACATGATTTCTAAAATTCAGAAGTGACATTATGCGGTGTATTTTCGTGCTTTAAATTACATTATAGCCCCCCCCCAAAACAAATGGCAAATAGTGTGCACATAACCCCATAAAGAAGATATATAAAAATCTGTTCTGACGCCTCATCCTGATCCTCACGATTCACCAATAACTCTTTCATTCAATATCCCCGGCTTCAAAGTAGCCGATGTTAGCTCTGGTTTGCTAAATGTTTGCAGCCCTTTAGGGGTTAAAATGTATGCTAATGTAGTGCTAATGTAGTGCTATTTTGGCAAGATCTTCATTTCTCTCTCAAACAAAGACTGTAAACAAACATTATGGGCTCTCAATGTTAGGAACCAACTTCAGGACACCGTTAACCGTCTTAAAAAAAAAGTTAATATCCGTTAGTCAAAGGCCGCAGCTCGTCCAATAGCACGTGTTTGTCTAAGGGAGACGGGGGTCGATGTTTTACTACATGTTTTGTGAAGGTGTATGAAGTTGTACTGGTGATTACAATGGAGGAAAAGTGAGAAATGAAAGCCGGGTTTCATTTCTCCTTCAGAAACACGTTGTGATGGCATCAGTCTCTAGAGAAGTGAGCACTTCCTGCCCCTCTTCTTGACGGGCGGGGGGCACAGCACGGCCCGGATGGCCTCGTCGAACACCGTCTTCAGCCCGCGCTGGGTGAGCGCAGAGCACTCCAGGTACTTCACAGCCCCTGAGAAACACACACAAGAGCACGGGTTCAGAACAAACACAACAAACATACTCAAATTCAGTTTAAAGGAGCATTAATCTTCATTGAAAGTGGGCCATATATGTAGTTGAAATGCGAAATAAATGTCGAATTTGGTGCCGCCTTGACCGAGGAAAGACAGAAAGTAACTTTAGGGCGCATTTGTATGAAAGACAACAACTCCCACAATGCACCACATTGCATAGCTCCGCAAACAAACTTTTTAATCTAGACTTGACTTAGACTAAACTACAGTAACCTTATGGAGCATATGTGGACACATGTTTGGAGAGGTCAGGGTTTAATCTAAACTTCTGCCAGTGTCTTCTTCACCCAGACATCTCGTTCCTCAGCCATAATCAGTCATTACTGGACCCGTATACAGACGCCATGATCCCTCAGACGGAGGAGCTCGCTTTGGATAATGATAAAACAAGTTAAAAAAATAATAATATGAAGCCAAATTTAGAGATAAAGAAGAGATTTATATCCGTCTGTTATTTAATATGCAACACTATTATTGATCTCCTGCATTGACGGCATTATATGAAAAATGAACTGGACGATGACATCACTGTTTTCTCCAGAGCGGCTATATATATATATATATATATATATATATATATATATATATATATATATATATATATATATATATATATATATATATATATATATATATATATATATATATATATGAACTAAATTAATAACTTTTTTACAACAGAAATCACTGAACTTACTTAAGCTGGACTGTGACGCTATTTTAAACGGAAGCGTATTGCATTCACTCGAGGAATAAAAAATCTACTGTTTTTCTGAATTAACGAGTTAATTATCTCAGAATTACGAGAATTTTTCATAAAAAAAAATTAAAAAAAACGTTTTTGCTCTGTTTTTCTGAATTAATGACTAAATTATCTCGTAATTCTGAGATAATTAACTCGTTAATTCAGAAAAACAGAAGATTTTCTTTTTCTCAAGTGAATGCGATACGCTTCTGTAATTCTCTTTTCTGTTCCATTATTGTCCTGTTCTCTCTGTAAAGCTGCTTTGAAACACTCAGTGTAAAAAGCGCTGTATAAATAAAGTTGACATGGCAACAGTAACTAAAGGGGGCGGGTCTTGGCGAACAGTCAACTGGCGATGTGGAAAGTGGGCGGAGTGTCGTGGAAATTAATAGATAAGATTAATTAACCACTTAGAAGTCCTGCAATATTTGCCAAAAACGCCTAAAAAAGGTCTACCCAGATTAAAATGCATGCTGTTCTTGAACCCTTTGGAGTATATGCATGCTTTTGGTCTCTTTTAAAAGGGGACACTTTGAGGTTTGTTACTAAACAGTCAGAATCACTGTAAGTCTTACTTGTATTGAGTAATAGAACTTTGAACACACTAAAAAATGGGGGGGGAAATTCCGCCTACATTTATTTTTGTAAAAAGATGCCTGCAGATGACTACAGCTGGGAGGTATTAGAGGATAGAAATATAAAATCAGAGTTTTATGGTTAGTAACATATGGTAAACTTTTATCATACGTCCCATTTTCATGTCTGATGGTGACTAACTTTCCATTCTAGATCTAACAATAGAACAAAATAAATCGTACTTTCTTTTATTTAGGATGTAGCCATACTTTCGATATGATCTAACCATCTAACAAACTTTTGTTTCGATGTAACCTTGGTCAATGGACTGAACGTTCTGTTCTTTCACTGTATTGAGAAATGATTGACTGAAATATTGTTTGAGGATACATTATATTTTTAGCTTATGTCACTAACAAAGGGTGATGAAGGGTGTGGGCTTGCTTTAAACAATATAACCAATCATATTGGTAGAATCATCATGACTAACATGTCACGCTCTATTTTGATGTGTCTGGCTTTACTCTATAAAGCTCGTTGTGTTGTTCTTTTGGGTTGGGATCCTCAATGGAGATTGACAGAGACTGAGAACTGCTCGAGATCTCCCGGCCGTAATAAAGAGCATTAGAGGACAATTGCTGAAGTCTGTCTGTCATTTAAGATGCGCAGCAAAACAAGTTAGATTTATTAAACTCTAGAGTAAAAGTATTATTGGTAGAGTAGTTAGGTTTAGGGAAGAATCAGGAGTCACACAGATCAAATCAAAAACAGACATTCTGACACGAAACACACATTTCAATTTATAATAACTGGCTGTTAGTGTTTTTCAGAGAAACGAGTGCGTGAACTAGGGCTGCACAATATATCGAAATTATCAAAATATCGCAAATGTATCTATCGCGAATCGCGTGCACAGCTTGCACAATATGCACAGCTTGCAATAACTGGGATCATAAACAAAAGACTTTTTGAATTTTTGTCAAAATCCCTCACTGCTGAATAACTTTTGTAGCTTTAATAAGAATCGGGATATATTTAATTCATACAGTAAAAACTAAGCAGTGTTATATTTTAACATTTGATTATTCCATTTTTGTTAAATAATCCTAATGTAGGCCTTCCTGAAACCCCGTGGTTTACACTGATGTTAAAATAACACTTCTTATACAGTAAAACACTGATGTTCACTTTCAGAAGATTTAGTCACAAAAAAAGAATATAAAACAGTACTGTGCAAAAGTTTTAGATCGGTAAGATTTTTTATGTTCTTAAAAGAAGTCTCTTCTGCTCACCAAGGCTGCAATTATTTGATGAAAAATAAAAAAAAAAACCAGTAATACTGTGAAATATTACAATTTAAAACAGCGGTTTTCTATGTGAATATACAGTAAAGTGTCATTTATTCCTGTGATCAAAGCTGAATTTATCATCATCATTACTCCAGTCTTCAGTGTCACATGATCCTACAGAAATCATTATAATATGATGATTTGATGCTCAAGAAACATTTATGATTATTATCAGTGTTGAAAACAGTTTTTTACATTTTTATTTCATGATGCTACGATGAATAGAAACTAAAAAAGAACAGCATTGATCTGAAATCTAAAGCTTTTGTAACATTAAACTCTACCCTTCAAAAGTTTGGGGTCAGTAAGAATTTAAATGTTATTTTTGGGGGAAAGAAATATAATAAATCAATACTTTTATTCATCAAGGATGAGTTAAACTGATCAAAAGTTACAGTAAAGACTAGGGGTGTAACGGTTCACAAAATTCACGGTTCGGTTCGATACGATACACCTGTGCCACGGTTCGGTACGTTTTCAATGCAGCAAAAAGAAAGAAATGTCAGAGAAATTTCCTTGATTTTTTTTTATTATTATATTTGTATTAAAACTAACATCATAAAGTATGATATATATTTTTTTAACTTTGAGCAATGATGGAGCTATACTTGACTTTTCTTAGGAGCATATAAAACAAAACAGCTCCTTGGACAAAATGAAATGTTATATTGTAGTAGTTATAAACAAAGGTTTATTTTAGTTCAGATTAACATTTGAGGGCAGCAATTGTATTCATAATGTCAAAATAAAACCGACGTAATGTTACTTGAAAGCATTATAGCCTACTATTCCTGCCAAACCTCCATGGTTACAGTTAGTGTTACTATAGTAAATCCATGGTGAATGTTGCTGATCTGTGGATAGTTCATTCATGGCACAATGTTTCTTCCTGGTTTCCACGTCAGTGCGGTTTGATCCGTTAATAACGGAGACATGTGAATGTTTCTCACTAGATCTCGCAGCGATGTTATTACTTCAAGTTCAATAGCGAATTCAAATGGTTTCTTTACTGGATGTCTCAGCGCTGTGTAGTAACAGAGATCGGCTCGCGCTGATAAAACTGGTAAACAGTCCGTCAACCACATAATAACGAGTAGCTCAGTTTCGTTCTGCTTACATTACATTTGCCATTTGATGTTGGGCAATGTTGTGGTCGCGCCAGCATCTCGAGTGCGCTTGTCGTGCGCCTACATTTAAAATAACGAAATTTTGGTTGGCAGGAAAAATGGTCCAACAGTTCGGTTTAAAAATGCGTACCGAAAACCGAACCGAAAGCCTCGTACCGAACGGTTCGATACGAATACGCGTATCGTTACACCCCTAGTAAAGACATTTATAATGTTAGAAAATATTATATTTTAAATAAACGCTGTTCTTTTGAACTTTCTATTCATCAAAGAATTTTGGAAAAAAAAAATTGTACACAACTGTTTTCAACATTGAAAATAATAATGAATGTTTTTGAGCATCAAATCATCATATTAGAATGATTTCTGAAGGATCATGTGACACTGGAGTAATGATGCTGTAAATTCAGCTTTGATCACAGGAATAAATTACACTTCACTATATATTCACATAGAAAACAGCTGTTTAAAATTGTAATAATATTTCACATTATGACTGTTTTTTTTTGTATTTTTAATCAAATAAATACATCCTTGATGAGCAGAAGAGACTTCTTTTAAAAACATAAAAAATCTTACCGATCTAAAACTTTTGCACAGTACTGTATGTAGGTTATATAATTTCACATATATTTTAAAGATAATCTAAGTTTACTTTACACACATTAAGCATTATCGTATCACATTATTTTCTTCAGTATCGTGCAGCCCTAAATGTGAACTCAGCACGTTTCCGCAAACATGTGGTATTTTTATGCTTTAGTACCGAACATTTTTTTATATACAGCGCCTTTAATAAGGTGAAATGCATTATTGTCGTGGTCCTCTGAACTGTCCTCGTGCCGTGTGTAAGCCCCTACCGATCTCTTTGGCCATGGCCAGGCCCTGAGGATAGGTGATGGGAGTGAGCTTCTTCTCCTTCAGCTTCTCGATGGTGTCCTTGTCGTCTCTCAGATCCAGCTTGGTGCCCACCAGGATGATCGGAGTGGCTGGACAGTGGTGTCTCACTTCTGGATACCACTGAACACACAACACATTTCATCATTATTACAACATCCAGCACTGGTACGAAACGGACATGTAAAGCTCTAATAATGTACTTTGAAGGGAAAAGCGCTTACCTTTGCACGGACGTTCTCGAAAGAGGCAGGACTCACGAGGGAGAAGCAGATGAGAAACACGTCCTACGGGACAAAAGCATTCGTGATGTACCAATGGAGATATACAGATGTTCTATAACTAACACTGTTCATATGCACCTGCTTTTTATGGTATTTATCACTGCTATGGTATCTATCACATTTGACAAGAGGTGCTGTTGCATGAGCACTCAAAGAAACACATGATAATATTAAAAGAACAGACAGGAGACAATTATTCAATTATTATTAGATCAATTATTCCACTTATACTAGTTACCACACCTTGACGCATTGATCGGATGACGTATTTTTAAGGCGGTTGTCAAGTTTTTGTCAATAAAACGCTCTTGTATGTAGGACTAATTTCTTACGCACCTAATTCAGGGATTGAAATTAACATTTTTTGTCCACCGGCCACTACTTTTAACTGACAATGTGTACGGTAACTGCATGTGAAAATTAATACTACAAGATCTACAATACTTGAGCAGTTTATTTAACCTCAAGTCTCAATGAAATACTGGCATTTTCTCGTTCTCTCTTATAGCCTACACACACAAACCATGAACTGATATACATTTCAGTTCAAATATTATGAGGAAAAAACAATGTTACGGACGTGAGCGCTCTGAAAGCGGCATGTTTTTTTTGTTAAGGATTTGTTTACTGTGTGTGATTCATTTAATGGAAAGCACATTCACTGCTAGTTGCCTTGCTAATCAGTGTCTGCTCGTTTATTCAAACTAATTTGGCCTATTATAACAGACGAACGTCGCATGATGCTATTTTTATTTACCCGCTACGGTGGCCGGCAGGTGAAGCGAGTTTACCAGAGAGAGAGAGAGAGAGAGAGAGAGAGAGAGAGAGAGAGAGAGAGAGAGAGAGAGAGAGAGAGAGAGAGAGAGAGAGAGAGAGAGAGAGAGAGAGATCTATGTGCGTCAATATTATTATTTATTAATTAAATTCGTTTTAATTCGTTAATTCTTTTTTTTTCTATTATTGACAGTAGTCTAGCCTAATAAATGAAACAAAGCCGCTTTAACAAGTCGGCCTATCAATAATTATTTATTTGTTATATTATCTGCAATAATTACGAAAACTCGTGCAGCAGGACTATCAAGTTTTTTATATATTCAGTTTAATATTCTGTTGATTATAGATATGACTATATGCTTTATTTATTAAAATTAAACTGCATGTTTCAATTGATTATGAAGTAAAAAAAAAAGGCAGATCAAGCGCATGGGGCTGCATGTTTTTTCTTATGAATTGTATCCTATTTTCCGTTATTACAGTTGACTACGCGCAGTGATATGGAGCTGCAATGCGGTCAAGACCTGCCGGAACTACTTTAGCCGTGCGTTTCCCTGAGAATAATTGCACACCTGGTTCATCAACCAATCAGATTCAAGCATTCAACGGTCCTGTAGTAGAAATGTGTCTAAGCAACTGTGAAAAACAGTTTAAGGTCTGTGATGTACCGTTTGAGGGTAGGACAGGGGGCGGAGCCTGTCGTAATCCTCCTGTCCTGCTGTATCCCACAGACCCAGATTCACCGGCTTCCCGTCCACCATCACATTCGCAGAATAATTATCAAATCTGTCAATTGAAAGGCAATGCAATTCTGAGTATTAGAATGCTATCAGTGATCACCAGGTTAAAATGCGACTGTAAACACATGCAGGACCTAAACAAGACAGGAGGCTTTTTTTTCAGCTTTATAAAACACACAGTACCAAAACATTTTTCAACCCAGTGCTTCATTAAAATAGTTTATTGCACATCTCTCTGGATTTTAAATGGTCGAATCACAGCTGTTCTAAGATATACACTGAACAAAATTATAAATGCAACACTTTTGTTTTTGCCTTCATTTTTCATCAGCTGAACTCAAAGACTTTTTCTATGTACACAAAAGGCCCATTTCTCTAAAATATTGTTCTCAAATCTGTGTTAGTGAGCACTTCTCCTTTGCCGAGATAACCATCCACCTCACAGGTGTGGCATATCAAGATGCTGATTAGACAGCATGATTATTGCACAGGTGTGCCTTAGGCTATCCACAATTAAAGGCCACTCTAATTCTATAATGTTCTAAGACATATTTCAGTATATTGCCCACTAAACTGGATATTTTCTGTTGCCCATCGAAAACTACTTCCATGTCTCTGAAAAAGCACATTCTTGTGATTTATAAGGTCTCGGAGGGCTTTAGCATTAATTTATGGAGGGCATTTTACTAGGCTATGTGTTAGAGCCGCACGATTAACTGTTAAAAGATCACAACCTGAAACCTTTGACAAGTGCGATCACAGCTAACATTCAAGTTTGCGTTTCCGCTGACAAGAATTCATATTTCCAGATAAGTTGTTTTTGGATATAAACACTGATTGTCTACGGTAGGGCTGGGTACCGAGTTCGATACTTTTTAGGTACCGTCCGAATTGCCTCGATACTATCGAGTATCGAAAAATGACCACCGCTTTTTTTGGTTGCTTTGTGCACTGGCTAAGGAGGATGAGTCAAACTGAAAAAATAAAACCAAAGGTTTTCTGAGGTAATGTGTTATGTAATCTTGTTAAAATGGATTTCATAAAATTGGTATCGAAAAAAGTATCGTTCAGAACCGGTATCGAAATCATGGTATCGGCATCGACATTTTTTGAACGATACCCAGCCCTAGTCTACAGTAGCAAACCAAAAGTAATTTGATCCAATCTTTATTT
Source organism: Semotilus atromaculatus (assembly GCA_031834385.1). Classification (NCBI taxonomy): domain Eukaryota; kingdom Metazoa; phylum Chordata; class Actinopteri; order Cypriniformes; family Leuciscidae; genus Semotilus; species Semotilus atromaculatus. Next base: position 18,024,857 of record JAULUF010000050.1, read on the forward strand.
GAAGCGTCAATTACATCGTTACACCAGTAGGTGGCAACAAGTGACTGTAAAATACAATTGAATCATTCATTCAAGAGAGTTTAAAAACGCAGATTTATCCAGTAATGAAATGAAGTATTTGAGTGAGTCACTGAATAATTCATTCCAGAGATTTTTTTAAATTATTCAAATGAATGAAATGTTTGTTTGTTTTTAAATCGACTGCAGAAAGTAAATAGTAACTCTAGTAAACTGCATATAATTTAGTTATTTAGATGTCGGTTCAGAATCGTGATCTCAGTTTAAAAATTAAAAAAAAATTTTTTTTCAATTTTAACCAAAATCGTGCAGCTCTAATAGAGAATGAGGAGTTGCGTCACAATCTTTTCACGCAGGGTCACGTTCTGGGAAGGTGCCGCCATATTAGGTGGTTACGCTATCTGTTGCCATGGTTACTTCGACAGTGAGACAGAGAAATAGCGACAGAGAGAGAGTGCAGCTTAATATTTGTTTACATTAATATTTGTTCACATTTTAGCGATACACCGCAGTTTCTTGGGAAGATTTGGAGGAAGAGGAAGAGAAAGGAAAGGGGCTCTATCGGGAGAGACTAAATAACGCTAGCCAACGTTAATTAGAGAAACTGCTTGTCAATAAACTGACAGCAGCGACAGCATGATTTCAAAAGCAACACATTTCAGCGCAGATTGCCTTTTATTTAACACAAACCAGGGCTTGACTAGCTTTTTGAGGCACTTGTCCTTCGGACAAGTAAATTTATGTTTCCCTTGTCCATGCACAAAAGTCACTTGTCCGGGTAAAGATTTATAATTTTATCTAGGGCTGCATGATTTGGGGAAAATGTCATATTGCGATTATTGAGGTCAATATTGCGCTTGCGATATAATAAACAAATGGTTTCATGAGTCAACTTGTTTGGTTCTAAAGCAAATGCACACGCAGATTAGTGATCATTCTAAAATGAGCAATAACAACTAAATTATTGATAACACCTATAATGATCCAGGGCCTGAATTTCGTTTTGGAAAATGGGGGAGAAATCCCCCCTTAAGTGATTCTTATGGGGGGGAATTTTTTATTTGAGGGGGGAGTTTAAACTTTTAATTTTTTTTGTATTACATTTATTTCCTAAATATTTAGGAGATAAATGAATTTTTTTTGCATTTAAACTCATTGCATTTTACAAAGGGGTAATTTTGTTCTTAAGTATTTACGCAACACAAGGAAGCTTGATTTCAATCTTTGAATTACAGTTTTTTACAGTCGCTAGGACACATTTCTCAATACTTAGGTCACTTTTTCAAAACTCTTCACACAGTGAGCACAACAGAAGTATATGTGGGCTAAACTGTGGATCATTTATCATTGCTTTGGCACAAAATGCATTCAATGACTACATCTTTCAAATTACATTCATTTTTTTCTCACTTCGACACAACAACCGCCAAAACTCTGTGTACCTACAGGCCAATGTGCACATGCTTACATACTGATCTGAGAACTGTTAAACTTAAGTTCAAAACAATAACATAATACAAAACTGACTGGGACAGCATTTTGCCACATTTCTACAGTAATATTGTAATGAAATATATTTAGAATCTAAAAATTAAATGGTATAAAAACAATTGGACCAACCACAGCTGATTCCTATTGTATCTGTATCTGTGGATGGTGTGTACACAAATGTTTGTACTTTGGAATTACTCCAAAAACATAAAATATAATAACTGCATGATGTCTGATTCATTCTAGTATTGCAGTGAATTAACAGTAGAGAGGTAGAAGAAAGAAAGCATTTACATTGGAAAACATTGTATAAAGTTACCTGTTGTTAGTGTTTTTTATGTTATTGTTTTGTGGGTGACAAAGTGTGTTTGTTAGCTGTCAACCTTTGCTAGTGTTATGGAAGAATGTGTTGATTTGAGACATGTATGAAGTGATTTGGTAGTTTTAGTACATTTTGAATGTGAAATGAACTGCTGTGCCGAGCTGAACGTTGGTTAGGAGAACTGTGTGAAGAGTTTTGAAAAAGTGACTTAAGTATTGAAAAATGTGTCCTAGCGACTGTAAAAAACTGTAAATTGAAAAAAGTCGCACAAATAAATACAATAGATTAAAGATACCTATAAAGAGAAATAAAGAGAAAAGTTTTTGCTTAGGTCTGACACTAGTATTCAGAAATACTACAGAGACTGAATAAAGTAATCAAAATGTAAAAAAACACTGGGTAGTATTTTAGTCCTGACTAAAGTAAATACATAGGCTATTGATCCTGATTCCTTAAAATGAAAGCTATGTTTTGTTGTTTTGACAACCAAATTAATGACAGACTTGTCACTGTAAGAGCTCGTGCACAGATCCTGTAGCACCTACATTATACGGTCACGTGCGATTATGCTTAAGACATAACCGACTGTGTTTAGAGGATACTCCCCAAGACCGAAATTGACATGATTTTCGCATGTTTTTGACTGTTAAAGCGATATAATCCACAAAAAATTACTTTTGTTACCCACGAGCAGTTTGTGAGGCGGCTTGTATGTGTGACGAAAAAACACATCTCTCAGACAGCGCACGCCTACCGAATAGTTCAAGATCGCGTGAATGTTTAAACTGGTAAGACTTAAAAAGACGTGCAAATGGTAAACTTTAGTTACTCATGATGCAATGCTGGCCCGATTATGCAAGTGACAATTCCGTCTATCCCGACCCCCAAAACGCGAGTGTATTATCGTCGCCTGCAGCGCTGAACGACTGCCTTGTGCAGCCCATGTTGAGAGACGAGAGAGAGAGACGCAGCACTGCTGAATCACTCATGCGGTTTGTGAAATTGCGTCTCGCATAAAGTTTTAAAATGACTGATTTTATTTTATTTTATAATCTGTGTGGATTAATTTACTAATACAACCTACATGCTAAAGTGAATCAATGTTTGCGGGAATTTCCCGCATTATAAGTGGGAGACCTGAGGGAATGATTAAAATTATGCGCAATCCCCACATTCCCGCGCCGAAATTCGAGCCCTGTGTGTAAAAGGTAGGACATATACAGAAATTTAATAAAGTTATCAAACAGTCTGCGCTGCATAAATTATATATAGACTAATCCTTATTAAAGCTACACAAGTTCTTTAGTCAAGAGCAGTGAGTAATTTTCTCTGTTCCTTTTGTTCTTTGATTAACTTTACTGACAGAACGCTTTATTGGCTGCTGGCCCTTTAAGAGCAGCCGCTGCTGAGAGACGTGGATCTCACACGAATCACAACTCTTTATGTCCCTCATAAGACTGCTCTTATGTTATGAAGATACTCGACAAACGACATTTTGGCATAATTGTGTGTGTTATTGTTCGTTCAAGCACGAAAGAGAACTGTATTCTGGCCGCCGTCTGTGCATGCGCATGATACTGGGGCGCGTCTTTCTGTGAGTCACATTCAGGACATTCACAGGCAGAGCGAAAAATGTGTTCGTTTCAAATCGGTCAAATTAAATCGGTCAAATAGACGTACTGAGTGGCACATAACGTGAAGTAAGATGGCATTTTATTTTTTTGGAAATTTAACTTGTCCAGTGGGACAACTAATTTTCTCCTCCACTTGTCCTACAAAAAAATCCACTTGTCCCAGACCAGCCTTAATGTCGAGCCCTGCAAACAAACTAACTTAATACTCTGTTATTCAACTAGAGTTGCTTGATTTTTTTTATAGATATATCTGTACTGCAAAATGTTTTAAAAAGACTTTTTTCAATGACGTACGAATGTCCGATCTGTCCACATCTGCAAATGCACATCTCTGATTCACATCAGAGTTATTTACACATATGAATGAGACATCAAGTATGACAGTTTACAGGTTTGTAAGTCTTGCAGAAGTGTGCATAAGCATCTAATGCCTTACAGCTTCTGAACTCTTGCATTGTGTAGGCACTGATACCATAAACCAGGGAATTGACTATGTCAGGGGATGTAAAAGGTGGTAGTGCTTCTGTAGAAGGACGTTCTGGTCCGATGTTGTTGATGTCAAGCAGTTTCTCTAAATAACACTGCTTGGCGTTGTTATTTAGCCTCTCCCGATAGAGTCTATCGCTTCCCCCTTCATTTATTCCCAAGAAACTGTGCCTTACCGCAAAAATTAGAGATGCACTGATTGATCGGCCGGTCAGTCTGACGTATGCTGATTTTATGCCGGTCAAATGCACTCGGGCGCCACATGATTAACATCGTGCTACATCAGCATCACACATGCACATGGATGTAGGAAACCTTGTGAATTACGGCCGTTCAGCAAGCGCATATTTTTTTGTCGGCGTGCATGTTAATCAATGAGTGCATTCACACCGGGAGCGGCAGCAGCGCGCGAGCGTCGAGCAGGAGCGTTGCGTGAGCAGTGAAACGTTTCGGCGCCGAGTCTATTTGCTGCAGCTCACGCTCAATTAAAGTGAAAGCACACTTTTGATGGACAAAATAGCCTAAATATTCCACACAAAAAGTGCCCAAAATGCACAGAATTTACGTGTGTTATCAAGAACTGGAGTAGGCTATGTCAGAAAAACAAACGTTAGACTCAAAAATATTTATAGAAAATAAACCCATTTAAACTTGTTTTTATTATTCAGTTTGTAGAAGTGATTGCAATAGGCCTATGTGTGTGTTTTGAGAAATCTCTTTATAGTGCAAGGCTATATTTATTAAATTTTTTATTTATATATTATTTTATTGCCATTACCTGTTTCGTACAGATGTTTAGTTTGCTAAATATAATATATCTAAAAAAATTATTGGATATTGGATGTGAAAAGGAAATGGTTCTTCCATAACAAGTGAATCTCCCACACCAGGGGTAATTTATATAGCTCTATTTGATAGCGATTATCTGTTAAAAACATTATGTTCACATTAAACAAATTATGTAAACAAATTGTGCACTTTCTGATTATGTGAAAGATATTTTTTGCACTGTGAATTTGCACTGTCAGTTCTGTTTTTGAATAAAAGGTTAGAAATTAATGATTTTTTATTTTCAGTTTTTTATTTTTATCCGATTCATCGGAAAAAATAATCGACAGATTAATCGATTATTAAAATAATCGTTCGTTAGTGGCAGCCCTATAAATCGGTATTGGGAGGTCAAACTCAATGAAAATCGGAATCGGCCTAGAAAATAGTAATCGGTGGATCTCTAAAATGCAAACGACTATCAAGCTGCTCTATCTCTCCGTCGCCATTTCTCTCGGCCTCACCGTCGAAGTAACCATGACGCCACACTCATTCTCTATAGATGATCAGATGTATACGGGAATCTCCAGTCAAAGAACAACAACAACAACAACAACAGCATTGCTGAACAACGAACCAGAGACACATAGATCGAGACAAGAAGGAATTTAAAAAAGGGGGCAGAGGACAGGTTAACATTGTAGCTAACTAGTCCAATATTGACTGAAGATTAACATAATGTGTATATTTAGATTAATACTGTAATATTGCAGCAGTGGCTAAAATGGACACTTTCTAGAAGTAATGAAATGATTTCTATGTTTGTGTGCGTGTGTGTATTTGTTTATGTGATTTATGAGGACACAAATTTGTATAATGACATGCGTATTAACTTAAACGTGGTTGATGAGAACATTTCATGAGTCCTCATAATTCAAATAGCTTAAAAAACAATGTTTTATTAAAAATGCAGCATGTCTCCTGTGATGGGCAGGTTTAGGGATAGGGTTAGTGTAAGGGGACCGAATATATAGTTTGTACAGTATAAAAACCATTACGCCTATGGAGAGTCCTCAGTGTAGCTGCACCAACGTGTGTGTGTGTGTGTGTGTGTGTGTGATATTTGAGCAGACACACTCACACTGTGGGGATGTATTCTCCAGGAAAGGCATTGGTGGTGTAGCTGATCAGCAGACATGTTTTACCCACCGCTCTGGAATCAGGAAGAGGAAGAACAACACGTTATGGAGATGCTGGTAAACACACGGCATCATGACACAGGACAGTAACAGCTTGACAAACGAGTCTGTGGAGTCATTACGATCAAAAGCATTCCCATATGACTATCGCCGTAGGGCTGAACTCTCATTTTGTGCTGTTCACTTCCTCCTAAAATCGAAAGCATTTTTGCTAACTTTTTAAAATGCTCAAAAAGAAAAGCTGCACACATTAAATTGAAACTGAATGAAACAAATGTCCTCAATATTTACACAATCAACTAGGGTTGGGAATCGAAAATCAGGAATCAGATACTTGTTGTAAAATAACAATTTTAATTCCTCTTATCCACTTACCTTAATAAAAAGAATAGGGTTGGGAATTGAAATTCTGGAATCGAATACTTGAGGTTTCAGATACTTGTTATACATTTTTTTATTATTATTCTTAAAGGGACAGCACTAATATTCCTGCTGCCGTCTAATAACTCTAATCACACAACCAAACACAGAGGAAACTCACTCGCTCTTCACTGAATAACTTTTGTAACAATATTTGTGATGCATATTTTATTTATAAAGTGCGGTGTTATTTTACATTTCATTACAGTTTCTGTACGTGAATACCTGAGAATCTTAAAACACTGTTTATTTCAGTCGCATCTTTGTTCAGTTTCATCTTTTTGTTGCGTTTATTTGTTCTTTTTTAATTAGTGAGTGTTTACCGGTCTTTAATAATGCTTGACATGTAGATTAGTTAGGCTAGTTGTGTTTCTATGGTATTTTTAAACCACAGGCAAACGTTGCCCATGTAACCTTTTTGTTCATGATATTCAGCTACAATTAAATGTTTTAGAATAGGACTAAATGTGGACGATATCTACGTTTTTATTTAATTTTTTTTACCTTAATGGAATCGAAATTAGGAATTAATAAGAATGGGAATCCCTATCCTAACCAGGCTTGTGCAAAATTCAGAATTGGCCTCCATTCAATTCGTGAATTGGAATTTGAATTGACTCCGCCCCACAGGAAGTGGAATTGGAATTTGAATTGACTCCGCCCCACAGGAAGTGGAATTGGAATTTGAATTGACTCCGCCCCACAGGAAGTGGAATTGGAATTTGAATTGACTCCGCCCCACAGGAAGTGGAATTGGAATTTGAATTGACTCCGCCCCACAGGAAGTGGAATTGGAATTTGAATTGACTCCGCCCCACAGGAAGTGGAATTGGAATTTGAATTGACTCCGCCCCACAGGAAGTGGAATTGGAATTTGAATTGACTCCGCCCCACAGGAAGTGGAATTTGAATTTGAATTGACTCCGCCCCACAGGAAGTGGAATTGGAATTTGAATAACAGGAAGTGAAATTAAATTCATGGCAATTCCCAAATAAATTCCACACAGTCACACAACAGAAGGAATGTGATGAATCTCACATTCAGTGTTAGACTTTGGAAATGTAATTGCTTACTGTTATTAGTTACCCATTATAAATGTGGTTTGGGTTATTTTATTTGGATTACTTTATCAATGCAAAGCAAAATAGTAACTAATTGAATTACACATTTTACCTCAGTAATACAAATAAATACAATTACATTAATTTTGTAATTTGATAACATCATTGCATTACACGTGAAGTCACTCCTCGACCCTGCATACATTTGGTTCTAAAATATAGATGATAAAGTTCTTGAAATAAATTCCCCCCTCAATGTTTTTTAATTAGTTTTGTTCCAAATTTCATTTCAAAGTAATCAAATAACACAAAGTGCATAATGCAATCATATCTGCATATACTACTGTTAAGCTTCATTGTTAAACACTTCATTTAAAATATGTATTTGAATTTCTTTGAATTTTTATTGAATTGCAATTCTGCTTTCTTTAATTCAAATTCGAATTGTAATTCTAGATCCTGTTTTTGACATCAATTCAAATTCAATAAATGAATTGGAATTAAGGAGTCTCTCAATTCAATTGTGAATTGTGCACAAGCCTGATCCTGAGTTAGTTACCTAGTACATGTAGTAAACTAATATTACTCATTACTTAATTGTATAATTACACTGTAACACGGAACCCTTAAAATAAAGTGTAACCACATTTCTAATTAAATGTTTCAACTATGTAAAGCCTGATGTATAAAATAATCAATCAGTTTTAAATGGAAAGGGTTTTTTTTAACCTTTATAAAGAATCTAAAAGAAAATATATAAAAAATGTGCGTTTATGTTTTGTTTAATACTTTTGTTTAAGCTTTTAAGATGCAGTGAGAATATGGAGCTCATATATTTGAGGGATAAAACGCCTCAATTTTATTTCATGCCCAAACTGAGAAAAATCATGAAATCTGGTGCAAATGCTGATATTGATGATGAAATTCTGATCGCTTGTATTATAAATCATTGAGATCTTAATATTACAGTGTAATATCAGTCGTCGTCACTCTATATCAGCCAATAATGTCTCAGTCAGGTGATATTTAAATGCTTAGTTTTGAATAAAATAAAAGCCTAAATTCAACGTTCATCATATAAAGCGATCGAGTCTCTTCAGAAGATTTGGACTGAACCGCTCGATTCATATGGATTAGTTTTACGATCTCTTTATGAACTTGAAGTGTCAGTAGTTGCGTAGCCTGTCAATGGAGGGACAGAAAACTCAGTTTCATCAAAAATATCTTCATTTCAGTTCCGATGATGAACTAAAGTCTTACGGGTTTGAAACGACATGAGGGTGAGAAATTAATTATTTTAAAACATTTTTATCCCTGTAAATTGTGCATGATTTCACTCTTAAAATAATAGACGGGTTTTAGAAGAGTTTATCTGAATGTAAAGAAGTGTGAACTTATGGCAATGATATTAGTGTTTCAACAAAGACCAAACACAAGTAATAGCTATTACAATAAATACGAATCAACTGAATAGAATTTCAATCCAATTAAAACACAAAAAAAGGGATGTTTAATCAATGGCTTTTAAGAGACTTGACATTAAGAGGGAGAGTTATGATTATAAAGCTCTTCAGGATGATCATAAAATATCAAAAGGAGATTGATAAAATGCTCTTTGATTTTGCTTGGGAAAAAAAATTATAAATTACTTTTATTTCCTGAACGTCACTACATTAAACAATAAGCAATTAAACAATTAGACAACTTGTTAGGCATCCAGTCTCTGTTTGTAATGTTACTCTCCTCCATATTTTATCAAGCCTGGGCGTAATACATTTCTTCCTTGCTTGCAATTTAGATTTTAAAATACTTGCCAAACTTTCTAGCATGTTCAGATTATCTTACAAAAACTTTTACCTCACCAATTAAATACGTTACCTGGAATAATAAGGACATTCGATTTAAACAAAAGACTATTTTCTTTGAAAGTTGGTTTCTGAATAATATTGTTTTGGTGGACCAATTATTAAACTCAGGTTCTTTCTTTAGTTTTTTGCTTTTTTTAAAAAAAATAAGGAATTCATGGCGAAATATAATATTTCCAGTCCACTAAGGGAATTCACAGTTGTGTCATTTTTCCACAGTTTAGGAAAAATAAAATATGTTGTAATAATCATAATTCATAACAGATCAATAATTGCTCTTTTCCAGTAGGGTTATGTTGTTTCGAGAGCAAATGTTATAGTCTGTCAGTTTGTGTTGACTGGAAGAAATCTCTTACACAAGATGAAAGTAGTACCTTAACTCATTCACAGAATATACCCTGCTAAACATAATTTAACCAAGACTAAAAAAATATATAAATGAAAGTTGTAGACGGCTGTTCATTTATTTAGCAAAATGTACTTGCTTTTATTGTTGGAAATGTTGATGAAAATGTTATATTATACTGGAAAGATGTTGTTTTATGTATTATTGTAAACTCCAAAAGATAAACAAACCCGCACTTATACCACTATTATTCTTTATTTTAATGGCTAAATTTCACATTCATAATTGTTTGTCACGTGTTTTATAGTATTTAAAAATGAAGCATTATATAGTCAGTATTGCCCTCGAAGAAACAAAAAGCTATTCAAGCTGTACAAGCATTCACACTCTCTAAAGTAGTATTATTGTTTATACATCTCCCTTGCATTTGACATTTTGAATTGTATTTTTGTTTATACATTATATTCAATAAAAAATAAATAAATAAACCCGTGCGCGTGACGTCACGCTGGAGCCAGAAGTCAACGAGGCCG